>WOVY01016092.1:0-505000 GCA_013436015.1 Rhipicephalus annulatus | reverse complement strand
CGAAATAAACCGCCAAGGTCTTTTGGGTGGCGCAGCTCTAGCCAACATGACAGCCTGCTTCTTTTAGAGACACAATACATGGTGTCAGAAGTGAGATCCGAACCCACTCCCACATTTGTGGACCAGAATCCTCTCAGTCAAATGGACTGGTAGAAAAGGGGGTTCAGATTGTTAAGCGCATCCTAAAGAAGACCAACGACTCCAACGGTGACTTTTGGTTAGGGCTTTTACCCCCGAATGCAGAGATGTTACTTGACTCGTACTTGACTCGTTCTTGACTCAAGACAGTCTTGCCGGTCACCATAAATCGTTCTCGAACTTGCGGATGACTTGAAGGCGACTTGGCTCAGTCGAAGTCAGGACAAGTTTCAAGTCAGCTGCGGGGCTAGCTTGAAAGCGACTTCACGCGTTATTCCAACATGGCCACCTCACGAACGGACGTCGCGTGAAAGGTGGCCGCTTTTGAGTTTGCTTGCCTCGCCATAAGCGTAGCATTTTTTGAGGCGCACCGCTTGCCAAAGATTCTTGGAACCGCTTTACGTGACCAAGGAAATCCGATGGAGTTGTACGACGAGCAACAATTCCACGCTAAGTACAGATTCATGAAGAACGCCGTGGGGCAGCTGCTCGTTATGTTGCCGCTCCGTGAAAGTGGGGACAACCGAAGACAGCCCGTGCATCCAGTGTTACAGCTACTGATGGCTCTCAGGTTTTACAGCACTGGCACATACCAACCAGTCACCGGAAATTTCGTCCGTATTCCGTAGTCGACAGTGTGCCGTGCAGTCGGAAAAGTTACGCTACTCATCGCAAAGCACCTGTACGCGATGCTGATGCGCTTTCCGCAGCCGGCGGACTGTTATGAAGTGGCTGAGTTCCCTTGCGTTACAGGTTGTGTCGACTACACACACGTGCGTATTAATAGCCCCGGTGTCGACAACGCCGAAGTGTTCCGTAACCGCAAAGGCTATTTCTGTTTTTCTATAACACGACGACATTTTCCGTCTCTTTCGGTAAAAAAAAAGTGACTCGGTGCTGTTTCCGTGTGCCTCGTCTATCCTTTCGTCCCGTCTAGGGCGCTGTTTCTCGCTCAGAAAGACATCGCTTGTAGCAGAACGCTACGTAAAATTACACACACATAAAAAAGTGGTGCCCCTATCACGGGTTTTTTTATCCGCATCACCATCATGCAGCGATACATTGCTGCACCCCGCGAGACAGTATTCTGCTGAGGGCAATGTCCTGACCCCCGCTTCTTCTCTTGTTTAGCAAGCTCAACAAAAGGATACGAATCACATTTGTTCCCAGAACTTGTTTTTTTGTTTTCATAATAACTGTGACCTAGCCCATTACAGGCATGCACACAGGTGAACAGAAAGGCAAATACCGTGAAAATCGCGTCACCTCGTAAGCCTGGTCAGCACAAATACATGCCATCGCGTTCGATTGAGAAAAAAAAAACGACGAAAGAACCCAACGCGATGCTTGTTTCGCCTCCAAACAAGCAACCGTGGAGAAACATACCGCATTTGGGTGGCCACTAAAACCAGCGGGCAATGAACGCTTTACAGAAGCAACACTGCGCATCGCTGTGGTGGCAGGCAACACGTGCCGCTCGTTAGCCGTAAAATGGCAAGAATATGCTTGTGGCCCTTCGTTTTTATAGTTATTTTGAAACGTATGATCTTTTTTTGGTGTAATGCGTGCCTTACGCGAACAACTTCATTATTACCCTCGTCAGCAGGCGAGCAGCGTGTTTCTGCTTTGAAGCTCGTTCTTGACTTGACGAAGCAAGACAGCCTGAGCATCTATGAAACGCGAAGGCTGACTTGGGCGTTTTGAAGTCCGCTGCTTGCTTCGCGCCGACTTGCTCAAGTTAAGTTGAAGTCGCGACCAAGTAACATCTCTGCATTCGGGGGTTAGCCTATCGGTCATCCCCACTAGAAGATGGTCGCTCTCCGGGGGAACCACTGCAAGGCCGGCACCTTCGCATGACCCTTCCCGAGTTCCAAGGCGATCCCGGAACTACAGTGGAAAAGCGTCGCCAGTCTTCGAAGGGAAAAGCACTACCACCGCTCGGAAGTGGAACTGCAGTACGCATTCATAATGAACATTGGTCACGCACAGCGACAGTAAGCGAGCAAGCCGCACCAAGATCTTACATGGTGAAGACCGAGGACCAGCGGATGCTGAGGCGAAACAGGCAACACCTGCTGCGCATACCCGGAAACGGTACAAGCGAGGATAAAGACGAAGACGCCGACAGCCCTGAAAACATGGTCAATCGGGACAAAAACCAGGACAGCAATACACCTGGTGAACAAGCGCACGGAGACCAACAAGGCATAGCGGATCCCACAGCTATAACGCAAGGTGCCCACCATGAAGGGGACAATTTCAATTTTTCAAGTGCATGAAAGTCTAACAGGAAACGTGCGGAACCTCGACGATTGCATTACGACAACAACTTTCATCAAGTTTTCTAAAATGTTTTTTTTAATCAGCACGAGAACATGTATCAGATTGCAGATTATCAGTATGACTGTACGTCACACTTATTCTGTCCTCCTTTGTTCCCTTTCCCTCTTTCATATCGTTTGCTTTAAAAGGGCTCGAAATAAACTGCCAAGGGGATCTTTTGGGTGGCGCAGCTCTAGCCAACATGACAGCCTGCTTCTTTTAGAGACACAATACAATGGGCACATGTTATATATAAAACTAATAACAATATACGCATTAACCATTAATTTTTATAAGAAAGGGAATAAGCCCTGTGCAAGCACTGCTTAACACTGGAAACCTACACCTGACAGTGGAATATTGTTGATCGTCTTTTTCAATTGACACGAAGTTTATCCTGCGCATTCCATGTGATATTATATGCCACATATGTTACCAACCATTTGCGAGAATCGTTACATAAAAACATGGGTTGTTGCATTGCCGTTCACACATTTTGTATCCTCCAAACACGTCTGCAAGTGAAAGGTGCCACCGAAAGGCAAGGAGTAAGCAACGGGATAGAAAGGAGTCACTATGCCATGGTGTGAAAGTGATTTTCAGCAATATATCCCAATCAGTTTACCTTCCGCCCTCACAACTGGACGAAAGTAACACATAGTGATTTTACCAAAACCATCTTTTGTACTACCCACCGCATTGGTTCAGGGGTTATGGTGCTCCATTGCTGACTTACAGGTCGCGAAATAGAATCCGTGCCGTATTTTTGATGTAGGAAAAACTGCTCGAGGTCCATGCACTTTGATTTAGGTGCACGTCAAAGACCCAAAAGTGATTAAATTTTTGCAGCGCCCCACTACGCCATCTCATAATCATATTGTGGTTCTCATAATTATCTCTCATAATCACATTGACACCCACAGAAGTTCACACTGTCTAGGATGGAGAGCAGTTTTTTTTTTCTGTTTAATCGCTTTTGTGCTTGCGCTGATGACACCATTTTTTTTAGCGATTGACTCGCATTTGAGTGGGGCTAGACAATTCGTCGAAGTATGAACGGAGAGTGGACCAAGGCACAAAGAAGTTCGTTAGTCTCCTTGCCTGAACTTTCCTTTCTGAAAAGCACACATGTTTTGCGGAGAGCTTCCTACAGACATTTGGAATACACCACAAAAAAACATTCCTTGCCGGTGAGGTTGAAACTTGAGTTCGCCTTTACTATCTGAGTGAAAGCTGTAATTCGCGCCTGGTTCCCGTGGCGTCACTAGCGAACGTTCTCTTGTCTCGTCGTCCTGCAACTTCTGGCGTCTTGGCCTGTTGAACACGTAAAGGCTAATGTCGTTGTCAGGAATAGCGGTTTCCATGCATGCATCGCTCTCCGATCGGTTTTCAGGAGTTATTTTGGCCCACGAGTCATATTCAGACACTGCAGAACTACAGCTATAGGAACCATTTCTTCGGCTGCTATATCCTTTTTGCCAGTTGTGGAGCGTGCACTGGGAGCAGTGTCGCCTTTCGAGAAATAATTATCAAGTGTTACCTTAGGGCATTTCGACATTGCCATCAAGTGTCATAGAAGGGGGCTGATTGACATAACACAAGCTAACTAGCAATACATGTAGGCAGCGTATTTCAAAGGGGTGACTTCTTATTTTAGGAAGCAACGTGCTCAGCAAAGATCAGGCAGTGACACTGAATGCGAGAAATGGGTACTTTAGCGACGATACATGTCAGCTGGTAAAGTTACGCCTTAACCACTAGATCTAATTTCTCCCATGGCGGAAAGACTTGGTGTAAACGGTTCCTCCGCTTCCCTTCAGATGCCGGTAAGGTCGCGCAGGCCCAGTATCTTACTCTGCGCGCGCGAGGCCTCGCGTTTGTGATTGAGCCTTTACGAAAGGCTGGTAGTTTCTGTTGTGTTGTGATCCCATAGCACAAACGTGAATGAACGCGCAGGAATTGAAGCCAACA
Organism: Rhipicephalus annulatus; assembly: GCA_013436015.1. Lineage (NCBI taxonomy): Eukaryota > Metazoa > Arthropoda > Arachnida > Ixodida > Ixodidae > Rhipicephalus > Rhipicephalus annulatus. The sequence continues at coordinate 500,569 of WOVY01016092.1, read as the reverse complement.
GTGAAAATCCAGCGACTCGCATCAGAATGCTCTAAACAGACAGCCCACAGGCATAAATGGTGTACAGTAGAGCATAAGTAAACTGGTGATGCTCACGCGTTCATAGAAATTGATTATGATGCACTGTGCTCTGAACAAGACCGGAATTCATTCCTTCATCACTAGTGGACCGCTCACTCAAGATTTCGTGTGGTACGAGGCTGCCCCGGTTCGCGCCGGCGTAAGTGCTGCAAACACGAATGGACATATACAAGTTATATAACGCTGTATACGTGGTGTATTGATGCTGCGTGGTGAAATATTTTGCACAGTTCCGAATAAGTTGACGTAAGGGGAAGGATAGCTGAACGTTTGCAAACAACGGAAGACGCCTTGCCGCAACGCTATGGTTTCAGGGAGCAGAGCGAGAAAGTCTACGAAAAAAAGAGAAAATTAAGCGTTTTAGCGCGTATTTAGATTCTCTAGTGCCTATACGCAGCGAACAAGTCATTTCTATGTGAGTATAGGTTCAATATGGTCCCTAGTGCATTTTCGATTGAGACCAAGTGAACATTCCTCAACAACCATTACCTGGCCCTCGCAGATTGCACAACAAACAGCTATGATTGGGGTACTTCATTGTTATCAAAATTCACAGTGCAACAGTAATGTCAAGCAAGGTAGCGAGAAAGTTTGCCAGAAAAATAACGCGTGTAAAATGGTGTTTACAGCGTGCTGCATAACTTACGAAAAATTGCTTATTGCGTATTGCAAGCATTCTTGGATGCTCACAATAAAGTAAAAAATGTTGGTTGAAAGCAATCACTGCGACCAGGCCTGCCTGTCATAAACGGTGCTTAAATATTTATATAACAATAATAATTCCCACAGGCATGTAATCACAAACATTGTCAGCCTCGCCATGGTGGTCTAGTGGCTAAGGTACTGCTGACCTGCAGGTCGTGGGATCGAATCCCGGCTACGGCAGCTGCATTTTTGATGGAGGCGAGAATGCAGTAGGCCCGTGTGCTCAGACTTGGGTGCACGTTAAAAAACCCGAGGTGGTCGAAATTTCTGGAGCCCTCCTCTACGGCGTCTCTTATATTCATATGGTGGTTTTGAGACCTTAAACCCCAAATATCAATCAAGAAATCAACAAACATTGACAGTAAGAAATTCTGCCAGCATAGTATACGCAAAAGCGACATGTAATTATCTAGAAAAACATGCTGCGTATACCTCTCAATCCTCGTTGTAAGTGGAGCCGCCCTTGACTTGTGAAACGCACTTCGCCCCGACGAGGACTACACCATCTACGCCATCTTCTCCGATCAGCGGCTTGCCGGGATGATGCATTTTCGAAGACTATAATCTATTGAATGATGTGACAAAAGGCCGTTGCTCCGAACGTTGAGTGTACCTGTCGTTCTATATATTTTACTGCGATTACTTCAAATTTACTTACCGATAATCATGTCAGCGAGGAAAGCTAACGCGTGTCCCCCCCTCCCCCCTTCTGTAGGCTTGGTGTGAATCCCCATCCCGAAAAATACTTCTGGCTACGCCCCTGATTCATAGCGTGAGTCTTTTGCTGGCAGACGTGGTGTCTTCAGGTTGTATACGAGGAACTATTGGTCAGCTGCCAGCTCATAATGTGTTCACGTGCTACGTGACGCCAAATAGGCTCATAAAGAGAGTTCCACACTCACCGCCAAGGGTACTGGATGTGCTGACTGACACTCCCGCGTTTAATTCAGATATATGCCCGATGAAGTGGACGGGGGTATGACCGTGCACCACGTAGCTCAGTTAGTAGAGCATCGAACGCGTTATTCGAAGGTAGCAGATGTGGATCCTACTTGTCGCAAGTTATCTCTTAGTTCCCTTTTCTTCACATTTACAATACAATTGCTTCTAATAACAACCCTTATGGTTTCCCAGGCATTATTGTCTGTTCTCATTATTATTGTGTCTAATAACGAAAACTAGCTCTTAACTGTGTACACTTTTGTTCATTCATAGCTTGGCAGGTATTTTAAATGTATCCCGAAGTTTGCGTGATCAAGCCTCGCAATGTTGACACCCTCAAAGGTGACCCCATAGAGACCCCATGTTTCTCCCATGTCACCACGCTTCAATACAAGTCACGATGACGTCATAGCCGGCACTTCTTACCGCTTTGCCCTAGCAGGCTACTTCTCTGCAGCTGTTGGCGAGTCTGGGCCCCTCGGCGACGCAGGCATTGCATGTTTTGTATTTGGTGACACTGTTTCCCGTTTCCAGTTTGAAAAGGCCTTTGAAGTTAACCGAGAGGAAGTGCATTATAGTTCTGTGTGCTGACGTGGTTGAAATCTGCACATGCTAGGTGGTGATGGTTGCACCCGGCGGCTTTTTGTCTTCTGAACTCTCTCAAACCACTCACACCAACGCTGAAGCTGTCTGTAATAAAGAGCCTGTAAATATTTATCTTTCATGCACTGCGGCAAAAGATGTTAAGTGCTGTGACTGACAGGCCCCCAGTGACACATTGCAGCCAAAAAATGTGAGGCGAAAACTTTTTTCAGTACCCCTTAAAGAAGTTTGTGAGGCTCCGCCCAGACGAACGACGCGCAGCGACTTCCACGGTTAAAGGGAGTTTTCTGACAACGTCGTGAGCCGAATGGTCGATCACGTCAATATCAAAAGCACACCCTTTGACGCAGGCCCGTGCACATCCGCGCTTGTGGGTAGAAAATGCCTTGAACTTCTAAGGTTTTACCCGACAGCAGAGAATATTTTGGTTTGAGAAAGTTAGTGCTGAATATTGATTAACATAATAATTTTAGCAGTGATTTTGGGGGAATCTTAGCTAGTCGATAAATTAGCAAGGCAATCTTGCGCTACCCAGGAATTTGAAGGGGCCACTGCAGACGTTCCTGTTACTATATTATGAAAAGTAGCACTCACGAAAGAATATTCAGTGTAGTCACTGGTAGTCCAGATACTTTGAATAACAATTTAGACTTCCACATCAGACAAAAAACCACATCGGATAATTGATGGTTCTGCCACCGTGTGGTGCCACAAGAAATTTTTGCGAGTTTCACTGAAAAAAAAAATTGGCAGATCCCACGTACTGTGGGAATCGATGATATACGAAGCACGAATGAGTAAGATTGATATGCCACTTTAAAATGAGCACAACGTTATGAGGCAGACGTAAATGATGCCGTACATGGCTTTCATGTCATGATTATCAAGTTTGAACGTGTCATTTACCTTCGTTGTCTATTCACGTCACGAGATACGAAATTTAGTTTCACGTGACCTGATATGTGAAGCTAGCGAAACGGCCGCGAGCGTGCTAGGAGCATATAGCATGTAGTCATGTTTTACATGATACGCACAGGCCCCGCCGCGGTGGTCTAGTAGCTAAGGTACTCGGCTGCTGACCCGCAGGTCGCAGGATCGAATCCCGGCTGCGGCGGCTGCATTTATGGTGGAGGCGGAAATGTTGTAGGCCCGTGTGCTCAGATTTGGGTGCACGTTAAAGAACACCAGGTGGTCGAAATTTCCGGAGCCCTCCACTACGACGTCTCTCATAATCATATGGTGGTTTTGGGAGGTTTAACACCACAAATCAATTAATTAAATGACACGCACACCAAGATTATGACGTCTGGACGTGTCATTTGCCTTTGTCATCCATTCACGTCACGTAATACGGAATTTCAAACATGTCAAGCTAGCGAAACGACCGCGAGCACGTTATGAGTGTAGCATGTAGTCATCTTTTACATGACACGCACATCTTTATTATTATGGTTGGGATGTGTCATTTACCTTCGTCGTCCATTCACGTCCCCTACTACAAAATTTGGTATATGTAAAGCTAGTGAAACGCCCGGGAGCACGCCATTAGGGTGGTGTGTAGTCATGACCTAAATGACATGTATGACATGATTTCCACGTTAGGGTCTGTCATGTATGTTCGCCATGCATTCATATCATACCATACCTTTTTCAAAATATTATGTGAACGAAACCACCGTAAGAGCAACAAGATCACGAAATGTAAATCATGACACTCTAGATATACATGTCATTATTTTCATGTTATGTCTAGTCAATTATGCGCGTCATAGAGTCATGTTATACTGCTTGGTATCAATACCAGTATTGAAACGGCCAGGAGAGCTAGAAGTCGTAGGTGGCTAGATAGATAGATATTTAGTTAGATAGATAGATAGATAGATAAATAGATAGATAGATAGATAGATAGATAGATAGATAGATACGCTCAAAGTCGCCGAAGCTCGCTGAGAAAGATTCGCATATAAAAATATAACTACACTTTTCACGAGAAAAACAGGGTTGGTTTGAGTCACTATCAATATAAGAGACGATCTTTCCATCCAAACAGTCATTTCATTTCATGTTCTGAGAAGTTGTCGATCCCTTTAAAGGGACACTGAAGCAAATAACAAATTCAGTCAGAGCGAAAGCTCAATGTATGACAACGTCTAAAACGGCAATGGTATCAACGTGCTTACCGAGAGATTGAGCTAAACGTAGCATGCGACGTGCGCCATGAGTGGGAAATTTTTGAAATCATCCTGATCAAGTGGGAGCATTCGATTACAAGTAATCTTTAGTAATAAAATAGCTGCAATAAAAATAATCTTCCGTGCTATAAGAGACATCATAAAATACTGCCTAATTGTCTGTTTTTGTTTGATTTATAGAAAAAAGACAAACGGCCTGGCGTTCTTATGGGGAATGGTGCGAGTGGTTGAAAAGTTACGTTTTTTGCCTTGTTAGGCTGGACAGGATGTACCATGTATCGGGGCCCAGTTGAACCAAGCAGACAGAAACTTATTCAGTGATTGTTGTTGCTGCTGTGGCTGCCGATACTTTCACTGTGCTGCTATACTGGTGTCGGCGGCCACCTAGTAAAGGCGGGCAACGTAAAGCACAGCAACACTAACACTGAGGTCTACCGCTTTCAGCTGGGCAATTTGAGGTGCGCTAATGCGATGCGGACGCTAAAACGTGATTTTATTTCAAAGTAAGCACTTTATTAGCACTTGAGTAGCCCTACGAGGTTTTTGAACTGCTATTTCTACAATCAACGTCGGCTTGACATTTTTCATTTAGTGTCCTTTTGAAGGAGCATTAACATAAAAGTCTCAAGCATCAGATGTAGCCATCACTCGATAGCTTAGTATACGTGAGCTTTTTGACCAAATTATTTATTGCATCGGTATATTTTATTTCGAAAGCAAACAGCGTTCGAAGGCTGAGCGGGGTTCAGCACCCTGCGAAGTCGACAGCGTAACGACGCATGCTATGCTTTCATCGGGCGAGTGGGGCACGCGCGGACGCTGAGTAACGAGGTAACGATGCGCTGTGACATTGAGAACAACAATAACGTCAACACTCTTAATGTTGGAATCAAGGTAACGACTAGCGGCAGCTAGCAATGGTTTCACTTCTATTGCATGGGATGGTGCGTCTTAAATTTCGCATCATTGCTTCGAATGCTTCGTCGTGTGCTCGTTGGCGTGTGATAATTGGAAGCGACAATACAACCTGCATTACGGGCCGGCATTTCGTGAAACAGATGTGCGCGATTCGCACCATGTGGCGTTTCAAGTAACGCAAGAACCAATGTTTCTAGCGGAATGCTCCAACGGTCGCTTGTAAATGCTTCCAGGTAGCAATGCGCATGTAATTTATGTCTCTCCACGCGTCTCCGCGTTTCATTGAATGTTCACTTTTCACACCCAGAAACTGCGGTGTTCTTCGAAGTTTGATGGCGGCATGGACAATAACCGCCATCACGGAATCATGGCTGCATAATGATTCTTTCGATACTTACGAGGGAACTCTGGCGCTCATGTCTATGAGAGCTGCTACGCACGGCGCTTCATGGATTGGTTGAATCTTCGTTTTCGCTCGGAGCTGAATCCACTTTTTTGCATGACGAAGTTCAACAAGGGTTCAGCGTGACGCTTACCACCTTCAGCTTTTTAAGCTCATCATTTAACCGGCTTGTGAAGTTCACATCGGTCTACCCTTTTATTTAAGACGAAACAAAAACACAGCAATAAACAAAACCACAAGTCCCTTCGAAGCCCCGCAATTATGAATAGTATGAAAATCCGTGAACCAACCGTCGATCACACCCGTGGTGACTGAACGATCGAAAGTACAGAGTTCCCTCTGGTTACCTGCGGAAATTCTTCGCCTAGCTGGGGACGAGACGGGCAGAGCGTTGACGGCGTGTCTGCGTGTGTCAGTTTTTCCAGATGCCACCGAGCTATAACAAGCATATAATTGTCATAAAAGAAGCCCCCCCCCCCCCCCCACCCAAACGCAAAAAAAAAGTGGCGCGACTTTCGAGAAACCCAAAAGAAGCGTATATTTATTGAAAGTTGCCATTCTTCAACATATGTTTATAATAAATATGTCACTTGATTACGAACACACAATGAAAAATCGCGTTAATTGTTTTATGAATTGATAATATGCCCAACTGTGAACGGACGCATAACCATACTTTTTAACATTGTCTCCATGGTAGTCTCTTCGATCGAATGCACGTTTGCCAGAGGATTCATAGCGCTACGTTTTGACTCTTCCAACCTATGTTTACTTCAACACAGCACTACTTAAAGTAATCGACAAATGCACTATTTTCGGACAGACCGAACACTATAGAAAATAACTATATTGGCTGGAAAGATGAGCGACTAGAAAGTATTATACACCAGTCACACGGCCACCACCGAACTCTGTTAAACTTCATCAAGGTAAAACTCTCCTAAGGAGTGAGATGGAGATGGAGGCATTTCTGTGTGGCGTACGCCACAGAGAAATTTTACAAGCTTTGGACTTAAGCCGCCTGGGGCCAATTAAATGCTGCAGCACCTTCTCCGCATGCAAAATTTCACAACTATTACTTCTAAAAACAATTTCAATCGTACTAGTGATTATATAGGCTATAATTTATATACACAAAAACAAAAATAAAATTTGCAGATGCCACGTACAATGGGAATCGGTGATATGCGAAGTACGAATGAGTAAGGTTGATATGTTACTTCCAAATCAGCGCAACGTTACAAGGTGGACATAAAATATGTTGTACATGACTTCCATGTCATAATTATGATGTTTGCGCCTGGCATTTGTGTTCGTCGCCCATTCACGTCGCGTAATTCACCAAAATTTGTATATGTAGAGCTAGTGTAACAGCCAAGAGCGTACTATGAGCGTAGAATGTAGTCATGTTTTAAGTGACACACATGTCATGATTGTCATGTTTGGACGTGTCGTTTACCTTCGCCATTCATTCACGTCGCGTAACACAATATTTGATTCATGTCAAGCTAGCGAAACAGGCGCGAGCGCATCTTGAGCGTGGTATGAAGTCATGTCGTACATGACACGCTTGTCGTGGTTGTCATGTTTGCACTAGTCATATTCTTTCGTCATCCATTCATGTCAAGTAACACCATATGTAAAGCTAGGGAAACGACCGCGAGCGCACCATGAGCATGGCGTGTAGTCATGACTTTTATCACATGTATGCCATGATTTCCACGTCAGGGCCTGTCACGTGTGTTTGCCATGCAGTCATGTCATACCATACCAGTGTTGCAATGTGTCATGGGAACGTAATGTAAATCATGACATTTATGACTTGCGTGTCATGATTGTCACGTTATGACTAGTCACTTATGCTCGGTATGCAGTCATGTTATGCATACTATATTTGGTATATAACCCATTATTGAAACAGCCAGGAGAACTTGAAAATCGTAGGCGGCTATGTAGATAGATAGATACGCTAAATGTCGCCAAAGTTTGCTAAGAAATGCTTCGCATAAAAAATCGCTTTGGCTTCTATCACAGACGCGTACACCTACAAGCAAGTTAGCTGTAATGTTGACAGAAATGCTCGCAATGCTGTACGTTTGTTTTGGAGCGCATTTTTTCTACGTACCAAGATTGTGAAACAAAGTGAAAGTTGTCGCTGAGCTCTTCGAAGTTGCACTACCTCGTAAGTCACGATGTTCCTTATAGTATGAAATGAGCACATGTCTCCTGGTCAGTACACGAAGTCCTTAGTGCGGATTGGTTACACGGCAGCTCGCTTGTTGTGCCTTCACGACTACCGGCACCGTCGAAGAAGGAAAAAAGCCTGCGTACCACTTCTATGAGTGTCAGCATTGTTGAAGTGGAATAAGGAGCACAACACTGAAAAGCGAACGAGTGGCAGAGATGTAAATAAGACGGTGCGCACGGATAGGATGGCTGGCACGCTGGCACGGTCTCAGAGAAACCTTTCAAAATGTTGACTTGGTGGCTTTTGGCGAGGTGGATTTGGCGTTAAATTCACATATCATATCTCGTGGCTTTTGGCGTTAAATCCACATATCAATCAATGCACGACGCCGTGCATTGATTGATATGTGTATTTAACGTCCCAAAACCACTATATGATTATGAGAGACGCTGTAGTGGAGGGCTCCGGAAATTTTGAGCACCTAGGGTTCTTTAAAGTGCACCCAAATCTGAGCACACGGCCCTAAAACATTTTGGCCTCTATCGGAAATGCAGCCACCGCAGCCGGGATTCGATCCCGGGACCTGCGGGCCATCAGGCGAGTACCTTAGCCACTAGACCACCGTGACGGGGCAGGCATGGCGTGTAGAGTACGTACACTTGTACACATATTTGTTTTTTGTTGTACGCACGTTATGGGCGCACTAAAGATAAACAACTTCTAAAAGAGATGAACTTTATTACTGTGTTTACCACAGCTGTCTTGTTTGCAGTTTTATTCCGTAACCGCCAATTACTGGGGACGAGAGTACTTCCTTCCAGCCTTAAGTAAGATCGCCGAACTCCCTTTACGAGAAGCTTCGTTTAACTTCCTTGACATAAGGAAGGCCGTATAAAAAGGACCACATCCTTGTTATCATAAAGACGAAGGAGTTAAAAGGAGTTCGTTGCATCCCATGTGACAGGGGTGCTAAAGCAACTCCGTGAAAAATAAGAAGCCCAAATCCGCTCATGAATAGCGGAACTTCCAAGTCCGGCTTTTGTGTGGATAGGAGGGGAAAAAAAGGCGGGCCCGGCGTAATGAAAGAATCGGCAGACGCGAAGGGAATCCTGAGCATACGAGCGTATTTCACCTTTAGTAAATTGTTAAATAAATCGCTCATTGTTTACAACCATATTTGTGAGACAGGAGCGCCTGTTATGTGCGCAACGTTTCTCACTTATCTTTGTTCTTACCAGCCAATATTATACAAGCGTGCTTCTTCGGGTGCCTCCCCGACACAGTGCAGTGATCTAGTGGCTAAAGTATTCGGCTGCTGACCCGCAAGTCGTGGTACGAATCCCGGTGGCAGCGGCTGCATTTCCGATGGAGGCGGAAATGTTGTAGGCCCGTGTGTCAGATTTGGATGCACGGTAAAGAACCCCAGGTGGTCGAAATTTCCGGAGCCCTCCACTACGGCGTCTCTCATAATCATATGGTGGTTTTGGGACGTTAAACAAAACATATCTATCAATAGGGTGCCTCCCCATCGCTACTCGGACAGACGTCGGTTTCAGAATTTGTGCTGTGTTGCACAAAACTCTTAGCGACGTCGCGAATCAAAGTGATTCACAATTCCTCAGTGTTTTTTTAATCACTCGTAGACACTGATGGTGGCCGTGACGGTGATGGCGATGACGAACACATGTCTACCCGTGCGCGCCTAGTAGACGGAATGTCAGCTGGAGTGCCTGTAACCGTTTTATGTGTCTGCGTGATCAGGTGATGCTCTTTCGAGACGTGATAGTGGGATAGGTGAGGGTGCGGTGGCAATGCTAGTTGGCGGGCCTGGCACTCGTTTTGAGTCACGCTCAGTAGTGTTCACAATAATGTAAACCAGTGATATTCATTCGTTTCTCCTTTGCATTAGCTGTAGTGAGTCATTACTAGGAGATCACTAACTATATGTGGTCACAGAAAGCACGAAATGCGTAAAATGTATGCCACTGTTTCTTTTAAAAAGTTTGCCTTATATAGGGTGCAAATTAGTTCTTTACATGTCATTTCTACTTAACTGTTTATAATTTTTTTCACCATGGATACAAAACTTGATGTCCATTTTACTTAACTTTATAAGCGAACATGTTGTAGTTAACTTTCTAAAATTATGAATAAGTGACGACTGTTTTTCTAAAGATTCCTGAAATGCTAATTTCGAGCTCTAATAGAAGTTATGATATGGTATACTTAGACATCTGTTTTCGGCGAATCCTGAAGAAATGCACGTTAATGTAAAACATACTCAATGATCAGCGCGAAACAATGGAAGGCACGACGGAAGAAAAGACACGGGATGGGAACTCTCCCTGTGTCTTCCTTCCTGTACGTATATCTTCTGTTGTCTCGCTCTAAATAATAATTTCGCCTTCATAAGTATACGAACATGGGTGGGGGCGCAAAGTCAGCCCCGTAAATCGAAATAATAGGGAGGGGGGGTGCCGCGACGAACCTTCGCGTAGAGTGCCTCGCTGCGTGCGCCCCCGTTCGCAATGCGGTCATTGATTGAAAGGGTCGACGCCACCTAACCGCGAGCATCCGCTATTTTGGCCCACGCTGCGCTTGTTTAAACGTGTACGCGGCGCCTGCTGCCTTGTCGGCCGTTTGATTCATCGCAAATCCCACAAGATGACTTCGTGCTGCATGTCACACAGGGCACAAACAATTCTGGAAATTTCTTTCCCAAGTGATCCCGAAAGTAAACTTTTATTGGCGGTGAGAATTAGGAGTTTCAAGTGGCAGCCGACAAATGTCTCTTGTGTATGCGGCGCGAATATAGCATGCTTTGCTGCTGTTTCTTATCACCTATCACTTTTCCTTGGCTACGTTGGGTACTTGGGGGATGATTTTCGAAACGGCGTGTATATTACAAGTAACACAGTGATAGATGAGACTATTACAACCAATGTGCGTGATTTTGACTGTGTTTGTGCGCATACTTGTTGCACCTTAGCATGATTGAACGTTGAACCATGAAACCCCAAGTGGTTTCATGGGGTTTGAACCGTACTCATAAATCTGGTGTTCTTTACGGAATGTGCTTTGAAATAGTACTTTTGCTGTCGCGGACATTCCCTTTTTTTGTTATACCTATGAAAGCATTATTGTGAAATTGTCACGTCAATAATTACTGCAACAATTCACTCCGAGTTGTGTTTTCTTGTGGAGCAAAAATTATAAGTAGAGAATTTGGTGTTGAAGCTCACATTACTCATGATAGTACATTTTGACTGCATGCATCGGCGCGCGATAACTCGCACGCCGCTTAGCTGCTACATGACGTATGCATCCTCAAAGTATTATATATACACTTACTCAATAATATGCACTAATATCCGCTGATTCCTTTCGCATTTCATGCGTGGAGATTCATGTGTGTGCGTTCAGACATGTGCAGTCATCATCATCAGCCTGACTGAGAACTGCAAGACAAAGGCGTCTTCTATGTTGTGCCAGTCAACTCAGTTCTGTGCTAGCTGCTGCCACTTTATACCCGCAAACTTCCTAATCTCATCTTCTCACCTAACTTTCCGTCTCCCCCTACTCCGCTTGCCTTCTCTGGGAATCCAGTAAGTTACCCATAATGACCAGCGAACATCTAGCCTACACGATACATGTCCGGCCCATGTTCATTTATTCTTCTTGATTTCAACTATGATGTGCTTAACCGTGGTTTGTTCTCTGATCCACTCTGCTCTCTTCTTGTCTGTTAAGGTTACACCTATCATTTTCTTTTCCATCGCTCGTTGCATCGTCCTCAATTATAACGGAACCCTCTTTGTAAGCCTCCAGACGCGTGTAATATTTAGAATTTATTTGTAGTCGAAAGTGGCGACATTTTATTGAATGCTTTTTTTTTTCATTGAATCCCACGGAACCAACGAGGAGAGGGCGACGGAACAGCCAGCGCACTCAACGCGGAAATTTTTCCCAAAGTGTTTCAAACACCCGCGTAGGGTGCTGGTATTTCGTTTAAATTATCTATGGCGGCAATAAGACCATACAATCGCCAGCCTACAGCTGTAAAAACCTAATTTGCATATGCTTAGTTGTATCTAAGCTGACTTAAAATGAGTTTGAATGTGATATGTGCATTTGCACCTTTTAGCTAATAGCAGAGTTGGCAGGTATCAAATAAACCTGCCTGAGCGAGCGCGCAATTAGGAATGGGACCGAAACGTCGTGCTTCAATATATTCCATTTTATCACCACTCCATATCTAATCTTACGTTCAATCTGTGGTTCTTGTCTTCACATTTTATGGGCGAAGCTCCTTTAGGTCGAGAGCAGTCCCGCGTCCCTCCGGCGTAGCCAGTACAACATATAGACAGACAGACACACGCACGGATGGACACACGGATGGACATATGCACGGACGAATGGACGTATGCATGGACGGAGGGACGGACGCACGCACGGATGATCGTACGCATGTACTTTTTATACATGTTAGTCTTGTGACTCATGGAACACAAAGAACAGGACTTCTCATGATGTGAATTGGAAATAAATTCAGTAACAGTGATTGTGGTCTCTCCTACCGTCACGTGTGTTTACAAATATTATTGCATGCATTATATTTTTTTTTCTCGGTTGATCCTGCAGAATCCATTTCTTGCCCGTTTTTCCTGGCCTGAGGGGGAACTATGTTTATTTTTCTTATAAATTATGTAAGTTTGGCCAAATATTCGAATGCTTCAAACATTTGAACTAACATCGTAGTATTCGAAGTCACTTCGATTCAAGTTTAATATATTGAAATTTTTGAAGTATCCGAAATAAACAAATCTGTGTGTATAATCCACATGATAACTCCTGTAAAGATGGTTTCTCCGTTTTAAATAAATGCTAAGCCGTGAAAACATTTGTATATTATATATTAGTTAGCATGTAACCTCCTGTAAAAATAATTTCAGTGCAGTAACAATGGTAAGCGTTAAAAACAATTATTCAGAAAACATTTACACTGCCACAAAGCTCCACTTCATGTAATGAACATATTACCTTCATGTTGATTCATTTTTTTAAGTTTAAAAGCTTCCTATACAGTCTTACATGTGCTACGTGTAATAATTTCTAACCTTTTTGTATTTTACAAGTTATTACTATCATTCTACTAAAATTCAAAGCCTGCTATCATTGAAAGTTGTTTCTATTTAATTGAAATGTAGAAGAAGGCATTTGCAAAGCTCTTGTTCCAATATTTAAAAAAAATATTGGCAGGATAATTAGGTTATGACTGATATGCCCCTTCTTTCTTTAAATTCTCTGAAATATGCTATTCGAATTTGATTCAAAACTACTGAGCCAAAATTATGATTCACTTGGAACTTTAAGAGTACTGTTCACATAAGCTTAAAATTGTACATGTGGCTTTACCTTCTGTCGTTTGGTTAGTTGGATTTGACATTGCAAACACTGAGAGATAATCAGTACTGTCACATGAAATGGTGCCTGTTACAGTTAAAGATCAGTCATGAATGCTTCGTTATAATGTGGTCAAGTACACTTTGTCGTGAGCTTGTTATAAGAGTATGGGATGTTCTTTTTAATTTTAGCAGTGCACTGGGGGACAAGGATTGTGAAAATAGAATGTGAAGTTGTTGTGCACATTCTTCTTAGTCCTCGTCCCCCAGTGCACTGCTAAAACTAAAATGAATACATACAAACTTGCTCAAGTTTTATTTCTCGTCTAGTTGATGTTATTGATTGCCCTAGACCTTCGCCAGTGAGTAAGCCAACATAAGAATAATTAGTGGAGACCTTCTGAGCGACATTAATATTGATATCACCCAGCAGAATGATGTGAATGTGGCAGTCAGTGTAAGTATCGAGCAGTTTTCCAAGTTCCTGAAAAAAGTATTCAATTTTGTTATAATCTGACCTGTACACGACACTTATCAAGGTTGTTATTATTCTGTGGCAATAAGCTTTTCATATATTTCTACAATACCCTTAGTTATCCGTATAACTAATAAACAATGCCCTGTACCTCTTATTATGACACATTGGTTAAAACAATTCTGTCTTTTGCAATGATTGCCGATGTCCTACTTGCCAGATTGATTGTGCATTCATTACACTCCAGTGATTGTTTACGTGGCTAGTGTTGCAAATCTCATCTCATTTATTTGCTGACGCTCAGCAGTCATGACCCAGTTTTCAAAATTGTAAAGACCAGTGCTGTTCTATTATTATAGCAAACCTTTCAAGCAGTAAATGAACACATCTTCACTGCAAGCTACACTCCACAGTATGAATTCAAAAATACATTTCCAAATGAAACTCAGCTGGTTTTTTAAAATCTTGATTACTCATAAATTACATCGCACTTCTGATGCACCCATCAATCACAGACTGGATTGTTATAAAATTGGGGAGGAGTTTTGATGAGGTTTGTCATAAACACTTGCATTAAAAGTTATCTCACCTTGGCAATATTATTAGATCCTTTCTATAAAACTGCACTCACAATGGTAACCCTCAATGCCATTACTCCCCACTTTGAAGCTATACTTCTATAGTGCACTAGCTCAGTACCCAGGTAAGCCCAGTTTGCTCCTTGTTTATACCAACAACTTTTTCTTTGCTACCACCTAGCATTTACTCATCTTTTACTGGTAATGGTGTTATGCACTTGTGAAATAACTGATGCAGACGATTCTAGGTACCCGCCATAATTACTGTGTATGACTATCTGGCATGAAAGTAGGTGTTAGTGAATGTAAATTCATGGATGTGTCCTAAATAATAAACATAATGCATATATTGCTCAAGCAATTGTCACTTGGAACTTTTTAGGTATTTTTTGTGAGCAGATGTGTGTTCAGTTATTTTGAAACACCCCCTACTTATTACAAAATTAGCAATGAATAACCAAGTGCTTGGCTTTCGTTATAAAGTTTGACAATTTCATCTTTAAAAATACTGCTTTATGCTATTTTTATACAACCAAACAAAATTACGTTTATGCATGTGCCCATATAACATTTTCTTAGGCTTTTGCGAGTATTCGAATGCTTTATATACTCGAACGAATAGTAGGGTATTCGAATTACCTTCGATTTCAATTTAAATATTAAAAACTTCGAAGAATTCGCAAGGAATGAATATATGTATAATAATCTGAATATACCATTTGCAAAAGTTATTTCACAGCAGTGTAAGAATAATAAACCATGAAAGCACCCCTACAGGAGAAATCCGCTCTGCCGCGAAGCCTCCCTTCAAATTTAAAAGGGCCCTGCAACACTTAGAGCATTGTCACACTCTAAAAACTGCGGAGAGTATTGCAGGAGTAAAAGGCCAAGTTACTCTTCAGAGTGTTCTACTCTCCCAAAACATCAGATAGAAAGAAATTCATTTTCACTCACTATGAAACGAGAGAGTGAAACAGGTTTCTACTCTTCCTCTTTTTGAGAGAGTGAAATGCCCATATACTCTCCAGACATAATTGAGTAAAATGCGATTATACTCTTGCTCTTGATTACTTTTACATGCGCAGGCACACAGCGAGTGATTAGCATTACGTGATACCCACATATATATGCAGTAAAACGTACTCTATATATTTGTTGAGACGATAGAGATGAATATTAAAAGGAACAGCGTTACCAGCGTGCGCCAGTGGATTTCAGCGCACAGGGAGGCACCTAGAACTCTTAATATCCACGTTTTTAGACTTGAATCTATGTAGTTAAATGGGTAACCATCGAAACTCCACGCAAACGGCTATGACACTCTGCTTTTAAAAATAATAATGTTTTTCGCTACGACCATCACAC
Organism: Rhipicephalus annulatus; assembly: GCA_013436015.1. Taxonomy (NCBI): domain Eukaryota; kingdom Metazoa; phylum Arthropoda; class Arachnida; order Ixodida; family Ixodidae; genus Rhipicephalus; species Rhipicephalus annulatus. The sequence continues at coordinate 484,717 of WOVY01016092.1, read as the reverse complement.
ACGGGCGAGGGTGTCGTAAGCCTAACGTACGGTAAGGCTACAGTGAAGTATGGTGGCTTTGGTCGTAGAACGTGAACAAGAATGACCAAAATATGTTCAAGGGGGTAAAATAAGAACTAAATTGTTTAATGTACACTTCCGATGCGCGACGTTTTGTAGGCAATTATGACTAACCATTTAGCGAGTGAGTGCAAATGACGTTCATATAATAGGTTGGGTTAATCTTGCTTTTTCTACTGTAAAAAAACGTGTCGGATAGGCGTTTTTATCTTGCGAAGAACAAAACAAACACAGTAAAGACATTAGCTATGGTCCGGCTGGTTTTGAGAAGGGCGGAGACGCTCCAATCTATGCATCTAAACAAAAAAATGCAGACATATTTTCAGAATTATACTTAAAACATAAAACAAGTAACGCCCGTGCTTGTCTGTCAGTGTGGTGTAGTGGTTGGCGTGTCATACTCGCAATCTGCTGGTGTGTCTAGATATCAATCGTTCGAGTCCCACTCAATGTTTTTTTTAACACTTGATTTTCTTTTTTTTTGCCGTAGTGCTTGTATTTAGCCATCCTTACGATCTGCGCATGAGGAAGCACATCAAAACAACCGATAATCCCAATTTCGGCCCAAGCTCTGCTATTCTTTTTCGTGGGGTGCACTGCTACTCTCTTCGGTGGGATCATGCTACTCTGCTTCGGGCAGCGTTATGTTACTCTGTTGAGGGGGGCGGGAAGCTGCTTTGACCCGTTACGGGGGAATTACTGAATTCTACCTCAACAAGAGGTGATTTACACTGGAAAAGAGAGTGAGATATGGAACAGGAAGGTACTCTGCCAAAGAGAGTGCCCAGCACTCTCTTAGTTTTTAGAGTGCAGAAAACGCTGCCTATTGGTAGTCGAGGCTGACAGCGACATGCGAGCCAAATATTCTAGCACAGCACGTGGCGCGTGATTAGCAATACATTTTCAAAGTCCGCTAAAGATTGCTCTCTTATCTCGACAAATGACTCCACAATCTCGGGAACTATGCATGACTTATTTTCTTTTCCCCTGCCATCCCTCCCTGCTTAGCTTCCAAAACTTTATTTGGGACGAGAGGAGAAAATGCACTTGCAGCATGTGACAAATACTTGAAAATCTGTGCGTACGGGACGGGTTATAAAAATTTCTACGGCGGTGAATTCATGAGAAAATAAGCTTCTCAAAGGAACCCATTCCATGACTACTGCCATGGAATGTCGCACTGCCTCTTTAAATGAAAATATTACCCTCAGATTAATTCATTTTATCAAGCTTAAAAGTTTGTTATGACAGCCGATACGTTGTAAGTATGATAAATTTTTAAATGTTACATATTTTAAGAGTTAACTTATGACTTGCATCTTGCCGAAAGTTCAATCCTGCTAGGACTCAAAGTTGTTTCGAGTATTTTGAACGAAAAAATAGCAGTTGCATAGAGGCCCTATTTCGGTTTTTAAAAATTTTAATATTATGTACTTGATTTAGATTATAATAAATATGCCCATTTTAATTTATGTGCCTAATAATATTCGAATTCGATTAGAAATTATTCGACCGAGATCACTATTCACTTCAACCTAACATCACTATATATTAGCAAAAATAAGCCTAATGTTTTCTAAACAAATTTGTCCAGTGCCTACAAACAAGCCTTATAACTATGCGTTTTGCCCTGCTCGACCCTTTAGTGGTCTCACTCAACGCACCATAAGGGCTCAATGAAGCACTACTTTGGGCTAGTTGGTATAAGCTTCATATATGTTGCGGAAATTTGCGCTGCATAGCTGCAACAAGGGGGACACTCATGAAGGCGCAAAAGTTGCACCTACCAACTATAGGAGTTTTTTTTTTCTGTGACTTTGTGAGTGACCCCCTTGCTATAGCTATGCAGACATATATCAAGTACCATAAGAACACAAGTATCTCTACAAAAACATTATAGGTCTCACAACTTGTGACTTGGTTTAAGACCGACTGTACAATGACAGTTGATTCAAGGCGATTTGATACCATGGTAGATGAATGAGTTAGTTGGAAAGTGCCAGATAATGGTATACATAGTTTGTCAAAAAGAACCAAACATGCATCCTTAAAATGTGGAAATATTGACGTCAGTGTGACATTTGTTTATGTATTAGACTCACTTGTGGTTCGATTGTAATTACAGAAGAAATTTATTTGTTTTGTGTCATAAAATGTGTCACAAGAAGGTGTGAAATGCATTCTTCATTAGTTGCATGGATACCTATGGGTTTTTCAGAATTGTACGTTTGTTATCAGGAGTTGATTGTTGTCCAAAAGTTATGAAAAAAAGATGTGAAGAAAATTTGCGTAACGATTCAAAGATCTTTAGCAACATTACGTCTAAATTCATACTTATAGGCATTCGACAAGTGTTTCGTAGAGTGGTACAGGCGTTTTTTTACAGTTAGATAGCCACTTCAGGTGGGCACTGTACTTAGAAGCATGAAAGTTGGAGATAATGAAGCAATATGGACAGCAACTTTTCATTACTTCTGGAGCTGTGATGGTGAAAGGTTTATAGTCTTCTGGAGCAAGGGATTTTCAATATTCCGTGTAAAAACCTGTAGTTAGTTTGCTATATAGGCACGTAAAGTTTTTTTTATCTTTTATAAACCTGTGCAAATGCTTTGTGGGCGTGCTCTGGAGGTTGAAATAATCGAGAAGCAGCCCAAGGCTCTGCCTTCAGGCTGCTCTTTGACATATATATTAAAGACTTCCCTCTTAATGCGTTGTTCAGTAAAATATACGCCTTTTTACAGATGATAGTGTGTCGCAACAACAACATTCATAAGAGAGCTCTACTCTCTAGCAAGACCTCCTCCTAATCCAGGAATGGTGCTGCAAATTGTGCATGTCCTTCAATGTAAATAAGATGCTCCCCTGCGTGGTTTTATCAGCGTCGTAATAATGTAGTGCATTCTCATCCCTAACCAAAAGTCGCATTTTAGCTCAGCATAAGGCTTCTGAATATCTAGGAGGGCATACATCTAGTGACGTGTCTTGGACTTATCATATTAATGAGGTAATGAATTTCTGTAATTGGTTGCATTCTAATTATATCTATGCCAAAACTTGTCTCCAGCATCATCTTTAGCCAGATTAACTGCATAATAATTCGAAATTCAATTCAAATAGAAAATGCCTGTACAATCGATAACAACCATCAAACTTATGTAATTATTTCTCTGCAATATAGGTTCAGAAAAAATGTGTCAGATTTATTCTTGTGGAGGACATATGAAGTGTTTCAGCTCCAATACCCAGATTGTCTCGTCCCTGTGTATATGTGCTCGACAACTATTTTACTGCGGATTTTTAATTCATTACCCAAGAAAACTATAGAAATATTCCAGAAAATAATTTTCTAACCACATGCATGCATAAAATGCTGTGAATCTGCCATGTGCGCATAATTGTTAATTTTTTCTGCATTTTTTCCAATAAAGTCATGCCCTTTCATCTGATAATGCCCTATTCACAATTATATATTTCTCGTTTCAAACTGACATTTGAATACCATCTGTAAATTTGCAAAATCTAACCCAACAAGCCATTTCTTCAGTGTGCCTGGCCCTCATGTAATGTCTCAAATCGTAACCTTTCAGGCATCATGAATAAATACGTGAATAAATAAACCGAAATGCAGGTAGGTACTTAATATCCGACATTGTACAAGGTAGGATGTTCATACAAGGTCAAGGTTTAGTGCATACACCCAACATTAATATACTGTCGGATGTATTACTAGCTTCGATAATGAAAAAAAGTCTTAGTTCTTAGCCTATGACCAAAGAGAAAGATAGTGAAGTAGGATAATCATCCTCGGTTATGTTTGGAAGATCGAAATGACTCAGGAGTAGAATGGGTTACAAAAGAAATCTCATGTGAGCAATGTTCAATACTATCGTGTAACTCATTGGAAAATGTGGACGTTGTGAAGGGGTGAGCATTAGCACAGCATATATGATAGATTTTTTTATGGCTATGACATACATATGTTCAGGCAGTCTCAATATCCTTCCTTGAATAGATAATAAAATATGTAGCGTCGTTTGAAATTGCCGATAGGCTGCCACTTGCTCTTAATGCAGTATAGTTGTACCAAGAAACAGAAAATTATGCAGCAACGTTGCATATTTTTGTTGTATGTGCATTCAAGGACATCAGAGAAAGCACATTTATTTTCACAAACCATGCTTCAATTGCATACAATAACGAATTGTTACAGAGACAATTAAGTCTCACATTGGAGTCTGCAAAACCGAAACTTGAGAAAATGAAGAAAATGAGTCAATGCTCTTCTCTCTTTTTGTGACAAAGGATGTGATGGAGCGCAGCATACATGCTGAACATGTCGCATTTTATTTCACTACTTTTACTAGAACCACTAGGACACAAGTGGAAAAAATGGCACTTGACAACAGGAAGAGTTCGGCTGGCTCGGAGTTGCTCTGCCAGGCAAGCATGGAAGCAGAGAAAATCGTAATCGAGCAACCTTTTGAAAATGATGTACTTAATCATTTCAGCATCAGTTAAATAAAGAATTACACTTTTCATATTCCACCTACAAATGAAACACATGTGAATTTATGCACTTACAATATCTTTCTTAAAGTTACCATTTTATTGTATTGATATGAAAATTTTGTTGCGTGAATCATTTACAACCACGTGCAGATATAGTGGTCGACTGTTATGAGGGCAGGGGAGGTATTTTAATCCACAGCCAGTTGTACACTTTCCTGTTCAGCGCTGGTGTATCATAGGATGCTCTAAGAAAAAATTAGGAGAGACTTGGATTGAAGTCTCTTACTGAATGCTTCTGATTTGCCGTGTTGATGCGAAATTTTTCAATTGATCTGTGACTGCTCACAGATGACTTTCTGCTAGTTATTTGTGTAAAACGTGTCGCTGACCAGGTCTTGCTTAATGGTGATTTTTGTGCAGTGTTAAAATAGTGTGAAAATAGGGCATGAAAATCAATCTGGACAAAACTACCTGTTAGTCGATCAATACCAAGTAAGAAAGCCACTGGAAGGTATAAATTAAATATAAAGAAGTGAAGTGATCAATTCAGATAAAATATGTGGGGTTGCATTGCTTCGAACCTAACCTGGAACAAGCATATTGGAAATATCCGTGGTTCGGCTAAATGTAAGTAGGCGTTCTAAGGTAAAATTTACAAGATGTCATACCTGAAATAACGCTGATGGCCTATAAACCAGCAGTGTGCTCAACAATAGATGGTGGTGTAATCTGAGATACACGCAGCCAGAAGCTAGTATATGAGCTTAACGAATCCAACAAATTGACTACCAGATTTATTTATTTGTAAACCAGGTTTACTTATTCGCACCACATTTCGAAGTCGAATCTTGTGAACCTAAAAATATGGTGATCCCCCAGAGAGTCTTCTTGATAATGCCCTGATCACCAATGTATTTCTCATTTCAAAGCGGCTTTTGAAGACCATCTGTAAAGGTTCTAACCAGACCGGCCATTTGTTCAGTGTGCCTAATCCTCATGTAATGTCCCACATCAGAACGTTTGGTGTATCAAAAATAAATAGGCAAATAAATGAATCAAAATTTGTGGGTAGGCACTTATCACTTATCCCAGGCAAGTACATAATATACAGCCTATTATCAAGGTAAGATGTCAAAACAAGGTCAAGGTTGGGTGTACACATGCAACATTGATGCATGTGTTGGTTGTATTACTTGGTGTGATAAAACAAAAAGTCAGCACATGAGCTTGTGACTGAAAAGAGAGAGCAAAGAAGGATGATTATTGCATGTTATGTCTGGAAAATTGAAATCATGTGCACCCAGGAGCAGGATGGATTATGAATAAAATCACGTAAGAACAAGGTCTAATACTTTTATGCCTCTAATTGTTCAATTAGGCATTGTGGATGATGAGCAATAATGCATGATAGTATATAATAAAATCTTTTGAAGGAAAGTAAGGCCAAAGTAATTGATTACATTTCTGTAGTTGCTAATGTATACTGCTGGGGCTGTGATTGATGTTTGAATCAGTTAAAATTTAAAGGAAGGGTTTGTATTAGTAATTTATTACTTGTTTCCTGTGGTGTATGCAAGTCTGATTTAGACAGGCCCCAGACAAAGTTATAGTGATAGAATCAAGCACGATTTCAGGACTTGCGCAAGATGTGTATTTGTAAACTGAGTTTGCAAATCGCAGCAACAATTTAGTGTCACCTTGTGCTGAAGCCTTCGAAGTGACTTTAGGGGTCATTTTACTGTTGTATGTCGCCTGCTGCCGCTCAGACAACCATTATTCAGGCTTAAAGTTATAGTTGGTATACAAAAGCGCATAGCCATTTTCTTCTTTGCTTATTGCACTGTAATAGGAGCTGTCACTGAGAAGGGGCCCCTCCTTCACAAAAAACTTAAAACTTCATTTCACCATGATGCATACATACGGTGCCTCTCAGGTGTTTCGTGCATGTGCTTACGCATGGCAGAATCTGGTGCTAATACACCGATTGGTTATCAGCTACTGTTTCAGCATGTGATGCTATGTATAAGACTCCATCGGCAACAAATCTTGACATAAAATGTTCCATTGCCTTTTCCCTGCTGCTTGTAATAACTTCATTGCAATAAAAAAACAAGTACATTAAGTTGGTTGTAGGACTCAGGAAGATACAGCAAAGGACTCCTAAAAATGTTAAAAGCAGAAGTGCAGCATCTGTAGCAAATAACAAGGCCCTTCAAAATCTGAAAACTTTTAACAAAGGGTGAGTGAATGTTGCACAACTGGGAAAGTCCTTTTCCTAGAGTATAATCAGCTGCACTACATAGGCTCTCATGTTTTTTCTGACAATGTGCTAGCTGGAATTCAATGTATCATACTGTTGAATAAGTTTTCTGTTTATTTTAGAGCACTTAACATTTTGAAACATCAATGAACTAATAAAGAAATATTCACTTTTAGGAATAATCTATACTGAATGGAATAAATCAGTATTCGATTTGATAGGATAAATCAGTGAATATTTGCACATCCTTACAATATATGCCGTGATGGACTGATGCATACAAACCTCGACGTTCCGCCCCATATTTTCTAGAGAGGACTTCTTTGTAATAATCACAAAGTATTTTAACAAGGTCTTCATACAAAGCCATTGTAAGGTTGTAAGGAGCTCGCTCTACGGGGGGGGAGTCCTGTAGCGCGTCAATGCGCCACTCGTCAAGGAAGAAGAAGTTGGCATTTGAGTCAGGGCTGAATCTTTCCCGTGTTAGCTCCGGCATACATATGTTAAAGCTTGTGCATGATGACAGACTGAAGGTGACAATCAATTTAGCTTTGTTAGAACAAAAAAGTGCTGAAGTTAAGCATATAACTGTTTGCATATGGTGTAGGTGTTTCAGTGCAGTCTTTTGAACTTCAAAATGTGGTGCTCCCAAAAAGAAATTTTTTTATACTGTGACCAACCGGGAAAACTATGCAGATGATAAGTAGAAGCAATCACAGTTGGACAAAATGATGTGTTGCCTGACACTTTAAGTGATTACAAGAGCAGCATTTTCCAGAACTCGTCACAATCTTGCGTAGGTGTGCGACAGGTAGAAACCAGTGCAGGGCACGCAAGCACAAGTGGTCACTGGTTCTAAGAATGCACACCAGGCTTTAATTCTACATTGTCAGATGGCCCCACTGACGACATACTCATCGCGATGAATGGAGCCGTCCCTGCATGGTCCCAGCTAGATCGAGTGTGACAAGCTGCATACTTAAATTCAACACTTTTTGAGCATGGCCAGAAAACGCTGCCGCCGATCGGTAGTAGAGGCTCCCGACAACACGCGGGCCAAATACTATAGCACAGCATGCGGCCTGAAATTCACAGTAAATTATCAAAGTCAGCTAAAAATTGCTTTCTCTTTTTTCGACAAATCACGGAACAAGCCCAAAAATCGCTCGTAGTAAGCCCTTATATCATCCATTGGCTGATTTGAACAAGGCGCGCACTCATTCGTTACAGAGATTGCTTCGGGAGGCTGCCACTTGTCCCCGCATGCGGGCGCGATCATACTCAAAAGGCCGCGCATTCAAAAAAAGAAAAAAAGTTTTTAAGGTCACGAGGCACGCGTGACGTTTTCCTTTGTCCCTGCCATCTTTCCCTGCTTAAATTCAAGCGCTTTCGTCAAGACGAGAGAAGAGAGAATGCAATCGCAGCTTGCGACAAACCTTTGTAAATGCACTTGCACTGGACAGATTCTTAAAAATTTTGCGGCATTGAATTCGTAAAAAAATAAGCGCTTCCAGTGAATTGATTTCATGGTAACCTAAAAAAGTGTTTCAGGGCCCTTTTAAGCTTGAGACAGCTGCGTAGAAACGAGAAAGGGGCACCATGCTAGGAAATACTTTCAAGTAAATGTTGCCTGCGGCGAGGGGACTATGTGAATGTCTGATGTGCCATCTTGCGACAGAGAAGCAACATTTGTACCGAGTCTGTCATCTGTTAGTAGAACCTGATAAACATTGGTAGTACAAGTTCATGGCTACGGAAAGATGATGGCCAGGAGGTGCCTTCCTGAATTGACCTGCACCCTTTTTCATGCACTTCTTGTTGCACGGCAGGTTGTGCCTTGTAGGTACTAGGTTCCTGGGTGGGTGCTCCTGAAGAGCTTATAATTGAGCTCACTCTTACCACGTGCTTTACCTAAGGGCCAAACATGGTGCTAGAGCTTGTTTGCCCAGCACAAGTTTTTATAGAGAAAGAGGTTTCAAGCATTGTACAAACAAAGCTAGAGCACTGAAAGATTACCATACATATCCTGTACACAGACCTCTCCTATAAAATCTACATAGGAGCCCTAAATTACCTCTATGGCGTGCCTGATTAAACCGTAAGAAAGTATGTGCTTTATTTATGTTATCTTTTTTTAATTATGAAGTTTACCCAGTAAAAACTACATTGTTATCAGTGGCACACCTACACCGTGCAAGATACCAGTAAATATTGACTGCAATTATGGTACCAGAAGTGTCACCAAAAGTAAATTCACCCTCCTGGAAGCTTCAATTGACATTAAGACTGTGTATGCATTAAAAACAAAGCATTTTTATAATTTTATTGCTTCTAATTCCTCAATTTGCAAACTTCGCTGTGAAACCAATTGTTATTGACCTACATGGTGTTTCAAAAAGTGTTTCAAAAAGTGTTGACGTAGCTGCAAGCCTTAGTGGTAACCCTATTATATGGAGGCTTAAATAAGTAAAGCTGTGTGCTAATCCCGTCCGAAAATTTTGAACTTGGCTCCTTATAGCAATCTTTTAAAGACTTGATGACCAGGAATGCAATGCGTCTCCACATCTGATAGCAGGCAGTTGCCTAATTACTACTTCATCTCGCCAACAAGCAGCCCCTGTAAGACACATAAACATGTACAATCATCTCGGGTCAACATAAGTTTGCTGAAACTAGCTCGCTCTTTGTTCTGGCCCAACTGGTTTTCAGAAATCAATTTTTTGCAAAGGTCAACCTGCTTCATTGACAAACTGCACATATAGCTTTCGACCATTGTTCAGTGGTTGTTTTTTTTATTACTAGAAAGTACTTCATAAAGCGAACTACGAGCTACTACGTTTGAAAGAAAGTTTATGAAACATGGATGGTGACCTCATATACTTAGCTTGAGTGCAATTTTTTGCTTAATAATTATTTTCTATTTGAAGCATATATGCATTGGCAGCAAACGTGGAGTACCACTGGAGTCTGTCATAGGTGTTTAGCACTAGTTTAGAGATGCCATACAACAACATTAAATTGATTTGGCAATAAACTAGCAGTTTATTTCCTTGCGAACTGCTTGTCACAAGATGTTTTTCCAGGGTAAATGGTTATGAGCTCGTTACGAAGGCTCAAGTTGGTGGCGATGCTGTCCACCGTATCGTCCACCGTATGACCACACACGAGGCCTAATGACAGCGCTACGTACATTTTCACTTAACACACACCTTCACCTACTCATGCTTTACCACAGTACATTGCGTGCACTTCGCCTCACAACACGACTGCGGGCAATAATGACCAATTTTAGAAAGGCGTTTAGGGTCGGCATTTTGAGCTAGACAGTGCTCCCAGCAATATTTTCGTTTTTTTTCTTTTGTATACACCCGTCTAAACTGACACTGCTAAGAAAACAGATTGTCATCATCGGCGGCAGCAAAACTGTTACGTAGGGTGAATGACTGTTCATATCTCGTCTCTTCCACGTCGCGCACGCCATATCTGCCTCACGCACTTGCGACGGACGAAGCTTAAAGAAAGAACGAAAGGTGTTGGCCTAAGTAATTCACCCAAATGACAGTCCAACAGATACCAATCGACCCGCAGCAACATGAACACCACATGTCGACGTAGTACGTACGCCACAATACTAAAATTGTGCATCAAACAGGTATTCATAAATCACATAACACATGGCATTTAACTCACGTTATGAGAGCTTGTTATCACTGCTAATAGAATTGGCAGCAAACCGAGAGAGTGGGCATTATCTACTGAGCACCGTGGTGAAATCCCTTCACCCATCAGCGTAAACACAGCGACCACGCAAGAACTGACAAAAGTGGCAGCGACTGTCATGTGAATCACTCTTACACGACGCGATCACATCCCCACGAGCAAAGGTGGTTCTCGCTATTTCACACAGCTCACGGTCAAAAACCACTGGTCAAAACCAACACCCACGGAGATCAAACATAAACCCACCGCGGCATAGTTTCAAACAAGCTGGTGAAGAGCTCCACGCTACCTGCTACATACCGATTGATCACTTAATTGTCTTCTTGCGCAGGCGCCGCATTTATGTAGCAGGAAGTTGCGACGGTGGAGTGCAAGCCTACGAAGTTTCGCTCCTAGCTCGTACGAAAGCAATTCAGAGACATCGGCGCACGAAAATTACACCATCCCCTGCTGAAGGTAACCATGTGTGGATGAGAAGCCACGGGGAGATGGTGAACGGCACCCACAGAAACTCGTCTACGTCGCCTTAAGCAGGTGCACCATTACTCAAAACCACTACGTGACTAACCCTGCCAGTGGCCATCGTGTGATGCCGGTAACCGCTGCTTTGAATGCTGCCGGTGACCATGGCTATAGCCTGCTGAACAGCCGGTCCCTCAATGCACCGGCGAGAGACATCGAACATGATCCCGTAGTAATCAAAGCAGGCGCTTCGTCACGCGGAAACCTGGAACATGTTTGCACGGGGAGCGTACGAGAGAGGGACCATAGGAGATGAAAGAGAGAGGGGGGAGGGGATGCGCCGGCACAGTGGAGGTGTGAACAATGCACTAATGAGGATGCGTTTCGTTGCCTTCGCTGGCGACCCGAGAGAGAGGGGGACGGGGCGCGCAGTAAGGGCGGTAACGCCGCACATCTGTTTAAACCCTGCCATAAGATGCTTCGCATATAAAAATTACAAACTGCCTCAGCGTATCAGCACATGCTCAGCAAAAAAAAAAAATGACCGAAAAAATGCGGGCGTTTTGAACCAGTCGAACAACGAACGGGCTTGGGTGCGCAAGCCGGATTGGTGCTTTGCACAGCAAAAAAAAAAGTAATAGCTAATGTAAAATTGGAGTCCACGTACTCGCGAAATGTGGCAGCACATACCAAGCAAAAAACAAAAAAACGATCAAGAAAGGCGCGTGTTTGCAACGTAGAGGTAGTGTTGCGCATCGACGGCAAAAACCCTGAAACGGTTAACTATCAACATCTCGAATTGTTCTTTTTTTTGTAACATATGCTTTATTATCCCAACAACGTGAAAAGAGCAAAACAACAGAAGGCTGAATTTCTACCAGAAAAAAAAGGAAACATCAATTCGAAGCTACTGAGGTAGCGTGGTGCACGTATGTGGAACAATTTTCCTTGTTTCGGCAGTTTTGCTTAAAAATGATCAAAAAAGTACTTGCTTTAAAAGAAATGCCCGAAGTCACAGAACTTCACGTAAATTGTAGTTAGTTTCATACCGAGAAGAGACACTGGTGAATAAAACGAAATAAACCCCAATGCATTACAATACAGTTTCAAAGAAAATGGGTCCTAAAGAAGCCGTGAAATGCGTTCGGAAGTATAGTGCTTACCTTGTGCCATTAATACAGAATCTCTTTTTGCACGAAGATGACATTGTAATATATTGCCAATATTCAGACATGTAAATGTTGGAGATGTTAATGTAGAAGGTGCGAACATGTCTTAAAGGAGTGGTTTTGCTAGCACTGTAGTTAACAAGGAACTCAGTGGAACATTCAAACTGTTAGAAATGCTCGACAGGTGTGCCAAATTTTCTTTGTTATATGCTCTTTACTTGAAGTGCTTTTGTTTGAGCATAATTAATGATGGCAACATACGTGGTTTTAGGTTAATGACGGCTGAGGTAAAAGTGCTGTCCTATGCAGACGACATTACTCTCTTGTGTTAAAACAGAGTGAGCATTAGTGAAGCAGTCAGCGTAGCAGACAAATGCTGGAAGAGGTCAGGAAGTGTTTTTGACTGGGAGAAGAGTACAGGCTTTATGCATGGTACCTGAGACGAAAAGACAAATGCACTCAAAAAAGGAAAGAAGGATTCAGTACCGACGAAGTACTTCAGTGTGCCACTGCAAAGATATATAAAGATTCCAGTCAATATTGCAATGAAGAGAAGGAATTATTATGGGAGAAAGAGGACAAGTGAAGAGGAAGAAACCTCTAAATATTCACGAGGTCAACAGTTTAGAACCGATTCTTAGCGACCATAATTTGGTATGTACTTAAGGTGTTGTGCACGAACCATTCACACGTACAGAAGGTACAGATAGTTTTTGATATTTTTGCTTGGGCCTGCAAGTGCGAATGCATGAGATGCACAAATGTCTTCTAGTCAGTGAAAGTGGGTGTGCTGGAATAATCCCACTCACTTCTAAGGAATATTCCTTCCATGTTTATTTTTTTTCTTGCGAGATCAGAGCTATCCTTTTTTTTTGCATGCAATGGCGCAAGTTAGAAGACGCTGTTATCTACCTGAATTTGTTTTATTCGCTTCTTGTGCCAGTCACAGCGGCATTCATGGCCATCTGAGAGAAGTTTGGTCAGCTACATGATAAAGGTACGTTTTTTCTTTACAATAATTTAGTGCGGTGGCACAAAGACAATTATATTAAAAAACATCATCAATGTTACGCTACCTGCGCCGATGTTTCTTGTGACAAATAATAAAGGCCAGAAGAAAGCCGCTCTTAAAAGGGTCCAAAGAATGGTAGTATGGCCATCAGAAAAAAACTTCTTTCAACTGCACACTGGTACACTTCGCGTATATAGAACCATGGCTTCAGTAAATGAGCCTATTTGTTCCGTGGCCGGTTATTTTCTCTTATATCGCAAACCACAGAGTGTTGAGCATGTTTTTGGACTGTTTGGATGTTACGTTTTATCGGGACCTCCTCAACGAACGTTACAGAAAAACTTACCTTTGACACCCCATAGAATCTGTTTTCTGCCGGTTCACAGTGATAGTGTCTTACGACATGTTTGTGCTGCTAAGTATGCAGGCTATTTGGAAATTTTGCATGGTATTTCGGCATGTTGACGCTAACGCACGCTCTGTCAGAGAATACTTTATATGAGAGATGCAAATAATACGCGTAAAAAAAAGCCAGAATGGCCCCCTGTACTGAACTAACTTGTGGCACTAAAGCGCTTTTAAAAAAAAGCATGCCACACTAAGTTTGACTGGCGGTTTTAATGCATTTTTAAGTAATTCTCGTTAAACTATACTTGTATTTCTTGTTTGTGTACATGATGTACCTCAAAATAAATAGATAAAAAATAAAAAAACTCCATCGTGCAATCTGCTTACTCGTTCGGCTGATATTGAAAAGTTGGAGGTTCGAGCCCTCCCAGGCGCGAACATCGTTTTTTTCTTTTTAATACAACATCTTTTGAAGAGCGTGTTCATAATGCTTAAAGCGTATACGACAGCCACCTCTGTGGTACGCTGCATGGAATAAGATAAACGTGATTACTTACTGTAACGAAATAGTGCGAGACAACGAGAATATTCAGCGTGCGTTTCACGAACATTATCGCGAAGTGTCAGGAGAAGTAAAAGAGCGTGCTGAAGAATTTCAGTCCGTTTTAGGTATGTTACCAAAGTTAAAAGATTATGTAAAGCTTAGCCTGGAACAACCCAATACTGCTGTAGAAATCAAAACGGTGATCAGCAAATTACTCGCAGGTGAAACCCTAGGCCCTGATGGTCGGCTTTTAAGGATAACATAGCAATGATTCTTTATGACCTAATTAAAAACGAATGCCCCTCCCCCCCTCCACCCGGATTTTTCTTATTGTCCCCGCCGCGGTGGCCTAGTGGCTAACATGCTCGGCTACAATAGCAGGTTGCGGGATCGAATCCAGGCTGCGGAGGCTGCATTTCTGATGGAGGCGAGAGTGTTGTAGGCCCAAGTGCTCTGATTTGGGTGCACGTGAAAGAACCCTAGGTGGTCTAAATTTCCGGAGCCCTTCACTATGGCGTCTCTCATATTCATATGGTGGTTTTGGGACGTTTAACTCCACATATCAATCATCAATCATCAACTTTTTTAAGGGTATACAAAACACCAACTGACATTCGTCCACATCTGCCAGCCTGGCTCCCACTCCAGATTTAAGGGGCTCTGAAACACTTTTATGAGTAACCATGCATGTCATTCACTGGAAAAGCATATTGACTTCAAAATTCAACGCCGCAAAAAACTTAAAAATCCGCCCAGTACGAGCGGAGTTATAAAGATTTGTCACACGCTACAATGATTTTCTCTCTTCTCTCGTCCCGACGAAAGCGCTGGAAGCTAAACAGGGAGGGATGGGAGGGGCAAACAAAAAACGTCACGCGTGCTTCGTGACCTTGAGCACTTTTTCTTTTTTTTTCTTCGAATACGCGGTTTTTTTCAGTGTGATCGCGCGCGCACACGTGGACAAGTGTCGGCCTCTCGCAGTGACCTCTGTAACAACCGAGCACTATGTTCAAATCAGCCAGTGGCTAATAGATGTGCAATGTGCGTGTGATTTTCGAGCGTCTTCCGTCCTTAGTCGAGCGAAGGCAAAGCTATTTTCAGCTGACTTTGATAATTCATTCTCAATTCCACTCCGCATGCTACGCTAGAGCATTTGACTTGCGTGTTCTCGGGAGCCTATATACTACCGATCGGCAGCGTTTTCTGACCATGCTAAAAATGTTTTGCGGGGCCCCTTTAAGGGGGTGCTTCCCCCCTCTAAGAATAAATTCTTCCAACGCCTTTGTTCGTCGAGGCTACCTTGCCTATGTTAATTTCTTCTAACGCTCTTCAATTTAGGTCACTAATGTAGGTCTCTGACGTTCAAAGGGAATGATTTGATGACGTACACAAGCTTTTTACGTTATTTATTTATGCATATTTATGGCACGACCAGACAGACATATAAGTGATCACGAGGGCCACCAGATGTAAGTATAACTGAGGGTTAACTACAACTGAGATGGCTATCAGGCTCTCCCTGATGGTTCACTCACATCCGTAAGTACAGACGGGAATAAACCTGTTATCTTCCTCTCTTTTCAACGAGACTATGATTTCGATGGCCCACACCAATATAGACATCTATTCGGTTTCGTAAGCTGCATCATGCGGTTTACTGGTGTGCTTTAAAGAAACCCAGGTGGTTGAAATTTCCGGAGCCCTCCCCTACGGCGTCTCTCATAATCATAGGGTGGTTTTGAAATGTTAAACACCACATGTCTATCAAATCAATGCATCATGCGGTTAAAGACGACGGGTGTGAACTGATGTTATGCTGAATGTTGCAAGAACAAAGAAAGCAAATCCAATTAGGCAGAAGGAAGGAAGAAAAAGCGCAAGGACCGAGAGGTTAGCCCGTTCTTAGACCGGCTGGCCACCCCGCGCTTGGGAAGGGACTTAGAGGAATAAACATTGACAGAAAAAGTGTTATAAAAACAAAAAAAACAACAGCAAGGGAAAGAAACATAAAGAAAAAGAAAATACGACAGTACCTTAAGTCTATCGCTAAGACAAGACACCCGCGAAAAATCTAACAACGCTTTCAAAGTCTTCTGGGCTGAGGATGTACTTGGCCAGTGTTCCAAAATTCTTTTTTTATGACAATGGGCGACCATTCAGTGCAACTATAGTGCATCGGGTAAGTTCTTGCCTTGGAGCGTTAAAACGGGTGCACTCATGGGGAAACTGGGCAATCGTTTCTTGGCAGGCTGCAGTTATTGCACGTAGAGGTGTTGTCAATTTCAATAAGAAAGGATTATGCATTAATAAATGCCACGCCAAGCCATATGCACCACAAAAGTGTCTCCTCAGCTCCAGATATTGATTGATTGATTGACTGATATGTAGGGTTAAACGTGTACAAAACCACCTCATCAATATGAGGGGTGCCGTAGTGGAGGGCTCCGGTAACTTTGACCACCTGGAGTTATTTAACGTGCACCCGAATCTGAGCACACGGGCATACAATATTTTCGCCTCCATCGGAAATGCAGCCGCCGCAGCAGGGATTCAATCCCGCGACCTGCGGGTCAGCAGCCGAGTACCTTAGCCACTAGAACACCGCTGCGGGGCTCCAGATATTCCTGAGAGAAGAGTAAGCTTTATATTAGAATCAAAGGTATGTAGGGGAGCGTTTGAGAATTCCGCCGAGTTCCACTATGTAAGAGGGTCGTCACGAGCCAGTGAACGAAGCCTTGTAGTTGTTGATTCTTGAGATTGATATGGTTATTTGGTTTGGTTTGCTTTGCTTTATTCAAGGCAAAATTGAACAAGATTGCCTTGGGGGACACGACTAAAAGCTAAGTAAATGCCTGACTTGGTCGTGCCACCCTGGCAGCAAAGCAGAAACATACCGCAAGTACAGTACGCAGAAAATTACAACATCACGTGTTATCTTACACGGGTACCATAGTCGAACAGGAACTGCCAGAAGTGTTATGGATTGGGTACCGTTGTATACACATCTAGCAGCCTCATCTGCGCAGTCGTTGTGATATATACTACAATGACATATCCACTGGTACGCTATGCTGGGCTCTTGCTCAATTGCATGGTGATCAGGAAGGTTGATACCAGCAAATATATGCTCATTCGACCCGTTATCGAAGGGTATCATTGAAAAGCTGGCTTTGAGCCAGAAAAGATTACGCCAATGCGAAGTCTTAAATTTCAATGAGACTGACTTCATGGAGCCCTGCTGCTGTGTTTACTGAAGAAACAGAGCCGCGTAAATTTGAAGGCATCCGCTAGGCTTCTCTAGCAGGAACAGTAGTGTTATCTGTTTCAGGATGAGGTGTGTCATCTCTTTCGTTATGGGGATTCCAGGAGTGGTTAGAAGGGCTTCGGGTAGGTGTAGGCATTATAGAAAAACGCTTCTCATGCTGCATGCTTGAAGTGCGATGGAAGCACTACGCAATAAAACCATATAAACCGAGGAACAGAAGTTGATGCATCACTCTTACAGATGCACCCCATGATTTTCTAGAGAGAAAACCTTGGTACGCGGCATACCAAGGTGAGTTTCACGTTCGTGTAGGTGGTCGGAGGGCTGTAGCAGAGTTGTAACTAGAAAGTGATGGGGGAGTAAGAGTGCCTTTTGTAAGTAGAAGCCAGATTTTTAGGCATTCCATAGCTTGTTTTGAATGCCAAAAATGGGCAAGCAATGTGTTGCTTGAGGCATATATATATATATGCACAAATGCAAATTATTGCAAACGTAGATGTGCGTGGTACCCATACGTTATTGAAAAACAAAGTTATTGTTTATGATAACAAAAAGGCGACAATAATGCAATAATGCAACATAGTCGTGCAACTGTGTTTTGTCTCACGTGGTTCGCAAAATATGGTCTTTCCAGTGTTATGCACGGGGGTCGTCTTGTGTCTGCTGTGGAATATTCACGCCCGTGGGCGTCTTTTTGGCATGACTGAGAAGGGCAGAGCAGGAGCAGATACCCAGACCACTAAAAGACCAGAAGGAAGATAGTCCTCCTTCTGGCCAGATTGAAACACAGACAGCTAAATAAACCCGTGGCAGTGAACACCTTAAAAGTTAGTTACAAACAAACGAAATGCTACGTTTACGTCATATTTTGAAAGACGATAGTCTTTCTTTGGGACCTTCGACGAAAAAATTTTGGTTTGTCTGTCTGTTTGTACATTTGTGTGTTTGTCCGCCCTTAACGATACCCTAAAGGCACAAACGATTCTCTAAAACGCCGACCCCATCAGCAGCACCCACCAATATTGCTCAATATCTAGCATTCATACTTGTGCGATTGTCAGTGAAAAAGCAATTGTTCCGAATATCTGAGGCACCATAACAACACGTCAATATTCTGCATGTGTGTCTTCACTAGAAAAGGCACACATAAGTAATTTCAAAGACCGTAGTGCTTATCACGCTGCGCTGACAATGCAACGCTTGCCAGAAAAGTCAAGTGTTTCGAACGCTTTGCTAAGACGAAATGGTGGTGGCACCTACCCGTCGCCTTGCGTTCTATACCTTATCGCTTCCGAGACGGGTGCGCACGCCGTGCGCTTTGTTTTCCAAAATAACTGCCAGATAGCGCTCATGTCTCACGTGTGATGTATATAGCTTGATGCGCTCGCTCACCTCCCCTGCACGCTCGAGGCGCTCTTACGCAGTGCCTCCAGATTACCATTCACCAATTTTCCTCCCCAGAACATCAAATAAACGTTTTGTTCATTCTCTCCAGACGCAAGACTATCGTCTTTCGACGACATTGGCAGTGTGACAGGCAGATATTGGACCAATTTTTATATCTGCTTTTTTCTTGCTTTTCCGTTTTTTTTTCGCTGACTGCTCCCCGCGATTTTGCATTTGCCAATGCTCACACAAGGTCAGCGTGACGGCGAATGATCGCAAGCGCGTGTCATCTCACTAGTGCCAGCAGCTTTTTTCCGATAGATGGTTGATATACAGGACTACGTAGAACTTCATAGAGATCCGAGCAGTCAGTGTCACGCGGTTACGAGCAGAACGGTCTTCAACTGCATCAGTGAGTGAAACTTGAAGATAAATATAGTGTTAACATATTAGCACCAGTTCTTGAAAAGGTTACACCCTTTCTAAAGGGAACCATGTGGGGATGCGAAGCAGCGCTGGTGTTCACTTGTGTTTTCATTTGTATTTTCTCGTATATGTTTCATTTGTGTGCGAAGTTGTGTATATGTTTCCCTTTGCGTGTATTGCCATAAGCCTGCCGCAAAGTGAACACCCAGCGCTGCTAACAGAGTGAAATGGAGCAACCAAGCGCACCATTATACACGAGCACGCATTCGCGCTCCTATATAAACGTATATAAACAGCGGAGAGGTAAACGGGAGAGGTGAAACGAGGCGGAGGCAGCGCTCCGTCACCTCCTCCGCCCCACATCCTCGCGTGAGCGCAAGGAGAGGGGAGAGAGTGGGCGCATACGCAGTGGGAGGGTGGATG
Source organism: Rhipicephalus annulatus (assembly GCA_013436015.1). NCBI lineage: Eukaryota > Metazoa > Arthropoda > Arachnida > Ixodida > Ixodidae > Rhipicephalus > Rhipicephalus annulatus. Next base: position 465,133 of record WOVY01016092.1, on the reverse strand, counting down.
GTCGCTGAGGGACGCCACAGCAACAAGCATAATCTGCTTGGTATTAAAAAAAAACTAAAGTAGAGGAAATACGAGCCCCTCCAACAATTCCTTCTTTCATATTTTCATACTGAGGGCTTCGTCCCGGTAGAGTTGATGCCTTAGGCAGCATGCGAATGTTTATTGGTTAACGGCCACCTCGTTTACACATCACGTGTCCCGTCCTTTGATGAAATAAAAGTGTTCCACACTCGCCGCCTGAGCTAAACATGGCGCCGGCTTAGACTCCAAGGTAATAAGCACGCATAAATACCCAACAGGAATCTGGACAAGGGAGCACCCTTTGTTCTAGCTCAAATGGTAAAGCATCAGACACGTAATTTCATGGTTGTGAAAGCGAACCCACCCACGGGAAGAATGCTTTTTCGTCCTCTTTAATTTCTTTTTCACTTGAGAAACCATTTTATTTTGTTAAAATCAGAAACATTGTTCCCTGTACTTTTCTTGCCTTCATTGACTGTCAATTTCATTCGTCTATAATTTTGAAGAGAGGCGTCTACAGACATTCGTAGGCATTTATTCAGAAATGCCAAAAATAGGCACATTAGTACTTTAGAAACGCTGAACATAACTTATCCTTTACATCTCATTCATACTGATGTAACAATATGTTGCGATAGAAATGCAAGGAACAAAATGGTCATATGCCTAAAGTTCAGTTTGTAGTTACAACAAGTTTACCTCTAATAGTGCTCTTCATAAGAAGTGGCTTTGCACTGTTCAGCTACTTGACTAGTTTGACAATAAAGAAATAACAAAAATAACAACAATTGAGCATGAAGTGCTCACTTCACTCGGGACTGCTGTAACCCAGCTTGCGCTTCAGCCTCGCAAAACCAGGCTACTTTAGGTACCTGAAAGATTACACTGGGCATACGCTGTTCGCACACAGGAAGCACAGCCAGCGAAAAGGTGGCGGCCACGTGGTGGTGTTACTCGAGCTATGCCGAACATAAATACATCCGACATTTATCATGCCTATTGTACGGGGGTCTAGTTTGTGTTAATGTGCGCGTATATAGCGAAACCTGAAGGACTTAACTCGAAGGATACACTCAGTTCAAACCACCATGTTGCGAGAGCAGCAAAAACATCCTGTGTTGGCAAATGCAACTGATTATGTCAAGAAATGCTGTGATGATGCGGATGTATTCGTGGCGCGTACAGTTTTCGTAGAGGTAAATCGGTCAATTTAATGCTAACCAGCACATGTCACTCTCTTTTCCACCATTTTCGGTGTGTTGGGAAATTAGTAAACACTGGGTAGGTTCTGGAGCCGAAGTTTAGACAAGTGGAGTTATATCTTTCAAAGTGCTGTTGTTATCGGCCTCCATGTCTTGGCGGTGCTTGAACGCGTGGGATCGTTTCGGCTAAATCTACACTTATTTGTTCTGACTTTGCAACGCTCCCAGAGATGTGCGGCGCTTATATACGCTTGGTCGCTACAGACGCCTGCGAGCGTATATAGCGAGCAAGCGCATGTAAGTGCCGTGCACCTCGGGCTTTCTAACCCCATATAGGGAAGCCGGTCTGGCTTCAAAACGTTCGGTTTCTTAATACAATTTTTGGTTGGAGTTATCTAATTGCCTCATTCTATCCCAACCAGCAGACTTCTGCCAAATGTTCATTTTTGATGCTTAGAAAAAGTGGTCACCACTGCGCTGCTTTGTTCATCAAGGTATGAACCAGCCAATGAGCCGAGCATCTGGGATCAGTCTTCAGGAACGTTTCCCACGTTCCGTGGTGCCTTCTCGTCTGCATTTTCCACACACCGTCACCCTCCTGGCACCTTAACGACATCGATGAATCAACACTCCACGTGATACACCACTCTATTTCACTGTGCTGTGTCGAGCGGTATAATCGCAATCTGTCTGGTGTGGCGCTTTTTTACATTGCCGTGGGACGAACAAACCTTGCATCTTCCTTCTTTACTGAGTTGGGAAGGAGAAGGTATTTGACCTTTCTAGTTTGGGGGCGGAAATGAAGACGACAATTTCATTGGACTATATCTGGACTCAATTGTGTTGCCCTGCAGGGAATCTCGGGAAGACGCAGGTTATAGAATGTGGGCGTCGAGACGCAAAAATGGATGATATACCGTCATTCATGTAGTATCGCGCAACCTTCAACATGTAAATTACTGTAGATAAACATTTTTGTTACAAGCTCCAGCTCCTCTTCTCCCTGAGACTTGAAAGACTCTGGTCCTGGATAATTTCCCCCAGTCGCAACAGCAGTAACTCAAAATTTGCAGCCACAAAAAAAGACAAGTCCACTTGTCGAAATGTCGGCACCCACTCCTTGTTTACGAATTTCTCATTCCAAGCTCCCACCTTCCCCTTCTAGCCTTGCTTTTGAGTTTAGAGTGCGTGTTCCGCAGGCACAATATTAACACGTGCACTTTCATGACAGACAAAGTCGCGTTTAGTGACAAGATACTCGATGCTTTGATGGTGATTTTCATTCTGTGATTCTTTTATACGTCTGAATGTGCTGAGACAGTAGCCAACATTTCAAATAAGTATGGTGCAAACTAAAAAAAAAATGGCCCCGTATCTGCATGTTACACTGCAAATGTCGCCGAAATACGATAGTTTTGCGTATGGAGAGAGTGAACACAACGTTTATTTGATGTTCTGCGCAAGCAAACTGGTGAATGGTATTCTGGAGGCGCTGCGTTAGAGTGCCTAGAGCGTGCAGCGGAGGTGAACGAGCGCATCAAGCCACGTCACACGTGAGATGAGCGCTATCTGGCAGTTTTCTTGGAAAACAAAACGTGGGTTGTGTGCGCCCGTCTCGGAGGTGATAAGGTGCAGAACGCAAGGCGACGGGTAGGTCACCGTGTCGTCTTAGCAAAGCATTGGAAACACTTGCCTTGTCGTGCAAGCGTTGCATCGTCAGCGCAGCGTGATAAGTGCTTGTAAAAAGACACACATACAGAATGTTGGCGTGTTATTATGATGCCTCAGATATGCGCAATAAGTGCTTTTTAATAGACAATCACACAAGTATGCACGGTACATCTTGAGCAATATTGGTGGGTTTGGAGTATCATGTGGTGGCGTTTAGGGTATTGTTAAGGGCGTACAAACAGACAAATGTATACAGACAGACAGACAGACAGACAGACAGACAGACAGACAGACAGACAGACAGACCAACACTTTTGCGTCAAACTTCCCCAAGAAAGACTTTAAAAGAGAATGCTACAAATGGCGCTTAACTGTCATCTTGCCGCAGCTCCATGCACTCGCGTGGTCCCCGTCAGCTGCAGGTTCACATGGCGACGGGTCAAAAGTAAACGGTAATCCTTCAGCACTGGTATCGCCGCTAAAATCGCAACTGTCAAGTTTCGAGAAGCTGGCACAGCTCGCTGCATCGTCGGATGACTTTGCCGATTTGTCTTTTTTGGCTCTGGCACCAGTCATGTAGACGTCGTACGAAGCCGCTACCCATTCCGCTTCGGAACCATGCATTTTTTAAAATTATTGATGCGTTTTAAAAAGCAAATTTGCAGTGCCTCCATATTGCAGTATTGTGAATACCTCTTCAAAACGACAATATCAAAATATGGTGAAAGGAACTTCGAACAGGCTTTCTTTAACAATCGGAGATGTCCAGTTGTACTTCGTAAGAGCAAATGATGATCGAATGTGCTCGGCTAACAGGAAACGTAGCGAGAAATTAGGAATTTCTTTTGACCCTATTATTTACTCCTTGCCATAGCGTGAGGAGGCAGCTAAACAGGATGTTTTTCTTTTTCTGATTAACCTCTGTTTCCTTACCCTTCTCATTTATCGTTCTTTCTCCCCTCGTTATTGGCCTCCGTTCGGCAGCTCCCTCACGAGAGTGTCGATGAGCGCCCACGCTCGTGCGATTCGTGGGAACGGTTCCGCACCGTGTTTACGACGCGAAATGTGAGCGCCGCCGCCGATGGTGATATCCACTTGTTCGCACGGGCTGCGTTGCCAACCAGCAAGCCTCCCGCAGGAGGGAGCACCCGGCTGCATGAGAGGAGCATTCCTCCGAAGGTGGCTTTTTATAGGAACTCGGTCGGTCCCAGCCGGAGGCACGCGGCCACGGGCTCGCGAAGAAACACACACTGTGGTTGTTGGTTGTGCGGGTTTGTGTGTGCGTGCAGAAGGGGAAATTACGACTATTGGACATTGGTCGCTTGCCACCCAGGACAAGGAGCTCGTTCGGCACGCAGCCATGCTGCGAGAGACCCTCGGACGCGGTTAGCGTCGCGCTTCTGCTCCGTCGTCGCGGCTGTCTGTCATCGCGCGTTTGTGCGGCGTGCCCTTGGCGATGACGGCGGCGGAGAGTGTGGCGGCGGCCGTCTACCAGCAGCCGTCGCCACCAGGCCAGCTCCTGAACTTGGTCTACCTTACCCTCGCCGATCAGACGCTGCACACCGTCGATCAGGTAACAATGGGATGACGCGCGCCTCCCAGAGCTGATGCTGCGTGCGTGCCGTCGCCGCCAGAGCGGCTGACGTGACGCGACTCGGGTAACAGGTTGCAAACACGACGTGAAGCGCAAGAGAGCAGCGCTAGTCACAGACGGAGAAGGTTCGTTGTGAGACGTAGGGCCTGCGCCACTGGTGAGCTGCCTCGATTTATCCCTGTTTTTACAGGCAGATCAGTTGGCATTAACGATGAGTTACAATAATAACCTGTAGTAGGACGTACAGAAAATTGCGAGTTTCAAACGATTCACTTTTTACCTGCAGGGTCAGTTTCTATTCTTTAGAGCGGGAGTCCTGAGTAGCTTCTTGCGATGAATTCTGCTGTCTATGGCACTGATTCAATGCTTTTGAGTTGTACACGCTATTTAGTTATTCGCTCGCGTTAATAGAGGTTTAATCTATTCAGTATACCTAAACATAGCCCAGCTACAGCTCTGGCATTTCCGCGTTTTTTGGGCATTTAGCGTTCATTCTTGAATTGCAAGGCTTAACAGAGAAATTATTGTATCACTATTGAGTTCAAACTGTAGTATTTCTATGGCGATGAAGGCTTTGAGCAGAAAAAAAACTGCATTTGAAAATTACAATTGGAACAAATAGTTGCCAGGGGTTTTTATACGTTGTTGCTGAAAATCTCTGAGTGCCACATGGCTACACTGCTGAGAGCACAAAGTGCATTTTGAAGGACTTTTCCCACTGGCACATTAGGACATTAATCGGCGTCATCTGAAATATTTTGAGTTGCATCATCGAGCACCACTAAATTGATCGTTTTATTGAGAGTACTCAGAAAAGTGGCCGATGTCGCCCTAGGTCTGTGATAAGAGAATGAGTTTACAAAAATTTGTGTTTCAATTGCTTCTAACTGATAACTTCGGCCCCATCCTTACGCTGGGCATACTGTAACCGTCCTTCTCCCTAACGGCATAACGAAGCGGCTGTCAGCTAAAAAAGTGGCAGTCAGTGTGAAAAGTAGCGTAAGAGGGCAGCGTTAAAAGATTTACGACAGTGTAAAAAGATAGTATAACAAGAAAGATTTGTTAATTCAGTCCCTGCTTAGCTGCACGTGCCACAGTATCGATGGTGCATGGCGAGTGTGTCGTCCCCGTGTGCAGGTCAAATACAGCATGCCACCGATGATGGCCCCTTCCACATACTCCGGCGAAAGCTACTGCGGCGCGTACACTACGGCCAGATACTCAAATGAATACTCCGACGGCTACTGCACGGAATATTCTCCCCGAGGAACGTTCACTGAGCTGACAGAACGATTCTCTGAGCTCATCCTCGGGAGAGAAGTTGACCCCAGAGCGGCGAGACCGCCTCCTCCACCAGAATACCTTTGCCATTTGTGTTTTTGCAAGGGGCACTACATCAAGGACTGTCCACAGGTAAGCACCGGCTTTTCTATGCTGCCACGACTCCGAACTAAACACTTCTATACAATAATTGCGAGGTCGCTTCCCGTATCTTGTCAGAAAGGGCCCTTGCACATATCTGATAGAGATCGTCACGACAGTGCAACCCATTTGTGCGATTGCAAAAATAGTGAAAGCTGCTTTCCCCGAAGCACAGTTCTTTAGTTATTATGTGTACGTTTTTGTAGATAACTTTAGATGTGCAAATTTTCGCGGCACCGCGATACCACATGCCCCATAGGGTAGATGGTGGTGAAGTGTATGGGGTTTTAGAGCTCAGGAACAGGCACCCACGAAGAAATTATGTTAATAAGGCCTTTTTATTTTGATTCGGCACCTAATGAACGAGTAGGATTATATGCGACAATTGCTGCACAGGTCTATTTGAGATCATCCTCTGCATAGGATACGTAAACGCAATGCACGCAGGCACGTCCGAAAGGAGAAGGCCTCACGCCGTACCAGGGCAAGAAGCGTTGCTTCGGCGAGTACAAGTGTCCCAAGTGCAAGCGGAAGTGGATGAGTGGCAATAGTTGGGCCAACATGGGACAGGAATGTATTAAGTGCCACCTCAACGTTTATCCGCACAAGCAGGTAGGTTCGCATGCCTTTTTTAGCCACTTCAGAATGTGAATTTCGAAACGATTTCTTGATATGTGTGCGCTCAAGGGGTAGTGACATTTGCTTTGATAACTATGTTGTTTGGTGGTACTAAAATCAAACAGTGTGCATTTGTCTAAGACACAAAAACATTTTTACGTTTTTAACAGAAATTTCTACCGCAAGTTTAGTGGCACACAATGCCCATTTTTCCTTCAGAATATTTGAATATGCCATCTCAAAGCACACAACAGACGGAACTTGCTCTTTACAAAAGCCATTGTACTAATATAGGAGCTAATGATGACGTTTTTCATTGTTCGATTTGGAGCAGTTTTTTTTTGGCCCGTGCCGTGAATATAATGTTCCCAGGGCGATATGGAAAAAGGTTCAGCCTTTTCCCTGGTTCTTTCAAATTTACTCGCTCTGCGCCGGATCACTGTTACCTGCTCTGGCACCTATAGTTGTGGATTCGGGCGGAAACGCCTCAGGTTGCTTACATCACATCCGCCGTGTCTTGTATCTGTTGGGAAAATGGCGGCTTCCGCAGCTGCCATAGCAGTAACTGCTTTCGCCGGTTTGTGGCACGTGATCGCAGACCTCCTCTTTGCTCCCTCGCATAGTGTTCTTGCGTTTGGATTCGTGATATCCGATAGCCCACGCCAACATTTCGGTGGCCACACTGAATCGACCATTCAAACAGGCCTCAAGTTGGAGCACTAGATTTTCGTTGTCACAATTATAGTCATATTGAGATGTTTATTGTGGAGATTGTAGAAGATTTTGCGTCTTTGTGCATTAAGGAGCAGCAGTTCGTAGGCTAGTTGCATCGATATCTCTTTTTTACCCTTGCGACACGTAGGAGAGAATTAACGCAACCCAAAAAAAAGCTACCTAAATTTTACCCCTGTAAAATATTTTGTTGTTTCGATAGGATGATTTATCGTCGGCCTTTTTTGATATTGGCGCGTTCTGCTTAACTATATCCTGAAATTCACTTTGATATGAATAATATTTATAGGAGGTGCCCGTAAACAAGGGGGCACATATTTTCTTTTTCTTTTCATAAGTTGTTTCATTGACCAGTTACTCTATTTAAGATACGTTACTCATCAGATTTACCTAGAGTTTTCTGTGAAAAGTAATCCAAGCATGTTATCAGAACACCTGCTGAAATGCCATCCCACATTCCTAGAAAAAAAAAAGAAAATGTGCGAGAGTAATGCAGCAATAAAGCAGCTCCACTAACGTGAAGCCATAGAGTTAATATACTGACTCTACAGGAAAAGCTCTCCATAGGGCCCATGCATCAAAACCATTCAAACCAATAATCGCTCGAGTTCCACCATGATGGAACGACACTCAGCTTTCAGGTGACGTTAACTCGTACTCGTCACAGCCTGCTACAATAATCTGTGGTATTTTTTCTGTGTCGTCGATCTCTCTTGCAATGCAGGAAGAAACTGTGACATGAAGTCGAGTGTTTTGCTCATGGCAACAAAAAACGTGGATGACATATACGACACTGTGTACGACTCACTCAGTGCGCAGGCAAGTCGGCGCAATAGGACGCATGCCGCACCGCCATGCTCTGAGGCACAAAGATGGTGGCGCTATCTACTAAACAAACTTGCAAACGCTCTATTCGGCGCGCAGTAAATTGCATAATGGCCATTGTATCTTTTGTAAAAGTAATTGCTAGAAACCTGTCAAGTTTGTTTTTATTAGGTGGGCACGTTAATTTATGACTTCTACAGCTAAATCTTGAGTGCTTTAAACGTCTAAATTTACCGCCTCTCTAAAGTGTTCTGATGGCTACATTGATAATGTTCCAAGATGTCAGCGCTTTGGTGGTTATAGCCTTTTTTTGGTCCAGCTTTTCTTCTGAAGTCAATACATTGTCTCTATGCGTGAAGCCTGGGGAAGCGCGAAGCATGCAGTGTCAATGGGTCTAATTGGATTGGCTAGTTTGCTTCGATTAGACACAGAGACCCGCAGTTCGCTTTAGTTAACGCGCACGCTGCGAATCTTTATTGTTTACCTACGTAGGAGACATCGCCCACAGGCACTACATTGCAGGTCAAGATCCAGTGCTCAATAATATATATATACGCGATGACCAGTGAACTGTTGTGCAGCGTGAGAAGTCGGATTTTTCGATCAACTTGCTAGCAGACGCGGCCTTCGTCGGCGTTGTGTCTCGCAGACGAGGGCGTGCTGTTGTCTTGCGAGCTGGTAGTTGAGCATTCATCGCAGAAAGAGCGTCCTAGTGAACGCGCGCTGTTCGCTCTCTCTCGCCACGTGGCGAGGGCTGAAATTGTGGCGGCCTCTCTCGCTCTCCGACAGCAGCACCGTCACGACAGCAGCAGCAAGCAGCAGTATACGAGCACGCCGGCACGCCCGTAGCCAGAATTTTTTTTCGGGGGCTAATAAAGTCACCAAGCTGTACACCACCCGCCATGGTGTACAGCTTGGTGTTCTACTCCGAAGCTGAAGGGCACGGGTTCGATACTCGGCCATGGTGACCAGAAATGCATGAACACCGGTGTACTTAGATTTTGGTGCGCGTCCAAAAGGCCTGTGTGGTGAAAATAATGCAGAGTCCTCCGTTACGGCGTGCCCCATAGTAATGTCACGTGTCGGTGCGTAAAAATGGATAACTTGACTGTTTGTCAACCTGCAGAGCTTTATGAGCCTACTGTGTGTGCGAATTCGTGCCTTGCGGGGCTCCTTCTGTGCCATCACTTAAACAGCAAATGCAAAAAAAATGAATGTGTGCTAAAAACAATTTATATTTGATAAAATCACTGGTACAAACTCTGTCAGGTTGCTTTGATAGTGCACAATAACAACAAGAATGCAAAATAAAGATGTAGCCAGTTTTTTGCTATGTTTGTTTTTTATTTTGGGTTATAAAACGCACGTTATTTACCAACATGCCCGACTATACGCTTTTTCAGTGGTTGACGTGTCATAAATTAGTCTGGCTCACATTCAATGTGTCCAAATTGCACACTGAGTGACCATTGCTTAGACTTCCGCCTTTTATCAAACCAGCGCACATCAAATAAACATTAAGCGGAATTCCCTCAGAAATCTCGTTAGACAATATACGCCTCGGGGAAAAAAGAAGTGTGAGCATTCATGTGGAACCGTGTGCAGAGCGGAGCATACAATACTCAAACAAGACTGTTCTATAGTTTGATTTTTAAGAGTGCCGCAGTGAAATTTGTGTTGGTCGGTACACATAAGTTACAAAACTCGTAAGCACACACAATGAAACTAGAACGTTCTTATGTTGTCAATTACGTAGCGTAATACAGCGCTAAATATTTGATGCAATCATAATGCCTGTATCCTATCTTGCGCAGCATGTGCCTCGTGTCGAACCCGCCCCCTTTGATACGATAGTGCGGTGAGGGTACGCACCCTTTCCTGTCTCGCTCGGTATATAAGCACTGCTACAATAAAGATAAGGACTTTCTTCTCATCGCACCCCTTCGTCATGCCTTGCTCAATCGCGCAAACGATACAATGCCCTTTTGATTTAAGACATTGAATGAAGCTAAGACATGAATGTTTTTAAAGAAAACAAAACAAACCAAATAAAACAGAAGAGTCTGACCAGAGCAAAAGCATTCGTTCAAATGTCTTCAGTCAAACATCGTTTGAGCGTTTTGACTAAACAACGTGATGCCACGCTATCATCACTGCGTATATGTCCCCCTACCCGTACTCGCATAACTTTTTTCGCCTGTCATTATCATATGAACCCTAAACCACCCCGACGTCAAATACGAAAGAGGAGTTTTCTTTCTCGCTTTCCCGATCCCTCCTAGAGGTGCTCTATCCTCCTCACCACTTAATAAAAAAACACACACACAAGACACGTGAACATTGTCAGCATTAGGCGTGAAGCCTAATATGATTTTAGTCTTTCAAGCAACACGCTCTATTCTCTGCTTGAGTAGTCGAAAGCGCACTAAAGGAAGCTAAATAAGTTGATCAGTCGTGATGGTCGAGTGTGGAAAGCGGTGCGACTGAATGTTAAAGCACGGTAGGAGACAATTTACGACAGATAATTATATGGAGTAACAAAGAAGACGCATGCAAAATAAGTCATGTTAATGACTTTGCTGGCCTAAGGAAGTGCATGCACTGAAGAAGCGGGAAACGTCACGAGAGAATATAGCGCTAATTTTTTTTGTATTTACAGTGTTTGCTTAGAGGTTCTTTTAGTTAAAAGCAAATCAATTTTAGGCACTTGTTTCCTCGTTCTTTTTTGTTTTTATAAGTGCACACGAACTTTCTGGCTGTTTGCGTTTATGAAGGCAAAGCTAAGGCCACTGAAAAGATGGGGATTCTGACTAAATGCTCATGATTTCGTCAACAGGGGCCAAATTTACATAACTTTTCTTTCTCAAGTACGTTTTCCCATCAGTCAGCCCGCTTCACTTGTTTTAGGTTGCGCATGATGATTGGCCGCGATGTTTTCTTGTGAAAATTGTCTATTTAAGATGCTCTTGTGAATACAGACCCAGTTGTATTGCTTGTTTGAGTTTATTTCGGTTTAAGCAACAACACTTCTACTATATCATAGGTACAAATATGCACGCTTATTCCGCAATGAAACATCCCTGGTGCCCACGACATTGTGCTCCTGCTGATGCTAGCTGTTGGAAGCCGTAATGATCCGACTATGCTTCTTTCACTTAAAAATGGAATTTTTTTGCAGTTTTGACGAAACATTAAACATGCATTGTCATGGTGCCGGAGCAAAAGGCATGTTAATACACGTGCTACTACGCTCCTGGCACCACAAGTGCATAAGGCGACAGCGGATCACTGCAAGAAATGAAAAAAAAAACATACTTATGCCTGCCTAATTTACATGTTTTGGCATAATCACAAATAACAACTATAGGGATATTACTTCCGTACAGCATAACAATGTCAATAAAGAGAATAAACACAAATGTAAAACTAAATATTTATAATAGTTATACATAGATACACTCTTCTTTAATATTTGGAGACATACATTTTTGACACTACAACAACAAATGAATAAATGAAAAGAGTAAGACTGACATGATATAACACTCGAACAAAGGAAGTTATTTGCCGAAATATAGATCTGACGGTCGGCTCTTCGAAATGTTGTGCATTGAATACCTTGAAGCACAGTGCTTATTTAATGGGCCCGTAAACTACCCAGAGGTCGACATTCAGTTTTGGTGGAGCAATTATGCACGAGTGTAGACGAACATGGAACCCTGAGAATTTTTTCGAAACGGTACATTAATAGCGGAGTTAAATGCATTTCGTTATCGAAACCGTGACGGCCACATCTTTCGCTCTCTCCTGTGCTTCCCTCTGCTGGCATCCTTTACCCCGTCATTTAGCCCTCTCAACGGGCGCCCCTCTCAATCCCCTCCCAATCTCGCGTGGCATACGTCATTGCTGACGCACTGCTTGAAACACCATCTACTTCCGGTTGCCACAACTCCTGCCGTCGACTACGTCAGTTGCGTGCTTGTTGGAGAACTGTGGCTGCGTAATCGTGCCGGTATGAACCCTGTGTTGCTCTCACGCCTTCAAAGGATCGCCAACGCGATGGACACGTACGGGTACACGCACTATCCCACACGTGTGGCACGCATGCGGGCAAGACTTGCAAGAAGCAGCACGGACAGCTGGTTGAAGACTGAACGAAAGTCGTAGGCTTTCGCTCGACCACTCACAGCATATTTGGTTCGGCGCGTCCCGCGGAGGCATGGAAGGCCCAGGAAGGAGGAGGGATCGTTTCTTGGAATTTTGTGGTGCGCCGGCGGCTTGTAGCGCTGCCACGTGTAGAATCGTTGATCGCGGCAGCATTCTGTACACGATGCGTGCGCTTACTTGAAATGCTTGAAAAATATTGGAGGTGGTTTACGGGCCTTTCAAGGCTTCGACACAGCGTAGCCTGGCTAGTACGCAATACTTATGGCTCCATTAGTACACATGGTGTGAGCATGCAACCAAAATATGGTTTTTTGTTCCATGATACGAGAAAAAAACATTTGCTAGGCGTAGTATGCGTCTGCATAGTTCATCAAAATGCTGCGTGCTACATAATGCAAACACATTTAGTACGGTACGTTGCATGAATGCGCTTTACTCTGCGATGCAAATATGATGTACCGACTACGAAACTCTTCGTCTTATAAAGTCGCTGTCGCAGTGCGTTGTCACCATATGCCAAGAACAACGTTAAGGCACACAGCTACTTTCGTGGACGCTGCTGCTTGCGTCATATATTTGACTATTATTGGGATAGTTCTTAAGTATTCTGACAATGTACGTCCACTACCATACTGTCCGTACACAGTAAGCTACACGAAATCTTGCCATTCAGATAAAAATGTGCTTCTGTGCTAAGTGCATTGAGTGTTAAGATTGGGGACAAAAAATACTACTGTTTGGGTGAGCTTGCAGCAGAATGAGCATGCAAAGAAAGTGCTTGATAGCTTACAGAGCAGAGGCAAGTCCAAATGGGGCTTCAGGGTCGAAGTGTGTCTTTAAGGTGGTCGTACCACTCAGGAAAAAAATAACTGCACCTATTGATTGCTGACACCCAATATTGTTAAGCTGCAGTAAACCTGACGACGCCAGCCTCATATAGATTCTTTTAGAATGAACTGGTATTCTACTCTCTCTCCTTCCCTAGCCATAGCCACGAAACTTCACTTTCTTCACTTGAGGTATCTGGTAGCTCCCCACTTTGTTTTTTTTTGCTGGGTTACACTAAAACGTCACTGATGTCATTTTTAGTTATGTTAATGAAATGCAGATGAATGGTTGACAAAAATAATTTAGAAGAAAAAGATTTGTTGACTTTGATGACCTGTGAGTCGAACCTATCGATGTGTTGGTCCATAACAGTAGGTGCCTGGTGCACGACTGGGCAGTCAGTGCATTTACCCGAGGATTTACCAACATGCCTTGTATTTCTCGCACCTTCAGCATGGGTATAGACGCCAGTGGAAAGTGGATCCTGATCGCGCATTCACAGCTCGAGCTACGAACTCTGCCTCTCACCTTCTTGAAGGGCTGTGAGGTGGTGTATGCATAGGTGGAGACATAGGTTACAACACCAAATTCTGGTGGGCCGGTCGGTACATACTCGGCGTGAAAGAGTGTGCTTAAGGGGGACAAAACGCTACAATAAGCACACATAAGTTTGCTTCTTGTAAAACGCTGTTTTAAGTAGGTTACCTTATTACTGGAAAGCGTATGACTTGCCACTTCTCTCATAAAACGACAACGCTTTGAATGAGTGCATATCCAGTGTCAATGTTTATTATGTGCTGGGTGATGTCTTTTCGCGTGATTCATCATATACTGCGTCCAGGAGTATTGGGAAAATTCAACTACCACAAAGCAATGCGTTTTTGTCATCGGGATGGAAAAGCCTGCACACGGTTCTCACGTCGTTGTGTGCATGTTAATGGTAATATAGCTGCCAAACACCAATTGTCTCTGTGTAAAGTGTAATTAAAGAACACCACTCAAGCACTCTGTAGATACTGGTAAGCAACAAAAGCTAAAACGTGTGGCCCCGGTGTTTAGCAGGGAGTTCAACCCGACGCTGCAAGGTCTTTCACAGTTATTGGTACATGTTCCTGCTTCCTAATGAAGATTAGACACACCTTTGTCTTGGATTTACCACAGTGTTTATGTGACATGCTGCTTAGTGTGGCTCGCATGATTGTGATCACTGAGGATTGTAATGAGTGGTTAAATGCGTTTTGAAATGACTTAATGACAGTGGTATTTCGCGAGCCACAGGTGGTCACAGATGTCGCAGCCGTAGTGAAAGTGCCACTGAAAAAAGTCCCGTCGAAAGCGGGCGTTCGGAACATGCTCCCGCAGTCATCATTTTGACGCTGTTGTGCCCGCAACGGCGCTTATTTGGCGTCGTTGTCGGAAGCGTTTAACATCGCAAGCTAACTCGGTAGCGTGGTTTGCAGGATCAGCCTGCGCCTACACATGCCTTCCCGTTCATGATTTAACTTGGCTTGGAAGGCTGCCGGATCATTGGTGCGCAGTTGCTGCTTACACTCGCCCCCCGGGCCTGTTTTTGTGCCCGAACTGCACTATCGGCACAGCGAATGCCAGCTCTCTCACGTTTCCGCTGTCGGCGCTCGTCTAGAGTTGTTCGTGGCTTACCCATGTGGCAGCTTTCAGTAGAAACTGATGCGCGCGCGTGCTGGACGCCCGGGCTACGATGGGAGTGACGACATCACTCTCAACGCAGCCAAAGGCGCGCTTGCTTGGGTACGACACTGAGAACGAACAATGTAACTAATAGCACAGTCAATGCAGACCGCTCGTCACACCAATGCTGAAATGCGGAATGCTTTTTGTTTCTCCTAGCCATGTACAGCTTTTTCTGTAGAAATTAAATACTTCCTGGCGCCACGTTTTACTTCCACGTTATACAGGTTCTTATGACAGAGGGATCAACCATGTATTTTTTTCTTTGCTGAAAACTCATTGCCACGCAGCGTTCTTGCATTCAAGACCGAACATCCGCAAAAGCGTGAACATTCTTCCGAATCAGTCTATAATTGCATGAAATGCGCAAGCCAGGCGTATTTGAGGATCGAATGCACGGCAGGAATAATATTTACAATGGCTTAAAAAGAATCAAAATACAATATAGCGACTTCATTGTAACTTTTGTAACAGCCAATTGTGACAGCTAGACTACTACACAAATGCTTCTGCGAAAAGAAGAATAGGTTCTGGGCTAAAATAATGGAAGCTTTCATTCACATATCAGGTCTGATCTAATATGTTAACAACAGTTGACCTTAGTTGTTACTGGGGCAAGTGTTGTTCATTAAGCTGGTACTGGCGTTGCACAAGCCAGATGTGTCGGTGAACATAAAATGCCTCTACGGGCGCAAAGGCGCTTTCTTACAAAAGCGCCTTCGCTCTGTATGCGTAGTTGTAGCATCATCTACTTACTCCTCAGAGGAATTCACCATAAAGATCTATCTATCTATCTATCTATCTATCTATCTATCTATCTATCTATCTATCTATCTATCTATCTATCTAATCTATCTATCTATCTATCTATCTATCTATCTATCTATCTATCTATCTATCTATCTATCTATCTATCTATCTATCTATCTATCTATCTATCTATCTGTCTGTCTGTCTGTCTGTCTGTCTGTCTGTCTGTCTGTCTGTCTGTCTGTCTGTCTGTCTGTCTGTCATTCTGTCTGTCACAGGCGAGCGCGTAAATAGGCGCTCAAAGAAAACCTGATGAAATGCTGAGTGACGCCACAGCGAGTTGAAGTGGCAAAAATATTCTAGCCTTTACCACAAGCTTTCGCTCTGCTACGCGCAGAGGAGAACCCTGGAAGCTTCGAGAACCCAGACGCCCGTGGATATAAGCACATGGCTATAGAGTGTCAGGGCAATGAGTGAGTAGGATGGTGAAGTTAACGAAGCTGTGTTGTTCAAAGAGGCCGTGTTTCAACGATGCTGCGCGGTCAGTCGATCCTGAAGATTCGAGAGATGACGCTGAGGGAGCAGTGAAATGTTTGGAATAGTGTCGCAGAGGTGACATGTAACAGGCCGACGACGTAACAGAACGTCGATCACCACTAGAGTTTGGGATTGCGTTCTGGTACAGAAACATTCAAAATACCTTTCAAGATTTGTGAACTGGGTGCTTTTGGTGAATATTGAAGTTTTTTAGTGTTCTTGAATAATTTGTAATACATGATATTTCATTTGTAGCGTGATTTGTTTGTTGCCGCTTTCTGAACACAGCCTGAGGTGTATTGCGAGTTTTATTGTGATTGATACCTGCCGAATCTGTATGTTTATGTGATGTTAGTGCGGCCTAAAAGAGACACTAAGTCAACTATCAGGTCAATGTTGATTGTTAAAATGGCGGTCCAGAAACATCGTAGTGTTCCTTTTGTGCCAAGGAAGGGCCTATTTTGAATTAAAATGACGTTTTAGTGCTCCGCATCAGGTTAGCGCACTTCAAATTACCCGCCTCAAGAAGCAGACTGACCGGACCGTTTTACGTCATTGTTGCCATGCGCAACGTTGCCCGGCTTTATTGCGCTAGTAGCAGCAGACTGAAAGCAGTGGGAGCCACAGCAGCAACAAGGGTCATCGATGAATTTCCCGCTGTTGGCTTCGAGATTGCATACGCTTTTGTTTCAACTGCACCCCGCTAGATGGCACCCCCTGTCCCGTGCAACCTCAGTTCAGATTGGCACGGTGGATGAACGTGTTATTTAGCGCTCCCGATCAACTGCGCAGATAAGTGGTTTTGCATGTTTTGAGCTTCGCCTTTTTAATTATTAAGGCAGCAGTTAAAAACCTTTGTAGCACTTATTACAATGTATGACTTTTTCGGGAATCAGACAACAGGTATTTACTAGTTTGTGTGTGTGTCTGGGTATGTGTTTGTTTCTTTGTGTTTCTTTCTTGCCAACCCGTGGGGGAGGTGCACAAACACTCAACACGCAAATTTTTGTAGTAGAGCTTAGACTTTCTCTTCTTCGTAAGGCAGGGTTCGTCATACACCGTGTTTTGTAAGTATAGAGTGGGACAATTCATACCGACAATTGGTGTCAGAAAAACATGGTTAAAAAGGCTGTAAAGTGTTCGGGTTGCGGGGTGGGTTTGAAAATGAACCCAAATGCAGAAGCGAAAGGAGAGAAAGCTGACGCCAGGTGTAGGCAATGTGAGGTCAAGGAAAAAATGGAGAAAATGATGGTCCCAGAGTGAACTGCTGATGAGAATCACCGAGATGGAAACTGCGTCGGCGACAGAGCAAGAGAAAACGAGGGCTATGGGAGAAAGGCTGAGGTCCGCCGAGGAGGCACTAGCGAAGGTGAACAAAGGAGCAGCCGACGAAGAGAACAGTAGGGCACCGGCAACCAGAACGGCGGAGAAGAAAGAGCAAGCAAGTTTTGAAAAAAACCAGGTTCAGCAGGTTCAATGGTTGCAAGACCCAGCTTTAGCGAAGTTAGTGGAGGGGCTGGGAGGCGAGAAAGCAGCCGGCGTCACAGGTGCAAGTAACCCCCAGGTGCAGGACGCTCCAGCTGAAAAGTTACAGCACGTGATAATCGCCGGAGACTCGAATTTCAATCGATGCGCAGAAGCAATCAAAGGGATAGTATCAGGTGACAAGAGGGTTGCAGTAGGGGTCGCAGTAGGGACCTGGAGGCAGTCACAAGGCAAGCAAACACAAAACTCAAAACTACAGCTGATGGACGAAACCTTGTAATAATTTCAGGTGGTTTAAACGATGTCCTAAATGAAGATATGGCAGGACTATCAACCACACTGACGAAAGGGGTCGATGACATGCGCGCCACTTCCTCTCAGGTACAGGTAGTGATATGCATGATACAGAAGGTACCGTTGCGTGACGGCAACCTGCAAAGAGCGGTTGTCAACGCAAACCAAGAGATATGGCGGATGAGTCGAGAGAAAGACTTTGAGGTGGTGGAAATAAACAGAGAGGGGCATAGGGAGGTGGTTTTCAACGAGACAATCCACTTCGATAGGCGGCTAGGTCATGAGGTGGGTTGGCGACTTGCAGGACACGCAGTAGTTTTTTTTGGGGGGGGGGGGGCACGCGTGCCCTTCAGGGTACAGGATAGCTAGTAACGAGGAAAACATTCAGGGAGACCCTTTGACAGGTGGTATGGACAGATGCGATTCCGAAGTGGCACCAATATTTAAGACAGCTAGAGTCCGGGGCAGAAATAGACGTAGTCACGAGGGCCGAGCCAATTCAGACGTAGGGTGTATCAACATGCAGGATGGCAGGAACTGGCTGAACTGGGAATAGATAGAACAACCGATAAGGGAGGAGAGGCCGATGGTATACGGTTTTGTAGAAACACATCTTAGGGACATGGAACAACCTCCTAACAATCCAGACTACGCGAGGGAATATTGTAACAGAAGGCAGCAGAAATGGGGGTGGTATTGCGGCATTCATTCATAAAAGTAGACTGGCAAATGGTCAAGCAGGAGTGCAAGGAACATTTATGTCTAAAAGGGAAAGTGGCAGAGCAATGTGTGACACTCCTTGGTTTGGTGAACTTGTGGATGGGAGCAAAAACCAGAGAGCAAAACCAGGCAATGGTGGAGTGCATATCAAACTACATTGATGAATTAGGAGCAGAGTGCGAGATAAATATACTAGGAGATATGAATGCGCACATAGAAGATATAAATGGGTATACCTACCCAATAGGCAAAATGATCATGGATATGTGTGAAAGCCATGATTTGATCATTTTCAACTCTACTGAGAAGTGTGAAGAGCAAATAACGTGGCAGGTAGGAAGGCTGCAGTCGATGATAGATTACGCACTGATGTCAAATAGGTTGTATGATAGGCTCAGGGAATGAATGCACATAGATGAATGTTGCTTCAGAAGTCTGGGTAGTGATCACAAACGTATCAAGCTAAGTTTAGGAAGAGCAGTGAAAGTGGGAAGGGGACAAGATAAGCAACTACAGGAAAATTTTTATTCAAAAAGGCAAATAGAAATAGGTACTAAACAAATTGAGAAAGTAATCACTCAGAATATTAAAACAGTGTGGACATAAATGAATCTAATTCGACTGAGCTAGAGCTTGCTGAGGCACGTGACAAGTCACCCCAAAAAAGAAGGCACAAACCCAAGAGTTGGTGGAATGAGGAAGTTAAGAGAGCTATGGCGAAACGCCAGGAAGCCTCTAGTAAACGCAGACATGCTAAGCACGAGGGGGAATCGACAGATGATGTTGAAAGAAAATGGGACATCTTTCTAAGCTGTAAAAGGGAAGCATCTCTTCTGACCAATGAAAAGATTAGAAGAAAGGGTGCTCAGTTGCTGGCAGAAGTACATAAAAAAATAGAAAGGTAGCTGTAAAATTCTGGAACCATCTAAACTACCTAAGAAGTCAGACGAGCCTAGAGCAGAGGTTTATAACTACAGCTCATGGTGCTAGGCTAGAAGGGGACGAAGCTGTTGAATATATAAGAGCAGGGTTGACAGAAACATTTCAACAAAGAAGTGCCTTATGCACCGCAATAGACAAGGATGAATGAAGCGGCGCGATGGCTCCATTTTCACAACGAGAGTGGGAAAGGGCTAAGAAGAAGGTTCATAGTAGTACATCAACAGGCACAGATGACATTCCGATTATGCTGTTAAAGACATTGGGCCCGAAGTCTAAGCCAACTTTGAGAGAGGCAGTGAGCAAAATAATAATTGATGGTGAAGTCCCTGATGGATGGAAACTTAGCAGGATGAGCATGATCTATAAAGGAAAGGGAGACAAAGCTGTCATAAACAACTACCGTCCTATAAAAGTGACATCAGTAGTCTACAGGCTGGCAATGCGTATTTTAAAGGAAAAACTGGAGGTATAGATAGAAGATGAGGGAGTGCTGGGGAACTGCAGAATGGGTTGCGGAAACACAGGAGGTTGAAAGACAATCTGTTCACACTGACGCAGTGCATAGAAATAGCAGAAAAGGAACACAGACTCTCTGGCTAGCATTTTTGGATATCAAGGAAGCGTACCATAGCGTCGTTCAAGAGGACTTGTGGGGAATACTGAACACACTAGGTGTGGAAAATGGAGTGACTAATCTTTTGAAGGCTATTTATAAAAGTAACAAGGTAGTAGTAAAAGTAACAAGTGGGAAAAACAGGTATCCAAGCCCACAAAGGTAAAACGGGGTCTTAGGCAGGGGTGTCCTCTGTCACCCTTGTTATTCATGATATAACTACAAGGATTAGAGGCCAAATTTGAGGAAAGTGTACTTGGCTTCAACCTTTATTTCGTCAAACATGGAAAACTACTTGAACAGGCACTACCAGCATTGATGTACGCAGATTATATAGTGCTAATGGCCAACAACAAGGAAAATTTGCAAAGATTGATGGACATCTGCGGTAATGAGGGAGATAGGTTAGATTTCAGATTTAGTAAGAAAAATTCATCAGTCATGATTTTTAATAATAATGAAGGTCGTGAGCTTAGGATACAGGAGGTCATGCTGGAGATAAAAGATAAATACAAATATCTGGGCGTATGGATAAGAAATGGGACCGAATACCTAAGGGAACACAAAATATAGGTGACGACTGAAGGTAAGAGAAATGCAGCGGTAATGAAAGACAGGGCACTGTGGAATTACAATAGGTATGATGTTGTGAGAGCAATATGAAAAGAGGTCATGGTTCCTGGCCTGACGTTCGGCAATGCGGTCGTGTGCATGATATCAGAAGTTCAAGCAAGATTAGAAATTAAGCAACGAGGAATATGTAAGCTTGTCTGAGGAGCTCACGGCAATAGACCAAATCAGGGAGTACAAGGTGGTATGGGAAGGACATCATTTGAGGGCAAGGAAGCTAGCAGCAGGATAAAATTTGAGAAGCGATTGAGAGAAAAGGGGGGGAGCGTTGGGCTAGGAAGGTTTTCAGGTACCTGTACATGAAGCATGTCGATACAAAATGGAAGAAGCGAACCAGAAAATTGACGGGTATATACTTGGAAAACAGCAGGGGGCCAAACGAAAAAGAATCATCAGTTAAGAAGAGGATGAAGGAAGCTGAGACCAATATGTGGAGAATTGGCTTGATTAAGAAGTCCGCACTAAAGATCTATCGAACTTTTAAGCAGTAAATTGTGAAGGAAAGGATCTATGATAATACTCGGGGTAGTTTTCTACTGTTTGAGGCCAGGACAAGAGTATTGCGAACCAAGACATATCGGGCCGAATACGAAGGGGTAAACACTGTATGCAGTGCATGCGGGGAGGAGGAAGAAACTGCCGAACACTTGATAATGTTCTGTAAAGGGATTCACCCTAGAAGGAGGTTATCTGATTGGTGGCTAAAGTCAAGGCACGAGTGAAAATTAAATCCTTCACTGCAAAGTACCAATCCTCAACCTCACTATTTAAAGGAAAAAATAATAAATCTAGTTTTTGGTTCATTAAGTATTACAGCTTGGTGGCGTTAGCCGCCGCCCGATCTCAAAGGTATAGCCATATCATTGCGTCCATCCCTCCATCCAACCACGCGAAAAATTAATTGCTGAACCACTCGCGCCATTCCTCATAGTAATGTCCAGCGATTCTTTTTTTTTTTATGAATGAAACAGAAACAAAAAAGCAGCATTTTATTGCGTCTCTTAATGCACGGAACGTTCTATATATAGTGCAGTTAGATCGATTAATAGTGATTGATTGTAGGTGGTCCCCCTGATGGTATCGGGATCATTTTAAAAATATCCTACTTCGGCGCTTGTGTTCTTGTGCATTTATTTAATTTCTCGCTAAGTAGAGCACTCTTGTTGATAATATTGTCGTTTTAGATGTTGTCATAAATTGAGATTTCACTCTGACGTAAATTGTTGTCTGATTTCAGTGTCCCTTTTACTGAGAATTTAATTGTGCACGATACACCTACTGTTCACTATGGCTCGGTCTCTGGACCACAACCGGCGTTGGCTGGCGCACTGATAGAACCAACCGTTGACCTGTTCATTCTTTTGTGGTGCATTTCATGGGGCCCGATATGTCAGCCCTTGGAATGGGGATTTTCTCGCCATTGAAAAGAACACTGACACCGATAATGAGGACAGCTGCTTTAGAACAGCATTCACACAAAATAATTGGTATACCTTGTTTACCAGAGAACGACTTTAGCTAAGCAATTATGGAAAAGAGAAAAGGGGTCGTAAATTCTTCGAAGTTGTCCCGCACGATCAAGGAATCGAAATCTCTGTTGAAAAGGAGATTTTAATGGCCAAAAACTAAGGCAAATGAAAATTCATTTATGTTGTGGCGTTCGCCTTGATATCAGTAATGAAGCGTCACTTTTTACAAAAGTGTTACTTTCATACTTGGGTTTCTTTTGTTAATTTTTCGAGCTCTCCCTCGTCGATAGCGAGCTTCGGAACATCTTCTGAAATGCGGGATGTCCTTCCCTGAAAGAAGAATCAAGAAAACCAATGGATAGTTGGCTTATGCAGAACACAGAATATAAACACTAGCCCGACGTTTCGCTAATGTTATTTGTCATAACATATAAGATTAGAACGTGTGTCTTATGCCCTGCTCTTAGACAACGTAATGTTTTTTGTTATCTAATCAGAGATAAAAAAACTCATCACTGACAGCACCAGATGACCTCTTACAGGTGTTAAATAGAGTAGTAAGTCACGCAAGTTATTACAGGTGTTAAAGAGAGTAGTAAGGCACGTATACATAGTTATATTTTTTCAACCTGCGAATTTTATTGCCAAACTAATGTTTATCGTGCACCAAGTGTTAACTGACTATTTTATTTGTGTTTGAAGTAAATAAATGGGGATGAACGCCTTAAAACGGGTTCTTACTTATTTTTGAGAAATTTACAAGTACATCAGAGGTGAAAATATATGTGGTTTCGCAACATGAAAAAGGTAAAATAAATGAACGAGGAAACTACGACTTGTTTCGAAACACAAAATGTCATGGAATGAGATTGAGATATGAATAAATATTAAAGTATACGGCTTTTCGATCTGTTTGAGAATTCCTGCAGAATAAGACTTTTTTTGTTCTCTACCCTACTCCTTAGCACCGTGGGGCTCGAGCAGTCTTGTCACAAAAAGTAGTAAATAAACATTATTTTCTTATATTTTTATAACAGGGGATACTCAATATAAGCTGACGTCAGGGAATAGGGGCCTAAATTTAGCCAGTTTCGGTATTTGGCGGGCATATACGGCACGCTTGGAAATAGCTTTATAGAAGTTTTTTCAGATTTAGTTAATTTTTTGTGCTGTATTTCGTCATTAGTAAAGTTTTATTGTATAGATTATGTTTTACTATAGCTTAGTCTCTTTTTTTTACATTTCAGTACAGAAAGTGGTTTTATTATTTGCTGACGGAAAATGTAAAAACGAAGAAATTTAATATAATCTCGCATAAATATAGTTCGCGTAAAATATAACCAAAATCTTGTTTTGATGAAGGATCGGATTGTTCCAGCTTATTTTTTGTGCCATCACTTCACTTCATACAACATCCCGCTCTGCGAACCACAAGTTCACAAACTATAATAGAAATGACCTCAAGATTTGCGATTGGAAGATGATTTAGACTACAACCAAAAGTTCTGAAAATACCCGAAGTTTCGGAACGGACTTGGTTTCTTCCTCAGGGGTGACTGCGGATGCTATGTAGCAGCCGCGTCTTGAAAGCACTGGTGGGGTGGCTAATGACCCTCTCTCTCTCTCTCTCTCTCTCTCTCGTTTTAGCGTGGAGCGCAGTCCGTGAGAAAACACTGGGGGAAGGGTTCCAAGAGAGCGGTTGATATTATGGGCTGTCCTCTGTATGTGCCACGACTCGAGTAACAACCTTCTCCTCCAGTTCGGCTCTCTTTCAAGGATGGCCGTCACTTCAAAATTTATTCTGTGATCCAACGTCTCACCATGTTCAGCGACTGCGCTGCGCTGTTTGTAGAACTTTCGCACATCGTTGGCGTGTTGCTTCAGTCGTTCCGGTAGGTTTTTCATCTCGCCGATATACGACGAGGGGCACTCTGCGCACGGAAATTCGTAAACGACACCGGGGCTCCTGTTCATTGTTGGCCGGTCTTTCGGGCGGGAGAGAAGGAGGCCCAGCGTACACAAAGGCACCTGCGCGATGCGAACCCATTCTTTTTTGAAGATCCGCGTGAACATCTCACTGGTTCCCTGAACGTTTGGGACCGGTACGCGTTTCGGAGGTCTGCCAATCAATGTTGATTGGGGTTTTCGTATCCCCTGTTGGTCTGGGCGGTGGGTGGTGGCTGAAATGAAGTTTTTTCGGTATTCGTACTTTATGAGATCCGCAATTACGCGGGCCTCTTCCTTTTTTCGCTCTGTGTCATGGGAGCATAAGTTGTTAGTCCTCTGGAGTAGTGTGGTCACAGCCGAGGCCTTGTGCCAGGCGGAGTGGGAAGAATTGAATTGAAGGTAGCGGCCAGTGTGCGTTGGCTTTCTATGAATGGAGAACTCCATGCCGTCACGCTTTCTTGCCACCTGGACTTCGAGAAAGGGCAGGCAGCGGTCGCTTACACACTCGGTCATAAATTGTATGGCTGGGTGCACGGAAGTTAGGTGTTGTCTGAAGCTTTCAACTTCAGCCGTCTTAATGACGCAAAAGCAATCATCCATATAACGCAGAAAAAGCTTGGGTCGTGGCGAGCAGGAGCTGAGTGCTTTTTTCTTCTATGTACTCCATGGTTAGGTTTACCATCGTGGTTAGAGTCTAAACCATCTTTCAGTTTCTTACCCAACAAGACGGACTTCTGTAGAATGTTTACATTCAAGATTTGCGATGTATGATATTGCTCACGCTGTTGTTTTAACTATGTAGCCGACGCCCCGCATCTGTTTTCTGCTAACTGATACAAATACAACTGATACAATACAAACAACTGACGACAGGCGGAATGGCTGGAAACAAGATTTTTTCCGAAGAGTGGGTTTGAGGGGCATGCTTATGGCAAGGAGAGGGGTTCGCATTAAACGTGTTACGTCCGTTTCTTGGAAACAGACAGTTAAGGACGTGGGAAGGGGGCAAGAGTCGGGACTTTCGAAACATCATCTACATTTTCGTTCGTGGGCATGCGTAGTTACAGCAGCGTTGCACAGATTCGAAGAGTTGTTCGCTGGATTGCAAGTTTCACACGTAAAAAGTACGTACCGTTAACACTGGTGCACTGGTTATCTGCTCGTTGCGCTGGCTGCCTTGACGTCGCGTTGACTTTCTCCACGCCGTACGAAGAGTGTCGTCAACCAGGTGTTCGTGCATATCAGCAGTTTCTTTTCCTCCTGAAACAGGGCGCAGGCAAAAGTACTGAGAGGTGCAGCCGTTTGACTTCATTACGCGTTCTACCAAAACCTTATTACAGATGATTGATTGATATTGGGGTTTAATGTCTCAAAACCACCATATGATTGTTATTGATGCTGTAGTGGAGGCCGTCAGAAATTTCGACCACCAGGGATTCTTCAACGTGCACCCAAATCTCAGCACACGGGCCTACAG
Source organism: Rhipicephalus annulatus (assembly GCA_013436015.1). Lineage (NCBI taxonomy): Eukaryota > Metazoa > Arthropoda > Arachnida > Ixodida > Ixodidae > Rhipicephalus > Rhipicephalus annulatus. Next base: position 439,482 of record WOVY01016092.1, on the reverse strand, counting down.
CATTTTCGCCTCCACCGAAAATGCAGCCGCCGACGCCGGAATTTGATGGCGTGACCTGCGGGTCAGCAGCCGAGTACGTTAGCCACTAGACCACCACGGCAGGGCTTATTAACTATTAAATTATTTCTTGTTCTTGTCATCTTGTTTACACTTTCCGAAGCCCTTCACTTGCGATAATGTTGTGTTTGTGAGAAATATCGAGCTACAGCCGCGTACAACAATAAAAGTGCATGATATTTTGTACATCAGTTGCGGGAAGAACGCGAGCCCGCACCAGTGAGTGCCCGTTTTAGACTGACGTCATGTGCTGGACGGCCGGTGACTCCACCCACAATGAGGCCGCCTTCGCTCAGAACAGAGATGTTTGGCGTCAGGTGTAGGTACTTGGCACTCATCAAAGCGAATTACGAAAGTCGTTAGGGCATGTAAAAGCTACACGTCATGCGTTTTGGTTGCGTTTGCGATGAACGGTTGCAGCGAGCATTGGTAGTCTGGTACCTGAAAACGGGATTCTGCTGTGAGCGACTGCTACAAAGAAACGTCCGGGGGCACTATGCAGGATGGGCCGAGTTTCGCCTGAGTTTCGTGAAACTCGGATCTTCCCTACACCCCCTTATGAACTAGCCAACAGTACGAAAACGTCAAATTCACCACACAGCGCGCAGCGTTTCATTGGTTATGATCATAGAGTTTCCTATTATACACTAGAGGGAACTCTGGCGCTAGTGTCTATGGGAGCTGCAACGAACGGTACTTCAGCGAGCATAGGAATGATGGGTAGTACACACATTTGTCTATTATTCGTACTTCTGGCCTGCTTTTGGCTCCGGTGTGTTCGTGTGGTTTAGAGCTTTTTTTTTTTTCACGAAACAAAAATCAAGAAATGTTCAGCGATTACGCTTCACCACCTTATTATTTTAGAATTGCCTTTCCAAATGAGATCACAAAGTTCAAAAGAGTGCAGTCTTTTTTGTTTCATTTCAAAACAAAACTTAAACACAGCAATAAATGAAGCCGCAAGTACGATTCGCCGCCCGCAAGTACAAAGACTAGACAAGTGTGTACTACACATCATTCCCATGTTCGCTGAAAGATCGCGGCGACACAGGCCCCTCTAGTTAACTTTAGGAAACTCTATGGTTACGATGAAACCAGTCAGCGCCAAGGACGGTAGACAAAATTTGGCGGTGTTTTCAAACCAAAGGCATCTTCTTTCATTTGTTTTGTTGTTCCACTGAGTGTAGAAGTGCACCCATGCAATAAATGGACCAGAAACTCTTCGTGGTGCTATCTACTAGAAACACGGGGTGCTTAAATTTGTTTTGAAGCTTTTAACAACTGCACTAAGGCTGTTTTAAAACATTTAGCATGGTTGCCTCTGAGATCAGCACCGGACGAGCGTCATACAAAATCACGACCGTAGCTAAACCCGAGACCACTTGGTAATTTTCATGGTCAGCCTGTACATTCTAGCGCGCTGCTTGGCCGGGGTGCGTTGCCTTTGTTCTCACTGACTGCTAGCCCTCGAGCACATGTGGCTGGGTGATTAACTATTAGGGGTGAAGCTCCTAAAGCCGTGTGTCTGTTCCTCCTAGCTCGTGGTGCGTGACCGCCAAGTTAATGAGTCACCCAGCAGGTGCGGACGGACGGATGGACGGATGGATAAACAGACAGACAGACAGACAGACAGACAGACAGACAGACAGACAGACAGACAGACAGACAGACAGACAGACAGACAGACAGACAGACAGACAGACAGACAAACGATTCACGATTTACCAAGAAAACCCTCCTAAGCTTCACCCCACTCATCATTCACTCGGTGCATATGCCGCGATTTTTTTAGCTGAATGGTAAACTTGGCTAGTTAGGCCAGGACATGCTATGAACAAGCCAATTACACCAAGTCATGAGAAGGTTCAAGTAATTACGCCACATCTTGAAAAGACCGTGCTGTTGAAGCCATGTAAAGCTATAACTGCGCTAACTAAAGCATGTTAGTTGATGAGCTAACTAAACTATGCTAATTAACGCTACGATTATTATGAGCACGCTAAGTAAAACCATGCTGATTTGTCCTTACTAATATTATTACAATTAGTATCTTGCTAATCAGGATTACGTTTAATATATCTATACTAATCACGCCTTTGCTAAGTGTGCCCGAGATAATTGCCTTTTATTTGAAGCCTTATTAAGAAGACAACACAGCAAAGTGTAATGGTCGTCAAGCCTCAGTCAACTAGTTAAATGAAATTAAGACAGCAGATGTGGTCTTCACTTTGAAGCCGAGCAAGCACATGTGTGGACGACCAACTCAAAAAGCTGCAAGAAGCTAGGTTATACAACCTCCTCTATGGCTCCAACGTTGCACAAGTAGTGTAAGCTCACCAAATTATTTTATATGCAAAAAAGCTTCTGTGTAGCGTTTTTGCATCAAACGCTTGACTGTCACACTGGCACCATCACAGCCACTAATGTAACTCGGGCCTTCTCACATTCAACGAGTTTGTATCCGAGTTCATGTGTCAATCAGTTTGATTAACAGACGCCCGCGGTGAAAATCGGGTACGTCCACCACGTTTGCTGTTGCCCAGGACTCTTGGAGCAGCCCTCAAATCTAACGGCACTATTATTCTATGAGCTTTATCACGCAGACTATGCATACACGCATGCAGAGGGAAAGGTGATATCACCACGTGGCTATATATACGGTGTCTCGTATTCAATTTCACCGCGCTCACGAGGTATCCAATCACAGCCGCGTCGCCGCCATGATGGGAGTGCCCCTGGTGGCCACCTGTCCTTATATTTATCTGCAGTATTTGATAGAAGCGAACCGAGCAGCACGAGAGTGCTGTGTTTGTACCCTTGCTGCCTTCGAGAGCGGACATTTCCATGCTGCAGATGGAACAAAAGAACCTGTTTCAAAGAGGACAAATGCACACGAACAGGCCTGTGGGAAGTACGTGTTGAGTTGGCGTAACGATAGCGTGACAATGACGCTGACGTCGTTGCACTGTTAAAATGTTGGCTGAGTGGCGGCGCTGACGTGTTCGCACGCGGTGTTTCTTTTATAACCACCGCCGATGTTCCACATGCGTTTCCATCGCCATGCGCCTTCTTCTAGCCATTTGTATTAACGCTGCTATCACGCGCTCCGCACTTTCTTCATTCCACGGCCACCGTTGAGTGGACTCGGAGCAAAGTCGTGTGCCCAAGAAGCTCGTGCGATCCTGCATAGCACCCCTTGGTGTTTGTTGTATGGTGCGTTCTTTTGCTCCACAGTGATGTTATGAAGATTAAAGTTTGTTGTAGAACGATGCGTACGGAAGCGGCGGATGCCTTCGTGTACTGTGTTAGAAAGGTTCTCAACGTGATCAGGCAGAGAGGCCTTGCTGCGAGCATCAGTGGCACATCGCTGCGTGTAAACAATATCTCGTTGCGACACATCACTACAAAACAAAATGTCCTGGACAATTCTTTTTTGGTGTTTCGTTTTGCCCCCAGAGTGAAATTACGAATGCAGATGCTCGACCAACTACAAACCTTACGGGAGCAGCGAGTGCGTTCGTGCGTTTTTTGTCGGACATTGTGAAGTGTAACAAGACCAGTTCCAGGTGAAATGAGTCAAGCCGACTTGGATGAAACATGTCTCAACAAAAGAAAAAAAATATTTGTGAAAGTGAGCTCCAACGCAGATTCGTACCTACCAGCTTAGCACGTGAACTACCGTAAACTGCACTGGTAAAGAGAGCAGAACGTAGCATCAGTAGCGACTTTCCAAAGTTGTGTCTTCCTGCTGTTCACTAAAGCTGAAAATTAGTCAACGATTCTTTCTTTAATTAGTAGTGATTAGATGTCAGTCACACTGCATTCCATACAATCTCAGCCCATATGTGAAACATCAAGAAGTTTTTGTCAAACAGCCCCGAATTGCCAAAGAATTACCTTTTCGCGATCTAAAACTTAAGCAGTCTTTGAGATATAAAGTCCCAATTATGCCGAGAAACATACGTTTTAGAAATACTATAGAACTTTTAGAGCGAGAATATTTCTTCGGGTGCGTCACGGAGAAAACCAGCAGCCGCGTTTCGGTCATCTAGATGGGGTGACCTCTCCGAATTTCTTATATATCCGACTACAGTCTGATTCGCCATGCCAGAAGCTGAGCGTCAGAAAATATTGGTAGCTGATTAGGTACATCGTCAAATAATCCTAATGTTGGCGAGTAGAAAATAAATGAAAGTGAATACAGAGATATTTAGAATGTGACAACCCTAATATACGGGCTTTTACGGGTCATAACTAGGACATGATTGTGATGCCCGTCATAGTGGAGGGCTCCGGATATTTAGACCATCTAGAGTTATTTGACGTGCACTGACACGGGAAACTATACGGACCTCTTGCATTTTGTCTCCATCAAAATGCACCTGCCATAACTGGAATCAAGATCGAGACCTTCAGGTCAGGGACCGAGTGCCGTAACCACTGCAACACTGCGCCGGCCTTATTTAAAACGAATGATATGCACTTTCCTATGTGCTTGATATATTTGTCTCTCAAGCCTCCGTTCACTAACAAATGCACAATTGTGCGTATACACAACCAATGTAACTTTGCTGCGGCATGATTGTAAAGTTGATTACGTGCCTGGAATAACTAGAGGTTTTCTTCAATTTCACGACCATGATACTTTTGAATGTACCAGTCGTTATAATAACACCTAGTATCCATAGAAGGATATTTTACAGTTTTATGCGTTTATTATTAGTCCACCACTTTGGGCTTTGCAGATGCCACAATCTGCAGCTTCACGAACTGATGGACTGCAGATGCAGGTCGTGTGTTAGGTTCGCGGCTGCGATGGTCGCATTCCGCTTCAATGAGTGCAAGGCCACTCGTTTATGTGGTGCTTTGAGTATTAAAACCCCAGCTTATCCCCCCCCCCTCTCTTTCTGGGCAAGAAAATGAACCTGGCACGCCCCATTTCGGTGTCGTTGAAATTCTGTGCGCTGTTTCGAACTCAGAAGTGTTCAGAGAAGAGATTCATGTATATAAAAAAAGAAAATATGAGGACGGAATAAAGCGAAATGAGTATTCAGATGACTACACAAAATGCCAACCAGAGTGAGAGTCCTCTAATGATGACTCTCACGAAATGAAGACACTGACTTTTATATTCTTGTGTACTCTACTCGCACTGCTGTTTCTTCTTAGAATCCGTACAAAAAGATACGTTCTGTTATGCGTTCTGTGCTTTAGTGGTTGGTAGTGGGCTTCCTCCTGAAGCTGCTTTTGCTGCCAGGGTAGCACGACTCAGTCGATCAATTACTCAGTCATTAGTTGCGTCCTCCAAGACAATTTCGTGCCATCTTTTTTGACTGAGTAACCCAACCCAATGAAACCCAAACTAGAGATATAGAAAGCAAAACGAGAGGAATGGATGTCTAAGAGACGAGTATCCGATTTGCTGTCGCACAACATAGAGTTAGAGGATGGCAACTCAAAGAAAAAAAAAGTCATGAGAGGGAGCATCGCACACATACACGCAGACGCACAGCAGGGCTACTAGGCCTCTGTGGCCAGAGCTTATAAACAGTGCATTGCGTCAAAAATGACGTGGACGAATTGCGCTCAAATAAACAAAAAGATAAAAAATTCATATTAAATAAATAAATAAGTGCAAGCGTCGCATACCTCCTGCAAAAGGGTAATATTCCGAAATATTGCACAAAGAGCAGAGGGCAATTTGCCGAAGCTTTCCATGTGTAAGTGCTCAGCTTTTAGCTTGATATGCAAGCATCATGACTGGTTAAAATTGTCTCTTACGAACATGTCAAGCGCAATTTTATGTTATGAATACGGGCCAAGAATAATATAGGAAACAGACTTGTGCACGTTACTAAAAAAAAGAATCGCAGCCTGCCATGGTTCCCAAAGAATTGGTTTATGTTTACCAGCAATTCGAACCACATTTATTTCTTCATTTTTTTTCGTGTGTTTGTTCTGTAGTAGAGTCTCGTGTGGCTTCTTAACCGTGGCAACGCGTTGCAGTTCGTTTAAACGGCTGTTAGACACCCTCAAAACTTAGAAATAACTGTGATTGTCTGCCAGTGTTTCCTTCTTTTTAACAGAATTCGTGATGCGAGCTGTCCTTTCACGTCATATCGGGCGAAGATAAACTTTGATTGGTCCATATGTGAGATAAATTAATTGTGAATTGTCTCTTACGGTGCTCATCTATGCAGTCGCTAGCTAATTATGCTTCGACTGGCGTGACTACCTTGCGAAATCAAGAAATTTCACTCCGTTTGGGTTTTCAAGGGCGCAAGCACCGGTAACAGCACTGAGTCGTCGAGCGCGAAACTTTGATAGGCCTAGCGTTTAGTGCTGGCATCGCCCACATTCTTTTTAGGAAGAAATGAAGGGTGAGAAAGAGAAAGTGGCTGTAGTGAACCGCAGTGAAAACGAGAAGGTACTCTCTCGTCTTTCAAGTAGCCGTGATTAAGAGGCTCTTTAAAGTGATGACATCTCAGTATTTCCATTTGGTGTTCTGTGCCCGTGAACCGTTAACCAGTTTTGTGTCAGTGATCGAAGAAGACGGAAAATAGGAACTTGCGCCAGCCGGAGGACGTTCTTTTTCGTGTCTGATATTTTTGACAGTCGCGCCTGCTTGTATCTTTGTTCGAGCTCCTAGCTTGTGAGAGCTGGTGGAAGTGCTGGGTAACTTATGCACAGAACCCCTCCGAGCACAAGAAGCTCGAGCTCCCTACTGGTGGTTACGCCTGTTCAGCGCACCAGCCAAAGGATACGGGAATGGACCCTGAGTTGGGACTTCTCCCGGAGAAGATGACGGCTCCAACCATCCCAGGTAGCGCCACCCCAAGCAGCTCCTACCCCACCGGTATGTAAGGCACAACGCCAATCACTTATACGCTGCTCAAACCGCGAACACCGAATCCCTTAGACAGGGCTGCGCACGAAGATCTTGACTAGTCCACTACAATATTGTTGCCGCTCATAACATGTGGGGTGACTTAGACAAACTCAGACAAACTCAGACATGTTTTTTTTCAGTCTGAACGATGGTGCACGTGTTTGCTACGAAAACCGTGCAGGTGTGCTCACTTCATGGGTTCAATTCAGATATGTCGCAATGTATGTTGAGGACATGACGTGCGTTTTTTGATGAGACAATCCCAACGTGCCGTAAGAGAAAAAGGTGCGATACCTAATGCGTGGAGCAAAAGAGCAGTTGTTCGGTAGTCTCGTGTGAAGTGCGCCCAGGGCTACGTCAGAATTTCTTCCTGAATCGACCCTAATCGAAAGCACATTTCGGACGCGAACCCAGACATACGAACAACCAGTGAAGTTTGCTTTCGCTACGAATTACATGGGATATTTTGGGGGCTACGTCGACTGCTTCCGAGAGCTCATGCGCTCAGTAATTCCCGAAGAACTGCGGAAGATATCAGTATTCCCTGTAAATACAGTCAGTTCTTTGCCCGGCGTCGTCCGAGACGAAGTTCAGCAGGCACTGCAAGAACCGTCCTTGCAACAGAACCACAGCCGCTAAATAACTTCCCTCGTATGTCGTACGCTCTAACTCTGTGCCAGTCAGCACCAGCTTTGGCTCCACTTCACACCGCGGCCCCGGCCATGCCTCAGGCCGTGCAAGAGGGCCTGTTCTACAGCGACCACCGACCGACTCCTCAAAAATCAGACGTGTGGTGTGCCAATGATCGACATCCACTTTGTTTTCACGGTGGCGAAGCTGGGACCATCTACCGACAGCGCACTTACCGAAAGCTGGGAGTTCGCGAATTTAGGCAAACTCTCCACCTCCTAGATTTGGCCATAGGCTTCCGGAAATTGCGAACTACGTTGCCCAGAAGCGCGGAGCCACATTTAGGCACCAATTACGTTTCCCATCACCGTGGAGGTTCTCGCCTAATCATTGCACCAGTGTGGGCGTTGTGCAGGGCCGGTAGCCTAACCACCAACGGGAATACTAGCCACACCGACCTTCGGGGACAAGGCCGCTCAGACTTGTCATGCTCAAGGCCCTCTATCGATGTGGACTGACAATACCGACAATATATCGACAACGACATCACCGACTGATTGAGAAAGAGTTTTCTTGCAAATTCCTCTACGGCTAGATGTTCGTAAAGTCAATGCTTTAGTGGAAACTGGTGCGAACTATTTTATAATTAGCGAAAAACTGGCTGCCCTTCTGACGAAAGAAATGACACCTTATGCCACACGGTATGAGCACGACAAGATTGCAATTTTATGGTTGAACGTTTGTCGCCGGTTTGAGCGTTCTCTGTCAGTGCTCTCGACACCTGAATATTAGCATAGATTTTTTCCGGATGCGTGGTGCTATAATTGACATTCGACGACGTCTCGTCACGTTTTCTACCGCAAACGCTACAGCAGCTCATGCGGACCTCAGTCACCCCGAGTGTCTCTTAACTTCCTCAGCGGCGATGTCACGTTACCACCCCGTACAATTGCCATGGTTCCGGTGGCGTGTGACAGTGAAGCGGTCATGGAAAGCAGTCACTCCCTCCTAATGCCCCACGGTATCGGCCTAGTGCGAAGCTTTGTTGACATTCGTTATAATCATTGCGACGGTCTTGCCACAAACTTCAGCTAGGAGCAGCAGCGCCTTTTTCCCTGAAACTGTCATCGGCTACGCCGATCTAACCACCAGTGTCACCTAGTGTTTTGCTTTCGAGGCCATCTGCACTGCTGAAGCACCTCTCCGCAGCGTCGACATCAATTCAACGCTTTCTGGAGAAAACAAGCAACGTCTGAGCGAGCTGTTGCTAAAGGACCACATTTGTTTTGCATGTTCCTCGAATATACGTCAAACATTGATTACAAAACACCGTATTATAACCTACGCACACCACATACGGCAGCCGCCTTATAAAGAATCCCCCACCTAACAACAAGCGATTCAAACGCTGGTTAAAGAAAGGCTTCAGGATGGCGTCATAGAGCCTTCAAGCAGCCCCAGATCGTCACCTGTCACTCCTGTCAAAAAAAAAAAAAGATGGCGTGTCTCACTTTTCTGTCGACTACAGGAAGTTAAACAACGTCACAGAGGTGTGTACCCGTTGCCTAGAGTCGACGATTTTCTAGGCAGGCTGCAGTGCGCGAAGTATTTTTCCTCCATCGGCTTGAATAGTGGCTATTAGCAAATAGATGTAGATGAACGGAACCAAGAAAAAACGGCTTTTGTAACTCCGAATGGCCTTTGAGTATCCACAGTGCTCCCTTTCGGCCTTTTTTCCGCTCCAGCCACATTCCAACGAATGATGAACACCGTCCTCGCTGACCTCAAGTGGAAAAGCTGTCTCGTCTACCTCAACGACGTCGTTGTTTCTTTTTTTTTTGGTAACGTGTGAAAAGCATTTTTATTGCCTTCGGAATGTACTCGGAGCCATTCAATCAGCCGATGCCACACTCAAGCCTGTGAAGTATCATTTCAGCTACGAAGAACAAAGTTTTTCGGTCACGTGATAAGTGCCGCTGGTGTTGAGCGTGATGACGACAAGACATCCGCCATCACCGCTTTTCCAGCTACAACTGACAAGAAAAGTCTTCGATGATTTCTGGGTCTGTGCACGTATTACCGGTGATTTATCAAAAATTTCTCCAAGATGGTGCAGCTGCTATCACGTCTCACGCCCGATGACACAGCATTTCTCTTGACAGGTGAGCAGCAGACTGTCTTTGCTGAACTACAACACCGGCTAAATTTTCCTCCCGTGCTCGACCGTTTCGATGAAGATGCTGACACAGAAGTGCGCACTGATGCCAGCAATATAGGTCTTGGAGCTATCTTGGTGGAAAGACGAAGTAATTGAATGGATAATAGCCTATGCAAGCTGCACTCTGCCTCACGCCGACTCTATTTCACATCAGAGAAAGAATATCTCGCTTTCATTTGGACTATCACAAAGTTTTGGCCATATCTATACGAAACACTATTCAAAGTGATCACTGATCATCATGCTTTGTGCTGGTAGGCCGATCTACAAAGCTCCTCAGGGCGACCATAGCAACCGCTGAGTGTGCGCCTTAATGAATTTGTCACAATCGTGTACAAGTCAGGCAAAAGGCATGAAGATGCCGACACGCTATCACGAGCACCTACTTCAGATAGTACAGCCGACAATAAAGCAGCAGAAGAGCACCGCGCTTTCGTGGTGACTCTCAGCGGGCCGAATCTGATCTCTCAACAACGAAATGACACCGATATAAGATTGATTATGGACCACATAGAAGGTGACACCACGCTGAATCTTCGTCCGATGTCACGAACGTTGCCGTCATTTTGCCTACGAGATGACATTTTGTACAAAATAAACGCTGGTGCTAGTGACAGCTCTCATCTTCTGGTCTTGCCTGAAGCCCTCTGTGATGACGTGCTACTAGCTTGCCATGACGAGCCCACATCCAGCTATCTGGGCTGCTCAATAACTCTGAATCGGGCGCGACAACTCTAATACTGGCATAAAATGTTTTAAGAGTGCTGTTTCTTGGGTGAGTTGGAAATGCATAGCTTAATAAAGTATTTATTGCGCTACTGAGACGAGCAAAGAAAAAAAAAGGAGGGGACAGGATAGGGCACAAGTCTAGCAACTAGTTACCTTATGCTGCTTCTTCCGTTTTTCTTTGTTTGTCTCACTTGTGCCACAAATAATTTGGTAATCTAAAATGTCGGCCTGCGTAAAACGCTACGTGACGAAATACCGTGAATGGCAGCGCCGCAAGACGCCACCTTTTAAGCCTGCCGGTCATCTACAACCCATCGATCCACCACGTACACCATTTGATCAAATAGAAATTGACCTCCTGGGGCCGCTTCCTTTGCCTTTCTCTAGAAATTAATGAATTATTGTCGCAAGCAATTTTTGGGCGCATTACGCTAAGACGAAGGCATTGACACGAGGGAGCGCATCCGTAGTTTCTCCTTTTTTAAGAATCAAATTGTGCTTTGGCATGGCACTCCGTCATGCGTCATCACTGACCGAGGGACATTATTTACGGCGAAGCTCTGAATGTCATTACCAGGTTCAGTTACACAAGCAACCGAAAGAGCACTGCATACCATCTTCAGAGCAACGATTTGAGGGAAAGGCTAAACAAAACGTTCGCCAACATAATTTTTACGTACGTGGATGTGCAGCAAAAAAAAAATTGAACAAAATCTTTCCGTACGTGTTATTTGCGAACAACACTTGAACGCAGGAAACTGCATTTCACACCATTACGGCTCGTTTATGGTCGAGATGTCTGAATTATACTAGATGCAATCATTACGTATGAGTACATAGACCAGTTCAACTAATTAGCTTTCGACATTAATGAGTACAATCAGCAAACAGAGGAAGCGCGTCAACTCACCCATGTGTAGATCAAAATGCAACAGTGTCCAGTTTCACTCTGGTATGACGTCCACTATCGAGAAGTTACCGATGAACCTGGTTACCAAGTTTGAATTTGGACACTCATTAGGCGGTGAGGTCTCAGCGAGAACTTCTTGAGGAAGTACTCTGCACTTTACAAAGTGCTCAAGACTGTGAGTGAGGTGAACTGAGGAGTGGTTCCAAATGGAGGCTCGCCATCGTCTCAGCGCCGGTTACAACGATCAGAATTGCACACGTCTTCCACTTAAAGCCATACTTCACGTGGGTATGCGGGAATACCATGATTGTATTGTGCCAGTGAATGCAAATCACGCAGTGACGCGAATTTTTTTGGTGTGCCAGTGAGTTGTACGTGGGAACAGTGAATGTCGTTTATTTCTGACTACCATCCCAGAAAGCATTTTATCTCGTGTGCCAGTTTGTTTAGTGTTTCGTATGTTTTCTATTTTGACCAACTTTGGGGTACGCTTTTTGTTTGAGCATCGGGATGATGCCTCGTTGTGAGGAAGAGTATTGTAACCTGGTGTTCTGTGCCCGTGAACAGTGAGCCAGTTTTGGGACAGTGAATGAAGACAGAGACTAGGAACCCGCGCCAGCCGAAGAACGCTCTTTTATATATCTGACATTTTTAATAGTCACGTCTGTTTGTGCCTTTGTTCTAGCTTTTCCCACTATCAGGAGTTGAATCTCTCTCTCTAAAAAAAACGTGAATTTTAACGACGCAACACGTAGTATAGTCTCTTCACTTCCAGTCTACACGCTTCTCTTCTCTTATCTGACATAGATAACTGCTGCATAATCTCGTTCGCAACACATCAAAACAGCCTCTCCAGATATTACTGGTGAAGCGCGAAAAAAAAGGAAGATTAGACTAACCCGGCTACGCTTCCGCACATGCTGTGGGAGTGCCTGGCCCAGTACAGACCCACTAACGGCCACGATCCTTTCGTCGAAGCACCATGAGGCTAGTCGGAGCCCCGCTCTTTACGACCAAACCTGGGCGACCCAGCACGCCCGTGAGGTGGCGTCGAGGCAAGCCCTTGACGTCCCCTCACGGGAGGCTTAGGTCACCTAAACCTGCTGGTTTCTCATAATAAAGCTTATTTCTCCTCCTAGTGGAACGAAAATACTACATAGCTGCAGTCCACGTTCAAAGCGAAAGTCGCCTTCGCCGCAAATAATCTAGCCTGAAGTTTCGTTCACTAGTTAATATTAATGGAACAGCTGTTTTACATGGACCATTTTCTTCAGTGTATTTGTACTCAGTGCTTCTTTTTAACGTGATAGCGTTGAAGAGCTCGTTCCGCTCGAATTTTGTTGTCGGTGGGTGGCGCGTTTGGTTTTTCTGCGAAATTGTAGCTTTGGCTGGGAGCGAAAATTTGAGGTAGATATAAGTGGAGATAGAAGTGGGAGGGCCTTTGCACTTTTGTTTTCCTGGCGGCACAGTTTAGGTCTCTACCGAGAAGTGAGGGCAGGCAAGTGGTTGGGAAAGTAATATGTGCGTGTATTGTGTGTATGTGAGAGAGGGAGAGAGAGCATGCGTGCGTGTGGATAACGCTGTTACGTTCGACTCTTTAAGGCAACTCGGATTTCCCTTTTTTCAACGTCTCTGGGTCTGAGAAAACAGATGAACAAAGTGGAATAAAATGCAGCCGACTTATTTTTCTTACGGAACTTGCATTCAGTCACGTGCGTATTCTTGTTGTCCGAATACGCAAAGGTCTTTTTTTTTTGCTCACTTGCTTACACTAGCCGGTACCTGATGCCCGAATCAACGTTCCCTTCACGAAAAATAAAACTATTTTGCGGTGTCTATAAAGAAGCAAGAAACGCACAAATGTTTCTGCTTAGCAGATTCTTCGAGAATAACCAGTAGGTGCAGCTAGACGACTACCCTAGAAGATTCGTGACGCAAGTGTCAGCAAGGACGTGTTTATATTTGGCTGCACTCTGGGGAAGTTTTCTTCTCTGGAGACTTCCTGGCCACCGGTGCTTAATGACTACTCCTTTTGTATGTCATGGAGCAGTTCGCGCGACGTCGAACACGCGCACGGCATCTGAACTATTCTGCACGCAACTCAGGGTCCAGACCGCAATACGAGAGGCATTTTGTTCGTAATAACGGCTTTTCATTGGCCACCCGCTCTTGCAGATCATGCTTTCTTTGTAACATAGAGATAGATTGCGCCCCGTGATAAATTTTGAACCAACTGCCGAAGCTTTTAGTTCATAAAAGCTCTTTCCCCATCGGCTGGCTCATTTCGGCAACTTCTAACATCACTATTTGCCCATATACACACTGCACTGTGACAAATAAATATGTGCTAAAAGTGGCGGAAACAAATGAAACACGTGCTCTTTGTGCGGTTCCAAGATGCTTTGCCAGAGGAGCTATCTGAATGTGACACAAGAAATGTAAGCCGCACATATCTAAGACTGAATACGACCTGATTGCAGGTATCAGATAAAAGAGCTAAGACGGACATGGGCCGGAAGGACCGCATTCTGTTTAAGCTATTTTACAAATCGGCGCATGCTTGAATTCAACATGAACCAAACAGCCGAAATTATCACTTTACGGACATAGATGCTTGAATTCAACATGAACCAAATAGCTGAAATTATCACTTTACGGACATGCATGAGGCCTTAGTGAAAACATTTGCACTGAGGAAGTTCGTGTCTGAAGACGGTCACGAAAAAGCTATTACCTGTGAGAAGGCTGATAACAACTCCTACAGAAATGGTGACAATCACGCTGAAGAAACTGCTCCAAAACGATGATAGACGATAGAGCATAAAGTCGTCTTCTGACCTGCGTGCACAGACATGCGACACGTGTAAAACTAAGCGCCACTGAATGCGTCCAAGTATAAGAACGACAGGTAACAAAGCTGTGTGCATTGCTTGGTACAAAAGTGTGGTTGGTAGAAGTGAGCGCTTTGGCAAAAAGAATTTATTGCAGGAACCTTTTTGTGATTACGGCGTACGATAGTTAACCGCAAAGCTTTTTGGTCATCGATGTGTGGCCGCCATCGTTAGCGGTACATGCGTCACCAGGATTCGTTGTAAATGGCTGTTATGAGCAACCCTGGTGCAAGAGGCTTTTGTAAATACGGGTGTGAAAAACAAGTAGACCAAGAAACATGAAATAAGCATAAAGAAAGGTGAGGTGTCTGGGTGGTGCGTCCACCCTGAAATTGCAGGAGAAATGAATGCAACGGCTGTCAGTATTCAAAGTGATGGGAACTATCGTTGCTTGACTTGCTTCGGTATCGTCAGTGTTTTACTGTGCTGCATTTTCATTACGAGGACTATGAGTATAGTTAAAGTGATTGCTTGGGTGAGTTGGTACGACATACCTAAAACAGCGCAGTTACAGAGGACGCGGTCGTATATTGCACCGTTGTCGTAGATCACCCATGCATTAATTGAGTCAGCGCTGCTTTCCGTGTACTTATTTCACTAGTCTTTAACGCTGCCTGAATTTCCAGTGTGAGTATAGCACAACAACGTGCAGGCTGGCAGGGGTTACATTATAGAGCTTTTGAGCTCGACAGCGTGGATTTAATTCCTGGCTACCGTGGCCACGCTTAAATGAGGGGTGAAATCGCGGCGCGTACGTATAGATTTATGTGGATGTTCACTCTTTTTAGTATGGTGGTCACCGCAGGTAACCACCTTTTCTTATTTTTTTTCATGAAACACTTGAGCCCCACGTGTAGGATTTTAATGGCGCATATTTTAAAGCATTTGGCCATCTAACAGTAACGCTACTTTATTTGGGCTTCAATGTGACATGTTACGTTTGATTTTTTGTGGCTGGCGTTGTCCTCAAGGCGTGCTAAACGGCGAGTCCAAGATATTTTTATAGGTATATAAGTATATGCTGTTCCTACTACGCTGATAGTGCAAGAGAGCATGTTGTATGAGTAGCTAACGCTATGGCTATGGAAATCAAGAGCTGTTCTTTCACCGAAGGTGGCCAGTATAGATCCTTACTGCATGGTGGTCACCTCAGGGGACAAGCTCATATACATATAACTAAAATTTCCAATTATTTTGTTTTTTTGCGAGAAAATTATTCTCTGCAATAGATTTCCCCATTTTTAAAATAAAACTGTGTCCCATTAAAAATAGAGTTCTGTGTATGAAAGAGTTAAAGAAGCCCATGTAGGGCAATTCTTCCTGAACAACGTGCCTAATGATCTGTCGTAGTTCTGACAGTTGAATGAATATCAGCGCACTAGCCTCGGTTAAGTTTACAATATGAAAAGCAATCTTAATCAGTTTATGCAATTGAAATATGTGCTAGAGATATGAAATTATTCTTTTATATTAAAGACTCTTACGTAGAATAATATTAACTACTACTCCCTGCCCTCTGAAAAGGCATATTCAGCGAAGTTACAGAAAGCTGCAAGGATATTGGGGGGTGTATGCAATAGTTTATTGCTTTTTATTAATTTATCAATTTCTTTAGTAATACTGTCAATCCCGTCAGGGACGTTTACCGAAGTGGGATTAAAAAATGCAAGAATCATCATACACACTCACAAAGTTATACAATAGTTACATAGAGTCACAAAAAGTAACAAAAAGATATGATAATCATCATCAACCTATATGGTGTTAAAGAGCGCGAAAAGTAACGCAAATATACTTTGCCTCAGTTACTTATAAAGCGTTGCAGAAAAATGTAAGCACCCCCACCAAATAAAATTAAAAAAAGCGAGCCCATCGCATAACATTCACAACTCTTTCATGTTACACCACAAATATAGAGCTAAGATGGACAATAATAAATGCAACAATGATAGTGTCGTTAACGTGGTACTGATAGCGGTGCTTGGCCAGCAAGTTTATTAAATTTGTTAACAGTGACCACCATCTCCTATACAGCGTTCCATTCCCGGACAGCCCGGAAAGAACGAGAATCTAAACGCATTGTCTGTGCAAACAAACCATTGGAGTGTCAGGTGGTACTTCTAACAGGTTTTTTCAGAAGTGTTGTGGGAAATGTAGGCGTCCGAAACTGTTTTATCTTGTTATGCAGGTTGAGGTACAAATATTTGAGTTAGAACAGCACTGAAAGATTATCAATGTGTGAAGTCCGAGCTCTGATATAGCATCTGTGTAGGCGAGTCGCTTTGCCCATATCTCTAAAACATGAAACTTATGACTTTACGCAGTATATATATATATATATATATATATATATATATATATATATATATATATATATATATATATATATATATATATATATATATATATATATATAAGTGGCCGTAGCGTAGCAAGCAGACAAGTAGATTCTCCATGAGCAGTCACAATGTAGTTCATTTCGACGTTTCGGCCAGAGTCTGGCCTTCATCCGAAATGCGTGTAATGTGTATTAAATTCGATAGCCAGCCCTGCAGAATAGTTGACGCTTCACGAACTTTAGACTTTACTTGAAAAGAAGTTCCGAAACCTGGCGTAGCTCTTTGGTAGAACACTCATTTGCCATGCAAAATGCAGGAGTTTGATTCCTACTGGGACTCTGACATTTATTCTTTGCATTCGTTGCATCAACGCTGCTGATAAAAGACAGACAGAGAAACAGAAAGACAATGAGACCGACAGACAAAAAGATAAAGAACTTCAATGAGGTCCTGAGGGACTAGCTAGGAAGAACCCACTGGGGCCCTCGGCTCACTGCTGCCTGCTCCCATGTCGGAATCTGTTGGAATTGGGAGGCCACGCCTCTTCACTCTTTCAGGCCTTTTGGACAGCACATACTTTAGGGCGGGACATACCCGCCAACGGGTATGTGCCACACTTCTGGCGGCAAGTATTTGACGACCTACGAGACAGGATTGTGACAATATTCATGTCACGACAAGCGAGTCATATTCTTTAAACTATCTTAGCCTTCCATGCTATTTTTAGTTTACCCCAAGTTTATGGTGTGATCGCGAGAGCACCCAGACGTAGGGGGCTCGATAGATAGATAGATAGATACTCAAAGTACCTCCAGTACGCTAAAGAATGTCGCATTTAAAAAAGTATTACCAGTGCCAGGAACGGCAGGCATTCCTTGAATGAACGTGGGAGCCATAATTTTTTTTAGTAGTAGTAGTAGTAGTTTCTGAAAGTGATCCATAATTGATTATTCTAGTTGTTTAAGTCGTACGTGAGACGTGAGTGCACGCTTCCTAATGAAATAAACTATCACAACGTCAGGGTGTTTGTGTCACTGGCGCGCCATTTTGCATGGTCATGTAACTTTTGGCATCGCAGAAAGACCCGCAGGAAGCATGTGAAAGTCGCCCACTCTTGTCATAGCACGAAGAAAATGCCAACGCCTCAGGAATGACATTTATGCATCCCAGTATCAGCCGCTATCGTGCGCCAGGTAGCTTATCTTCTTCTAGGCAACGGAGGCACTGGTTCCAATGCACGCTTGTGTACACGGCGTGCGTCGCTCACAGCACGCATCGTCCGACGCTTCGGTGCGGCGTCCACCGATTCACCAGCGCCAGCAGTTATAGTAGAGATATATGTAGTACACGCTGTGGCCTACATACGAGTTCGCGCAATGAGTATACGATGCAGGTGATGCGTGGGACGCTGCCTATAATCCATTTATTCCTTTTCCTGTATGAATGCTTCTAGCGTCGCGATGTCTTTTCCCACGTAGGAGATTTTTTTAAAGCCAGCCTAATTAAGAAATACACAAGGGTGCCCAAGCAATTGCTGTGATGGGAAAATACGAGAGCATTGTTTGTCGCTAACTGAGTCACTCAGTTTAGCGTTGCGTCGGAATGTTGCTGCGTTCAAAGGTGGTCTTTTTTATCACGTGGATTGTGTGGTATCTATCCACTTACTTCTTGTGCCTTGCGCGTTCATCATCTGTTTCTTGTGGCGTGAGCAGGCTATAATGTGCGCCTCTCTCGTACTGACGTTAATTAACTGCAGCTCACAATGCTCGCGCCGCAGTTGCTGGATCTGATGGTCACTTTCGAGAGCCACTTAGTCAATCGTCCACCAACGTTTGTTTCGTAACGATAGTTTTTTCAGCGTTTTTGTTTGCAATGCTTATTTTCGCGAACAATCGCATAAACAGCCTCAGAATGACGTAAATTGTGAGCCTCTTTTCGGCCATAGATTTCTCGTAACATTGGGATCAAATTAGCCAAGTGATGCTGTCTCATTAAAAACGTACAATAAAGTCAAACGGCTACGTACTGAAGGCTGATGACTAAGCAGATAACACCCGCAGCTGTGTTGCGAAAAAAAAACTATGACTTCGTGGTAGACATGTAAGCTATAGATTAAACAACGCAAACAAGAGGTATGTTACCATCGGTGCAAACATAAAATATTACAATTTAGCACGGCGGCCCCAGAATGAATGAATGAGCACATACCGTGCGAAGTTCGTCGTGTTTGACAGATACTGTGTCGTATTGAATCCGGTCGTCGTATTGTCGCCGCAATAGTCCATTGTTACTGGCATGCGATCAGGAAGGATACCGCTTCGCAGTCTACCGATCATGTGCCATATCTGGAAGGCAATGGTAAGACATGCCGCCGCTCCTGCTCCCTACAGAGGAGAGTGAACGTGGACCAGCGATGTAAGTTCATACACGTGATCTTGAAAGTCTGTGCCGGAAACCAAAACGCGCTCACTCTGTATCATGACAAACAGTGACGCCACGGTGGGAACAAAACGCATGTAAGCATAAAATGTTCAAATAGAAACAAACCCTTTGCTGCTCTTGAGGAAGCTGTGCACAATGCCTATAAAACTTGCGGTGGAAGCACATAAAATGCCACAAACAGATGTACCTGGTGACGTGCTCAGTACTCTGAGTTAGCAAGAAAATGTCGAGTCGAACTTACCCTTTCTCTTGAATTTGCTTCGGACAGTGCATCAGGAGAAAAGAGCGAATATACGAGTATAGCCAAGTGTACATCTCGACATAAGAACATTGGGCAGAGGCGAGATAGATGGGTTTAGGATCTGCCCATCAGCCGCGCATTCTCTTTTGCTCGCGCATTCTGAGCACGTGTAAGGTATACACAATGAACGCTGTTGCGTACTTATTCATATTTACAGTCACCATGCTTGATAGGCTTCGCATTTTCTTCACGGGTGACAATTGATATAGTGAACGGAAATGAAATGCACGTGTCCGCACTTGTTTTCCTGTTTAAAAACCAGGTGGTTTGAGGTGATTAGAGGTGAAGAAAGCACGTGCGTTTGTTAGTTCTAATTCACTTGGTCAGTTATTGGCCGCGCGTTGCCAAAAGCAATATTTTTCTAACTGTTCTGGAGTGTTCAATTAACATGCGTGTGTGTGCCCTTCAACCGTCCTGCCAATGTCATAAAGTTTCGGCCGCTGGCAAGTCATGACATGCCAAACAGTTTTTATGCTCACCTTGGAGTTGGCGAAAGGGAAGAGGATTGCGAGCACGAGGAGGCCGACGAAGGGGCCCGTCACGGCACTGTTGATTAGCACGAAAATCTGCCAACAAATTTCGCTATTTAGGAGTTCGAAATGAAAGTACAAGCAACTCATCCACCATACCCCACGCACCTATAATGCAGCGTTGCAACCTTTGCGCAAAATCAGCAAGAACGCATTGCTGGCTCTTGAGAAGCCCGAGTATCGACGGGGAACTTCCTACTTCAAAATTACTGACAACAGTAATTGCAACCATAAGCGTTGTTAACCATGCGCAATTAGTTTAGCTATATGTGCATATTTCACTGTCACTTTGTATGTCAAACTTTTTAAAAAGGTTTCAGTGTAAACTACATTTGGTCACTGCAGAGTTGTTTTAGAAGATAATTGAGTTCTTTGCGTATCTCGAAGTATGCGCGAATAACTACCGCGTGTACTTGACGGTTCACGTTTTATTTACAAAATGAAGTGGAAAGTGCACGCAAGAAGGAGGCCATATATAGTTTGTGGTTCTTAAAAAAATCTTTGTCCTGTGAAATTTTATGCTAGTTTGTTCAAGCGATTCACATTATCCGACTGTCTCCGTCCTTTTTCCTCGCCCTTCGTGTTCTACAGCTTCTTTTTCTGCTTCGTTTTCTCTTAGATAAAAAGCGAAGTGCCTTTGAACATTTTTTAGCTATTAGTAAGTAATTATGATGTGCGCTTAGTTTTCTCTCTCTTTTCTAAATATACTATGCTGATTGGAGACAAACAGCTTCTGCTCACCGCCATCGTGGTTGGCGAGTATGTTCTTTAACAAACATTTTCTGCGTCACATCAATTTTTCGAGCACCAGGCCAGTCTTTTGTTCATTTAGCACACAACAAGACGAGAAAAAACATGTAGCGAACGCACTCGGCAGAGACCGAATTGTAAGAAAAGGTTAGTTCCGAAAGGCGAAGCACGTTAGCGTTTAATTTATCCTACAAATTTTTTTATCTTAATTGTGTGGGACAGTATGGTACAAGGAATAGCATAATATTTGTCTTGCTTAGTGACAACGATATTTTTATAATCGAGGTAATTTAATTGTTCTGGAAGTAGTCCTAATACGCCAGTGAACTATAATACGCTCACTCGACTAGGTGCACATGGCAGCCGCCGAGACGCCAAAACTCCACTCTGCACATCCTCAACGGAATTTTTAGACATGCATCGCCTG
Organism: Rhipicephalus annulatus; assembly: GCA_013436015.1. NCBI lineage: Eukaryota > Metazoa > Arthropoda > Arachnida > Ixodida > Ixodidae > Rhipicephalus > Rhipicephalus annulatus. The sequence continues at coordinate 418,369 of WOVY01016092.1, read as the reverse complement.
TTTCCAATTTTGAAGTGTTTTTAATAAACCATGCAGTCATGACCCTACTCCATCATACTCATGTAATACGCCCTGTCACATTCGGTGGCCAAGGAAACAGAAACACGTAATGCATCCGTGTTAACAGCGGCCAATAACCTCAGCCTCTCGCGATACCTTAGCCTCTTGAGATTGACCAACCCGTACCTTTGTCGCTTTCACCGCATTACAGAAGCTAGGTCAGTTCCTTAATATGAAACAGTAGTCATTGGCCTGTGACAAATACGGTGCATATCACCCTAATCTGCTTGAACAATAGATTTTTTTTGTCAGCAGTGTTAACACGCGGAGACTGTCGTCTTCATTTCTAATATTGCACATTTTCATATCGTGTACTTACTCTCATCGTAGAGCCAATGAAAGGAACCGCCAGGCTGTAAGCAGTCATAACTATACCTGATGCAAAGGCTGAAAATGAGCATTTGTAAGAAAAAGACAGTCACGAACGCACAGGAACTGCGTATGTGGGTACTTGTCTCGCGATTTCCTGTAAGCATCGCGTATTCAATTCTTTGTTTCTTTTTTCTTTTACTTCGTGCACAAAGTAGGTTGTGCAATTTGGGAGAGGGTCTAAATGTATAAAATTAGTATATAAGTAGAAATGACGTTGGTGAGCTGAAATAAATAAAGAAGTGAACTGTGTGCCTTCGTTTGTGCAGGGAAAAAGCTACGCATTAGGATGCTATTTTAATTATTAAAGGGACCTTGCAACACTTGTTCAGCATGGTAGGAAACACCGCCAATCAAAAGTCCGAGGCTCCTGAGAACACGCGAAGCAAATATGATAGCGCAACTGGTGGCCTAGAACTTAAATTATTTCTAAAATGCAGCTACAAATCACTCCTTCTTCTCTCTACAATTGATTTCATACACCCAAATTACTGCGCCACATGCCCACAGTTCATGGTTGTAAGCTGATTTGAGCACCACAAGCCGCATAGCTACCGTGGCGCCACGGCATGTTACCACGTGCGTGCCCACACTCGCATTCGCGATTACGCTCAAAGCAAGTGTCGCGCTCGAAGAGAACATTACAAATAAAGTGTCTTAGACCATGACACGGCTGATGAATGGACACACACTCTCACCGCTTGTCACGCCCCCCCCCCCCCCTGCCAAGCGTAGCTTTAAGCACCCTCACTGGTACGACGCTCGCACTTGGTGGATTCTAAAAGTTCTTGCGGGAGTCTATTCGTGAGGCAATAAGCTGTTTTAATCGAACCGTGATTTCACTACTTGGGAGAGTGTTGAAAGCCTCTCTGGTATAACGTGGCTTTATGGAAGGGTAGACAGCCACAATAAAAGTGTAGGTTATCGCCGACATGTCATAATGAGAGGTAAATTTTCTAAGACAGGATATAGCGATTAAATGTATTGTGAAACTATAAAGTGACCTTGCACTGCGCCTAATATGTAGTGTAAGGTTTGTGGTAAAGTCCAAGATTACCAAGTCCTTTTGTAGCCCTGGAAGCCCACGCTTCCTTTATTGGGAAGTACTGGGAAGCAACGTCGACGTACAAGACGGCCGCTTGCGAGTTGATGATGGATGAAACAGCACTGAAACAAAACGAGGTGCCAGATCGATTGAAAAGCGCTGACTATTCATCTTCGAGTATCAAGTCCGCTCAGTGACGAATTTTTGCACTATTGGTGCTCAAATTTCTGCGGCAAGCCGAGGGGGCTTTGCCGAAGCTATCGTGTGCTGCAATGTACGTTGATCGCGGGTTCTATTACACGCCTCGGCGAGCAATGTCACAAAAAATTATTCAGTGAAAAGCCGTGGGCCACGCGTTTGAGAATCTTGATCTATATGGTATGCCCAGCATAATATTTGGTTTGAACTTTCTTTTACCACAAATGCAAGCACAATGTGCTTATGCGGATACCAGCCGAGAATTCATTGGCGTAAGCGCTTGAGAACTGTTGAAGAAAATTTTGTGTTCTCGCTTTGATGATGTTTACAAGGAGAACCCCCTCCCCCCGAAAAAAAACGCTTACATGGTTCATAACAGAAGTGTTCCAAGTATAGATTCAGCCACGGAATCCAACCGTACCACGCTGAGATAATGCTGAGTATTGCGCGTCCTATGTCTGTTCATTAGAGCGGAACATGCGAGAGCCAAATATGAGCTTTGGCCGCCACAGTGGTCTAGTGGCTAAGGCATTTGGCTGCTGATCCGCAGGTCGTGGGATAGAGTCCGGCCATGGTGGCCACATTTTAGATGAATACTTTGGGACCTCTATCCCCACATATCAATCAATCGATGGAAGCGATAATGCTTGAGGCCCACGTGCTTAGACCTAGATGCATTTAAAAAGCCCCAGATGCTCCAAATTTCCGAAGCCCACCCCTACGGCGTTTCTAACTTCCACATGGTGGTTTTCATAACCAAACCTGTACTTTAATTCCCAAGATTCTACAGTGGGCGGAATACAATTCTGGTCTGCGTGTACATCATCAACAGCGTGCAATTGTCGTATATGGCGGATACTAAAAAAAGCATAACATAGAGCAAAACAACCTATTGCATTATGCTGGTTTCTGTATCTAGTTCTTCGAGAACCGACGTCACAAAACACTGCGTGCAAAGTTTGCGACACATAGCATGTTTTGAGAGGTCGGACATTACATGCGTATAGTGTCATGACTCACCTTGTAGAGGAGCTCACTACCCCGGCCAGAAATATACCAGAAAATCCCAACACAGGTGCCAGCTCATTTTTCACGTAGTAAGGGAGAATCTGCAGGAAATAGTCGAGATTAATTGTGCAAGGCTCTGATTTACAGGTATTGACACGTAGCTGTGAGCGGAATGCGCTTTGATTTACCTGGTCCACTGTTGATATGGATTTCGACAGCAGCGGATCACAGTCTCGAAACCTATAGATCAGGGCTGCAGCTCCTGTCATCAGAACCAGGTAGTACAGAGCGGAAAACCATACTCCCACTATGGCAGTTCTGCAAGGTGACACGAGAATCACCAGGAAGGGGAAGGGAACGCGATGTATAATCTGCTTTCTCTCAAGCAGCGTTACTTCCGTATCATCAAAACATGCTCCATATAAACACTTGAGTTTTTCTGTGGGACCGTTGTTTAATGTCATTATCCTTATGAAAATGACTGTTGATTTTCCATTGTTGGACTGAGATCGAATGATTCACTCAATTGATCATCAATGGTTCCAAAATACTCATTGACTTCCTTCAATACTTCGTCGACAATGTTTCTGTTGAGCATTTTGCAATAAAATTGTCATCAACTTCTTTTTATTGAAATACCATTGAGGAAGTATTTCGTAAACAATATTTCTGTTGAGCACTTAGCAATAACTATTTTAATATATCATTTCTATCAAAAAACCAAGGACGAAATATTTCGTAAACAATATTTCTGTTGATCACTTCACAATAAAATTTTTATTGTCTCATTTCTATCAAAGAAACCATGAATGAAATATATATGACCCCATGTTCACGCGGACGTTCGCGAAACAGATGTGCAGAAGCATTAATTATTTGGAGGGAGACCTACCTGTTCGCAGCTAATTTGTGTACGTCATACTTGACCATGGCGCATGTTTCGGCATTCACTTTAACAGTGGTGTGATGCTGAATAAAGGTAAGAAGAGTCACTCCCCATAAATAAAATCAGTTAAAGACTGAAAATGAGTAAAACCACTCTATATAGAGAAATAATGCGCATAAATTCTAATTGCAGAAATAAGTAATCATCAAAATCCTATAAAAGGCACTGCTGCCCCAGCGGGCAGCTCGCGGCAGTTCGCGTGTACGAAATGGTAGCGTTAGAGTAGGCACGCTAAAATACACATGCAAAGTTTACGTGCGAAAGCGCATTGCCTTCAAACCGCTGAGAATGGGCTGTTGTCACTGACACGCGTGTACCTCCCGACACAAATCAGCAAAATTGCTCACAGCCCACGCACGTGTGAGAAACATACGTAGGTTTCGACAGCCGAACACAGCCTCGTCGCACTGGTATCCACGTATTTCGGTGAGCGAAACACCCGTGGTTCCCGAAGAAGCACTAAAACGACACACAACCACACGTTAATCGTTCTTGCAGAGTGCGCTCCACGAACCGAGTCGAAGCCGAAAGCGCTCACCGTTGTTGTCTCGAGTTCATGAAGCCGTACAAACAATGCGATGATCGAATGTATGCGCAAAAAATGCATATGGCACAAAAAAAGATCAAAGTTCCAACAACGGTTTGCAAAAAGCCACTTGGTAGATATATACCCGCAAAACGCCTCGCCTTCACGCGGTGGGTATGACATCTGCTTCACGTGCATGTGGGCCCGAGTTCAATATCAGTAATGGAGTGGTGGTCCTCTGATATAGGTGGTTGCGATACTAAAGGTTTTCTAATTACTTGTGGTAATAATATCTACCACATCATTGGCGAGAAATTGCTTTCGAGTGTGCAAAAATAAAGTTTTTTTCGCATTGATGAACTCTTGATGGCTTTCAATTGAAAGTCGTGGGCCAATTTGCAATGCTTGTCAACAGTTGCCTTTGTGATATTTCAATTGATCCACAACGTATTTTCTATCGCCATTTCATTTGCTCTCAATGATAAATCTATATCGAGCTCATTGATGGCTTTCAATTGAAAGTCATGGGCCAATTTTCAATAGTGGTCAACTAATTCCTCAACGGTATTTTAATTGAACCGTCATTTATTTTCCATCCCATCTGTTGCCATTGCTCAATAACTTCTCTTTGTTTTTTCAATAAGAAGTTTTGTAAGGGTATCCAAGACGGTGGTCTAGTGGTTATGGTTTGATGTCATGAAAAAAGACAGACACCTACATAGATCCTCTGCGAGGGTGCCCGCTCTACTGCATGCTAGTGTTGTTTCTGCTTCCTATAACTGTCTTCAATAAATACGTGAAGAAACATCAGAAGTCAAATAAAGTCGCAAAATGGTCGCGAATAATCTTTGAGAGCTGTGTAACTGGTGCGTAAGCGTAGACTGTTATTGTAGGTTTAATCTGTCCTGGAACTTTGTTTTCGGGTGGCATTGGCGTGGCGTGTATCATTTTTCAAGCTCTCACCAGTGTATGCAGCGGCCCCACAGCAGGTGCATTGCGCAACTACGTAAACGCGTGTTTGGCATCACATGTTTCCAAAGAAGCAATTTATCTGATCCATACAATTTCCCACATCGACAATACATGTTTTCCTAGAGAAGGTTTTCACTTCACTACCACAAAATTTAACGAGACCTTCATAAAAAAATGTTCCTCATTTAGATTTGGTTTGCACTCCGGTACAACGCATTCATATAGGTCAGATATATACACATTCTGCAAGCGTGGTTGGGTAGAACAGGGCTTATGACTCACGCTTTAACAGCGTTGGGGCCTCGGTTCCGCCCCAGCAACACCGAGGAAATTTATTTTTTATAGATTTATTTCGCTAAGGCAATTGATGTTTTTACGTGTAAGAAGAAGTGACAGAGGGACAGTTTTTCCACTTACTTTTCTTAGAAACACCTTTATTGTTTAAAAGCTATGCTTTCACAGCAGACTGCCAGCAGTGCGACTCGTGCAGTATAGATAGTTATACGCCCGCGTAAATGGTCCACTGTTTTATTAAGATGTTGTTGCTTTCAGTTGAATACATAATAGCATCCACTCCTTTCCGACAAAGGCAAATGGTTGTTTCAGCTATTGTATTGGCTTTGCAAGTTACCTGGTTTCCCGGTACTCAGTAAAATACTGCGCTTATTTATCGTTAGGTGACGTGGATTGTTGGGTATTTTTGAATTTGTACAGAATATGATCAAGAAGTTGTATATGAGGATCATTTAGATGCTTCTTTGCACAAACCTCTGGGCAGCACTGAGGTTTCTAGATGCAAGGTATCTCTGCAGAACCATCTGGTCGAACCCCAGCCGGTAGAGGAAAGACGCCGCACCTCCGACGAGGCAGGACCACACGTTTTCGTCCTTGGTCAAGTCAATTCTGGCGCTGCAATCCCCACACAGGGAATTTAGTAAGACAAGATTAATTCGCACCAACCAATGGCTTCTCTCTTACTCGTAGGAAGTGATTACGAGAGTTGGAAAAAATTTGAATGTTTTGTGTACAAAAGCTTCACTTTACACAAAACACGACGCGCCCTGCAATGTGGGCCACGTTTTAATGAGAAAATATCTCACTCTAGGATAACTTGAGGGTGTGAAAATTCAAAGTACTCTGAATCTACGTCACCAACTCACCGGGACAAGAATCTTAGATTGTTGAAAAAGGTAATTTACATGGCTGGAGCGCCTTCAAGAGAGAGAATCAGGGATGACTGTGAACTCCAATAGTTACTAAGGAAGGAATAAAGGAAGAGCCTGGAATCTGTGGCACAGACAGTAGTGACGAAGCTGATTGGGTGCCGCCTTCGCCTCCGTCATCTTTGTCATCATCATCGTCATAACTTTGATAATGTAAGTAACCACTGCCAGCTGAAAACTTCTCCAAATAATCTACATTTAGCCTACCTCGCGCGTTCTGATTCCATTTGGCATCTAAAGTTTTGTAAATATCTTCTCTCCGTATAATGCCCTGCAATCCACAACTACGCGTTCCTTATCTTGGTGTCTGTCACATTTCGTTCTATCACACGGTGCGTGAATCTCAACTTTTCGAGTTTTTGTTCTCTATATTTTGACAAGAAATTCTCGAGTAGAGTATGAAACGAATATCGCTACATTATCGGTTTAAAGATTTAAAATAGTTTTTCCGAGTATGACATAGAAGAGAAATGTCGATTCCTCCGTTCCTGGGTAAAGATATAAACTCTCAATCAGCTGTGGCGCATACCCGCATACCGTGGCTTGTGGTGTACGAGTATGTGTCACACGAATATGGAGGAAAGGGTTTGATGACAAACGCTACAGGAATTTCACGTTATCCATGTCGTGATGAGACAGTCACTTTGGCCAATTACTCTTACCCTCCCAAGTCAATTTTGGTCGACATGAAGCTAAGGACGCGATAACGAGAGCACCTAGACGTAGGTGGCCAGATAGATAGATAGATAGATAGATAGATAGATAGATAGATAGATAGATAAATAGATAGATAGATAGATCCCCGCAGAGATAAGCACAGCTATAGTATCATGCGCAGAAGATCACAAGTGCACACTTTCCAAAAAAGCCACTTCCTAATCAAACAGTGCAATAGAAGGACAGATTTGCTAATCATTTCAAATTCCTGGGTGTTTTCCCGAGTATGCTGTAGCTCTTGTGCCTATAGTCATCGCAACCGTCTGACCTGAGCTCGAGTGTACAGCAACACAGTAGGCAATAAAGGGCAAGATGTGAAGATGGCGTGCGCTTCAAAGAGCTAGCATGCTTTCTTAAACAGATGTTGAGACCTTTTCCTGTCTATTCAACGTAGAAGCTACCTTATGGCCAAGGTAGCGTATAAACAACGCCGCAGGCGCAATGAACCACATAAAGGGTTTTATGGAACACTCGTTTTCAACAGAAGCCACCCCTCTTTTTCGCACTTTTTTTTTCAATTGAGACACACGCATTCCCTAGCTTCCTGCCGCTATTAAAATCAACATTTACGTAGTGTGATTTCCGGCCGTCTTTTACAGGCGATGACAAACAGCGCAAATAGAGAATGAATGCAATCTTGCTATACCTTTCCGGGGGCATAGCTACTGCAGCCGTCCCATTCTTTTACTCCACCTAATACTCGTTTAACGATTGCGGTAAAACAGACCCAACAGCCAAGCGGGGGACACCAACCGCTTGTAAGCTCTCTAACTGCGCATTCCTGAGAGCTTTCGATCACGCGTCAGCACTCCTTAACAGCTGAAGAAAAAAAAACGCCATGGCCAACCCCCAACTTTGGTACATACGTGCTCTGTCCATACAAAACAACGGGTGCACATAACGACATCATGTCAGCTTTAGGAACCTTACTACTAGAATCTCAGAATCGTTCCTAGAGGATACTTCATCATTATCTCTTAACCTAATGTTCCTGCATTATCACCTCTATTTCAGCAGAAAGCTTTCTAAAACATTTGTGGATTTTTTTTACGTTTGACCAATTTTTTGTATGGGCATGGCTTGTATGTATAAAAGTACTATGTCTTCTGTGAGAGAATACATTTATTGGCTCTGAATTCACGCCACCACATGTCCTATGGCCCGTATAGCAGAACCTGGTGCAATGGAAAGGGGATAACCCGGCTCGTTTAGAGCGCGAAAATCGCTTCATAAGTAACGTACGCTGTTGTTTTTTGCTTCTAGCTTCATTTTTTAGATGGGCTAAATGTTTGCCGATTGTTTTTTATTAAAAATTATTGAAGGCTAAGGATAAAGACAGTGTTTGCTTCAGAACTTTCATGGCTGTAAACTGACTAGGCATTGAAGAGAATTCGCTTACTCCAGTATGTACTTGCTGATGTCGATGTCGTTCAAGGGGCGCAAGGGTATTGTGCCAGTGATAGAGTCGTAGACAACTTTGCCGATGACCACCAGTGGCGCCAGTAGGGTGATAAGCGCCTGAAGGCAGTCCGTCCACACGACACCACGAAGACCCGCCTACGCGAAAGTGCCGGCCATTTAGCACACTCGGCTTTTATTCAATTAGATGGACACTCTCGGTGGGCTTTTGCCAACAACCACGTGCTCCGTATAAATCAATAACAACGACGTGCATATCGTATGTTCAACGTGCAGGTAAAAGTGCAGGAGAGCTGCAGACAAACGTGGCTGACGCAGAAATGAAACGGGCTGGTATCTCTGTCAAACGAAGAAAACGTGCGAGAACATCGCACCGTGTGCAAGGCCTGCCATCGATTGCTGCTCAAGCAGAGAGAAAACGCGCCACCCGTTTTTCGCCAATCGAAGGAGCATAAAGGGGCGCAGGTGGGAAGGGAGCGACTGAGGTCTCTCGAGAAGCAATTGCGAACCTTTGTCAAAAGGGGCATGGTCACCAGTGCTGTCGCACGCGCTATCTCGACATGCATCAATAGATGGCTCGTAAACACTTCTACATGAAGTGCTGTCACTGCTTACTTCACGTTGAGACGACAGAAAGCACTAAACGCGCTTCACTTCCCTTTGCGGTTGCATGCTCTTCCACCAGCATTCTTCAGAGCTGCACAAGATCCGATCAAAACAAATTAGCTGATAGCCTCAGTCCCTATAACAATCCGGCTTTTTGCTATCACATTCATTGTTTCACACTTCTGGCGAAATTGTGGTATACCTTTATGAAGGGATGATGACCAAGACAACGCTTGCCAACTTACAACCTGACTGACATTCTACCAATTCAAAGGGGTCGACCAGATTCGCCTCGAATGTTCAAAAAACGTGTGGCTGATGTTCCTTGTACTGGGCACGAGCGATGAAGGAAGGGGGATTGCTCCCTTTTCAAAAATCATTCCAATGATCGCAATATAATACTATCTGGGGCGTTAGGTCCCAACATCCCGATACGGAAATGATAGATGCCACAGTGAAAAGCTGAATAAACTTTGACCATCTGGTGTTCTTTAGCGTGCGCTGACATCGCACAGCACATGGGCTTTAAGCATTTCGCCTCAACTGAAATGCAACCGTTGCGACCGACAATGATTGCAAGGATTTACGGACATTCGATAAGACTCCTTTCACCCGCGCCACACCAGAGCTTGGCATTCACCATTTGACAGCTGTCGGAGCACTTAAGTTTATGCAAAGTGTTATATAAGACGCCGCAAGAATTTGTTGGGTCCTGTTGGCAATGAGTTTTGGATGTGTTAAAAATTTGCCAGCAAAGGAAAGTTTGTTTTCGTTTAGGACAAAGAGCAGGGCTGTACAAACACAGGAAAATATTGTGACGACGCGGGAGCGACGATCAAATGGAGAACGACAAATAGGCTTTATCAGAATCTCAAAAAAAGGGCATGCAGCAACGTCTTATTCGTCCTTGTCCTAGCCTAGCGTTCTCCAGCTGCTTCTTAGTGCTCGCCATTGGTACATACGCTCGCCAATATATATGTGCTCCTCACTAACTGTGCTACTTCTCGCAGTTTTTCCTTGTTATTATATCGAAGAACACCATGTTATGTACCTGACTTTTTAGACATCACTGCAATCATATCATGTTACTGCAAGAGGTACAAGTTTGCCATAGGTAGTAACAGTTGCTTGTAGAAAACGCGGGCAAAGTGCACCTACGATGGCGTACTGACGCCTATCATTATGCTGATATTTTTGATGTCTACAATAGTAATGTAGTTCCCCGAATTCATTGTTTGATGCATTATGCGTGTGTGTGTGTGTGTGTGTGTGAGTGTGTGTGTGTGTGTGTGTGCGTGTGTGTGTGTGTGTGTACATGTGCATTCGCTCACAACGCCATTCGGTACCCTCTCTTAGGGAATGATATAAACGGGATCCTTATTATTCCTTGTGAGTGTTCGTTATATCCAGTTAATTTGGCTTATAGTTCATGCTTCCACTTGACCACATGAAAATTATATGTTTGTTAAGTGGCCATGAAACTACCGCGCATCGCCAGACGTGTACCTCGCCAAAACTTGATTCCTACAACATCTCGGTGACCATAGCGTTTTTCATGCGTGTTTGACTTCCCGATTTATTGTTCCTTGTCAAACACAAGTGACGAGAGTCTTTTTTCTCTCTTTTTGCATGTGTTTAAAAAAAAGTCGCCATCATTGCTGACATCCATACTGCTTCTTCAAAACAGTACATAGCATTGGGAGATGATTTAGACTCCAACCAAAAGTTTTTAAAAAACCCGACGTTTCGAAGCCGACTTGGTTCCTTCCTCAGGGGTGACTGCGGAGGCTACATAGCAGCGGCGTCTTCAAGGCACTCGCGGGATGGATAATGACCCCACCCCCCTCTCTCTCTACCGTTTTGCCGTGGAGCGCAGTCCAGAGGGCATAGAGTTTCCCACAATACTTACTAGAGGGAACTCTGGCGCTAGTGTCTACGGGAGCTGCAACGCATGGCGCTTCAGCGAGCATGGGAATGATGGGTAGTACACACATATGTCTAATATTCGTACTTCTGGCCTGCCTTTGGCTCCGTGCGTGTTCGTGTGGCTTGAAGCTGTTTTCTCACAAAACAAGTATTAGAAAATGTTCAGCGGTTGCACTTCACCATTTTATTTTTTTAGACTTACTTTCCAAATTGGCTCACGAAGTTCAAAAGCATTCAATCTTTCTTTCAAAACAAAACCGAAACACAGTAATAAACGAAGCCGCAAGTACGATCCGCCGCCCGCAAGTACGAAGACTAGGCAAATGTGTGTACTACCCACCATTCTCATGGTCGCTGATTGATCGCAGCGCCAGAGTGCCCTCTAGTTAATTTTGAGAAACTCTATGCCAGAGGAGGCGGGGTCATTATCCATCCCGCGAGTGCTTTGAAGACGCCGCTGCTAGGTAGCCTCTGCAGTCACCCCTGAGGTAGGAACCAAGTCGGTTTCGAAATGTCGGGTTTCTTCAGAACTTTTGGTTGGAGTCTAAATCATCTCCAAGCTTCATACCCAACCAGAAAGACTTCTGTGAAATGTTTACATTCAAGTACATAGCATTATTTTGATGGCCCAGAGAACTACACAAACAAAACATTAATGTGTCGTTTTTTAAAGGGCTAAATCCAGAAAACTAAACTGAGCTAAATTTCACTGGAGCATAAAGTGCGTCTAAGTATCTTCAACTACAGCCGAACTAGACGGCACCTGCGCGCTCGCTCTTTAGGCCTTTGCATTGGGTGTACGTAGTACATGCCACTCGCTGCTGCTTTGAGGAAGGCACTGTGACCCTGACCCTCCTTCGCCGTTTTGTGCGGTGCGCGCAACGTCGGCACATGAGTTCGGGCACGCTTCTTTACTCACGATGCATTGAAAAACAAGTCCCCTAATAGTTGAAAATGCACAATAGATTCATTTTGACTTCTAATACGCATATTATGCATGGAGCCTAAGTTTATCGAAAAACGTATAAATTCAAGAACCGGGAGCACAGCTCTCCGCCATCAAACGTGTAGACATTGTGAGGTCTGGAAATAAATATTTATTGCTCGTAAGCTCTGGCAATAGTTGAACATTTTCACGTGAAAGCTTTGCTGCACTTGAAAAAAAAAATTGTCCCATTCCAGCGCTTTTTCTTCTTTCGAAATTGGCATGTACGAACCATCCCAACTGAAGACACCACTATTTGTCCAAAAGGGCTATATCTTCTCTTGTAGCGCTAAGGCACAAGCGAATTCATGCAGAGTTCTTTTTAGAAAGCTTCTTACTTGCCAAAAAGTTGGTATGTTGTCAGTTTCTCTTTTAAATATGTTCTTCCACGAACTCGGAGCATAGCGCAGAACGGATTTGCACTTAAGAGTTTTAGTTCAAGGGCAAGCGGCTTGCGAGTGTAAGCAGCTGCGTTCTTCGCAATAATTATGGATGCGGCTTGCAGTACAAACGAACGCTAAAGAGCTTGGAGTCACCAGAATAAATGTTTCCAGGTGGTGTTAACTCCTTGACAACGAACACCGGCACTTTCAGGGTGTGCCGTCCGAAGGGGTTATTCAGCAGCAAGGGTATTCTCTTTTTTTACTTTCTTTTTGCCTATACGCAGTTGTTTGTATTATTACAGATTCAACTAACGAACACGTTTCATAGATCTGTCAATCTGCAGACCGCAGATTTTAGCCATAATAACTACTCTAAATGTATTTGGAAAAATAACAAAATAGAAAGTAGCTAGCAAATGGAACGCGTGCTCGTCATTTCTGTAAGTGAACTGCCCTAATTGCGGCCTCGTTGTCGAACGAGACCAAGGGCCAAAGGTATTTGGTGCTCTCTCCTTGCAGAACAGGTACGCAGCGTTGTTTATCTCTCTCTCTGATCGTTAGCAGTGCTTTACGCCTCCTGCATTATGCCTCGTTAGCCGGTTCTTCAGTATTTTTGCTGAGTTAAAGCTTGTATTATCCACAAGCACATATATACCTACTTTATACAATGAGCTGTGTCATAACACTAGTTTTTCCATCAAATAAGACAATCGTCCTTCTACCTCCTCCTTCTTGAATAATTCCTTTTTACCCTCTCCGTCGAGAACACCCATTCCGCGGTTACATATCGCGCAACAGTCTTGTGCCGTGTGCATGGCGCAAGAAAGGCAAGGTCCGGGTCGTAGCGCCGGGTCGTAGCGCTTCTACCACCGACAGGTGGCGAAACATACTCGGAAACTATGCCATTGCTTTCGCGGAAAGTAAGAAGGTCGTAAGGAAAGAAGCGCACGCAGGTGCAGTCTAGCTCTGCCGTGCTTCAACTTCCGGAACAGTTGGAATGAAAAGGGGCAATTCCTGAATGTAACTTGAACGCAAAAAGGCAGTCTCGAATAGCAAATGAGCCAAAACGTGCACCTGTTTCCAATAAAAGTGGCCCATATTTACTGAAATGGTGCTGCGCCATCAGTTGGGACAGAAGCAATCAACATGCCCGCATGCAATATGTTTCATTTCTGTCGTATATAGTTTTCGTGCTTTCGTTCCCGCAAAGTTTTACTTTGGTGAGTTGGTGCTTACTGAGAGACGTGATGAATGAGGGTGAAACTTAGTCACAAAGAGTAAAAGGCCAATTCACTCTGTTTTCTAACTTTTAGTGTTTCTTTTTGGGCATTGTACTGCAGTTCCGTCTCCTTCTTTCACTATAGACTGTATATTTGAAATAGAAGACATGAAGTAAAAGATCAGGCACCGATTGACTCCTTGAAGCAGAAGTGATGCAAAACTTCGCGGCATTAAATGAGCTAAGAAGAAAAATAAAACCTAAATCATGTTTTTGAAGGCTTTTATTAAATGACAAGAACAATAAAACGCTGCCTGGAATCCAGATTGGTCCTTGTAGTGCCTGGAAGGACCACTCGCTGTGCAAAGTCGGACCGTCACCCTTACGCCCTTGCAACAAACAACGGTGCTGATGGAAGCACAAGGACGGTGTCACATATTTATATTTTGTTCATTCGCTGTTATTTCGGTTTTTTTACGAGGTAATTGAAGCTTGATTCGAGTGGAATTATCTGTGTACGAGCCAAATCCAAATTTTACGCTGGAATACCGATAACAGTTGTCTATATAGATTTTAGCTGCAATCTTGATTTTAGGCACATTGGAGACATAAATGCATTGGCGAAAAGTGATTAGAGCAGGCCGACCACATTGTCCTTAGCAAACAAAAAAATGCATTGTCGCAGTTTTGCTTTAAATGTCTTCATGTATTCTCACAAACCTGTGATGGCGAGAAATGCACCGACAAGTAAAGACTGCTTTCCTTATTAAATGAATCTGCGTCACGCAAATAATGCAATTAACATTTACAGTGACTCAATAGCACTGACATCGCAATCGATAATCGTTAGTAGTCAATTATCTACACCTTCAACGCGTCGACCTTTATTCATGTTATCCCATATGGTTATGCAATTTCATGAATGCATAGGGTTTTCGGCACTGCACAGGCGACGTAGTAAATCTGCGATAACATTAGAGAACGCCCCGACGTTTTTTATTTGCAGTTCGCGGTGAGTAACGAAACATGTCTCAGTAAAACCCAGTCACACTTAAACACAGCAACAAGTACGCGTGATACTATAATATACTTACAATCACCCCGTAGTAGGTTCCCATTAGCCCGAAAAGGATGCTGGCTACTGTGACCGGTAGGCCGAATACTGAAAAGAATTAGAAGACAGTATTTGAGGTGCCAGCAAATGCCGGGGAGAGGGTACTTACTCGTAGACGATGTGAGTGCGGCTGAAAAGATGAGTGCGGCACCGACACTTTGCTGAAATAGACAAGGGGGGGGGGGGGTGTATAAAACGTAGCCCTGCTAGTAATTCCTTCCAATATAATTTTTGTAAAGTACTAAGCAAGGACTGTACACAATGACCTAAAAGCACTATGGCAATGGAAGGTTGCTACACAAGGGTGTTTCCTTCCTTGGAATGAGAAGGGAAAGAAAAACTCGCAGTGTTCCTCGTGCATTTGCCTAATGCAGCTCGAAGGCGGAAGTGATCTTTTTTTTTTCTCAGCCCATGCATTGAACCTCACCCACCTCCTTCCGGAAGCTTTCTTCACGTAACATGTGATCTCACATTGCCCCCGCGATCGGTTCATCTTCGAACAAGCAACGAGTTCATGCGATGACATCAACTTGTGCGTCACGTCATGAAATATCATAGTGACGTCACAAGTTGTGGCGAATTCTGCCGTCATCACGTTATATAGTGGCGTCATCATAAAATGGTCATGTTGATGCCGACGGCGCAGGTGGCGAATGTTCATGTTTATTGACACTTCCCAGTCTTCCGAAGTAATATAGCTTTTCGGGCCTTCCTGAACCACATTTCGTGGGGTTACTTCATGTTGGACACACAATTTTTTTATTCAAAATAAACAGAAGAAGATTCAGTCACAGTAACCAAGCCAACTTCCGCGAATCATGTGATCTCTATCAAATTTTTTACAATTTTGTCCTTGTCTTCAGTTTGAATGAATTACAGGCACTGGCTATAACGGGACGATCTGTTTGTTGTTGTGCGTGCTACTTTGACACAATTTCCGTGGTTGTTTCTGAATGGTGGACAATGCAGTGAAGCAATTCTTGCGCTTCCTGAAGATTTCTGGCTTATGTGCACGCTTTTGACTCTGTCATACATCTGCAGCCGTCACGCCTGCACGAATTCACAGCACCTGCCTTCACCTCCCACCACCCTGTCTCTCTAATCTTTCAACTTCCATACTGCGTGCGTACGCAAGCATGTGCACTTTTAGTTAATCTAACTGTCTTTTGCCTTTCCGTTTTCTTCCTATTTATTTATTTTTTCGTGATTTTCCAATTATTCCAAGTTCAAGTGATGCTCCTCAGCTTTTACAGACGAATGTTCCGTATCGATCAACTTTGACTTTTGGGCAGTAACAACCCTGCCTATCCAATATTGTTTTTCAGTTTTTTTATTTGTAGAATAATTGAATGTGAGTGCACCAGTGCCCGTGACAAAATTTACTGTGCTCTAATACAGTTATTACAGATAATGTTAAAACTTTACTGACGTTGAAAATTCGCACCTGACTTATTTGAAAGCTTTATTTTCTTGGTTTTGTATGGCACCGCCACGGTGGTCTAGTGGCTAAGGTACTCGGCTGCTGACCCGCAGGTCGCGGGATCAAATCCCGGCTGAGGCGGCTGCATTTCCGATGGAGGCGGAAAAGTTGTAGGCCCGTGTGCTCAGATTTGGGTGAACGTTAAAGAACCCCAGGTGGTCAAAATTTCCGGAGCCCTCCACTACGGCGTCTCTCATAATCATATGGTGGTTTCGGGACGTTAAACCCTACAAATCAATCAATCAATCAATTGGTTTTGTGTGTTTTTTTACAAACGAGACACTTGAGATTACGGACCACTGATCTGAAAAATGCCTAACTTATCAGTTCTAAATTCAAATTGGCAGGGTTCTTTGAAAACCAATACAGCGGTGAGTATCACGCAAGAAAAACTACGAAATGTGTTGAGTAAACAAAAAAGTAAAAGAAATTTCTCAAATACATACTACAGTTAGTACGCCACATAGGTGCACGCAGAGACGTCGCAGAAGATGACCAATTACATCCATGCAAATATACCTTAAAAGTTATGCGTGAGAAGTATCAAATGTACATATTTGCCAACTAAAGTACGAACCAAAGCAATCTTTTTGAGCAACAACTATGAGGTCTGTTTTCAACTGCTCGTCATTAAAAGCATTGTCACTTCGATGAATCTTGCATTATGTGCCTATGAGGAAGTTTAAAACTGAGAGACACTGGTACAGCATGTTTGCAAGACACTATGCAAGGTGTTAACATTTATTCAAAAGCTGGGGATGGAAATAAAGTTTCAAAACTCCACATGTTGATAGGTGAAAGAGCAATGTGTTCCGGGCCCGTATTCACAACCACATCTCACGCTAAAAATTCTCGAAATATTTCAACCAATCATGATGCATGGTATGTCTTTAGCGAACTCGGATGACCATAAAAAAAAATTTCCCTTCTGAAAGTTGAGTTTTGTGTATCAGGCACATGGCAATAAATGGGTAGTAGTATATCTAAAAACAAGGTTGCAAAAATTAATAAATTGTTAGGACAATCGCTAAGTATTATTGTATGCGACTCTACAACGAGACTGATGATATAATAAATGAAGTGAGCACGTTAAATCTTTAGAAGTCAATGAACCCACCACGCTGGTCTAGCCCCTCAGTCCCTCGACTGCTGACCCGTAGGTCGCGGAATGGAATTCCGGCCATGGTGGCCCCAGTTTCGATGGAAGCGAAAACGCCCGAGGCCAGTGTGCCTAAATTTAATGCACATCAAAAACCCCAAGTGGTCGAAATTTTCGAAGCCCTCCGCTACGGCGTCTCTACAAATGGCATGTTGTTTCGGGACGTAAAACCCCAGCAATTGTTATTATATTTAGATATCAAATATCCAGTTGAGTTATAGTTACGACTGGGTCGAATAGTACGTTGTTAAGAATTGATTGATATGTGGGGTTTAACGTCCCAAAACCACTATATGAATATGAGAGACGCCGTAGTGGAGGGCTCCGGAAATTTATACCACCTGGGGTTCTTTAACGTGCACCCAAATCTGAGCACACGGGCCTACTACATTTTCGCCTCCATCGGAAATGCAGCCGCCGCAGCCGGGATTTGAACCCGCGCCCTGCGGGTCAGCAACCGAGTACCTTAGCCACTAGACCACCGCGGCGGGGCGTTGTTAAGAAGAGTTGTGCATAAAAAGTAATTAAAAATCACGGAACAAGCTACGTGCATAAATTACTTACACTTTAATTAGGTTATTAGAAATACAAAACTATATGTACAATTCATGCTTCTGTATCCGTTTATACTAGTGAAGTGGTCATTTAAAGAGGGGCAACACATTAACATATAAGGTGTTATTCTTTGTCGAGCTACGTTTATGAAAATTCAAATATTTTGTATCTTTTTACGAAACGACCGTGTAACACCACTTTTACAATTAGAATTATGGTTTATAGGTAATGAATTATTTATTTAACGGAGCCTAGAAACACACCAGGTGTTTGTACAGGCTCATGCAAAAATTAAACAATATAAAACAATACAGTACAGACAGTCTATATATAACGAAATTAAATAAATAGGGAACAAAGTAAGATCAACGCAAAATGGGAAAAATAAAAGAACTAGACGAGATTAATAGAATGAGAGTGGAAGATAATGTGGAATGTACACGATGACGCAGAAAGCTTCTTGAAAGATAGAAAAAGGAAGAATCTAAACATTGTCAAAAACTATACCTTGACAGTGCAAAACTAAGATAAAAACATTGACTGTGAAATATGAAAAAACATCAAGATCAAGAAATCTAACATTATAAAGACTTTGTATACTGTGAGCGGTAGAATGTTGGAAGAAGCTGGTAAATACATAAAACGGTCGATTCTCTCCGTTTACCTTACGAGGAATTCAAAAAATAATATAACTGTGAAGTGAACGGCAGGATATAATACCATGAACTAGCTTGCAAAGAAATAACAGGTCAGCGTGATTTAGTCGGCAGTAAAGTGATAGCAGAGACAATAATTTAGCAGTGTTTGAACGAGAAACAGTAATGTTTAGCAAAACTATTGTCGTAACTGCTTAGGAATTTTTCTGGACATGTTCAAGGTGTTACTGCTAAATTTAGCAAGGCCATTTCAGATTACAGATGCATACTCAAGCTGAGGATGACATATCGTAGTGTACAATTAGTGGAAGGCTGTAGGAAAACAGAATTTTCGAGAAATTCAGCAAACACAGCCGAGAAAACGAAGGCCTCGCTTTGGAGCACGTTCAGTGTGAGCAGAAAAATTTAGCATGCTATCAAACACAACACCAAGATCACTGAACTAATAAATCCCACATAACGACAGGCTAGGGACAGAGTATGGAAATGACACGATGGGTTTTTTGTGAGATTTACTCAGGAGTTTGGCCTTTGAGGTATTAAGGAAAAGGATGTTCTTGGTACATCATTTGGAGAAAGAACACAAATCTTACTTCAGCAGGCGACATTCGTTAGCTGAATGAATTTCCTAAATATCTTGAAGTCACTGACATACAAGAAGAAAGAATAATAACAAATCTCAAAAGAAACATCGTTAACGTAGATAACAAGTAATAGTGGGCCCGATACCAACCGATACCAACCTAAGACTACGGGTCGTATTTGTGCGCTTAAAACAGAAATATACTCACCGTTAAAATGATGTAGATTGCACATGCCGTCAGCGAAATAAAAGTGTTGTATCTCATGCGAATATACTGCAATAAAATAGACAGAAACAAAAAAGTAAAAAATAAACTTATATAATTACCAAAGATATGTCGGCACCAAAAGACTAACCTGTGTACTGTACGTGAGGTTTTTACTCAACATTCAACCTCCACCCAAGCAAGTATATAGCAAGGTCAATCAATACAAGCAGTCACAGCGCTTCACGATTATTCACGGAAATTTTTGAGAAGTACGTCTTTGGCAGTCGTAGGAATGCGCTGCCCTCATTTGGAGCGAAGATTGAACTTCGAATCAGTGATTGAGTATGCAGTTGCTGGCCTTCAAAGGCCACAGGAAGACAGTTACGAATCTGTGCGAAGTGGCTATAATGACCTGATACTGAATACTTTTCAGAACTGAATGAATCATCAAATAATCTTTAAATTTTTTTAGCTACTACCTTAAACGCAATTTTAACTTGTTTTTTTGCACGAATATTCAGTTAAGTTACCACGTGATAATAGCCACATCAGACTATAGAGCAGATTGCCAGAACCTTTGCATGGTTTGCTCAACTGCAGAGAGAACTGACCTAAATTGCCGTTTCAGTGCAGCTCAATTGAATGCGTGAAAAGGAGCTCTTTATTTCCTTTTACATTTTACGCTTTTATGGCATCCGAGTGAGCACAATAATATTGATATATGCACTCACGTTAGCTGTTACTGCAAGACTTTAGAGGCACCGGTTGCTTCAACAAAAAAAAATGAGCACATGGCATGTTTTGTACATTTTGTGCAAAATGTGTGCCTAAAAATCACAAGTTTTTTTTTTGTTCTAGCTTGCTTACATAAGCACACAAGTATGATGAATGAGATGAGAGTTCTGAATTCATCATGTTAAACTATTTTAGGCAATGTAGATCTGACAATTTGTTTCTTTATTTTGGACGTATTCGCCGAGTGTGACTACTCAGACAGGCGACCTACATAAAACATTTCACTCTACTGCGAAGAACGCGGGAGCGACAGACGTTCTGACAGTTGATCCTATATTGTGACGGTGTCATTGTATATCGGACAAAAACAAGACAGTGTAAACGTGTAGAAAGAAATGTAGCACTAATAGATCCAAATCCCCCAGTGTAGCGAGCGACACATGTATGCTCGAGTATCGCACACGTTACAAACAAAATGCGACTGACTGACACTTACTATTGACAGATCTAAACAATACTGGGCCTAAGATGTCTACCTACTGCAGCCGCTGTTAGCTAATTATAGATGCATCAAGTGAAGCGGTGATTAGTTTTACCGCTTATTTCTTTCAATTTTTTGTTAGCATTCACACTTACGTTAAATCCATAATGAGAATCTTTCGTTCTGCATGAGCAAGATTTTTGTCACGTAATCACTTTTTCTCTTTCTGTAGCCGACAACGTAGTGCTCTTTGCATGATACCAATCGATATGATGACGTCACAATAATGAATACAGTGGACATCTGCGCAAATCAACAACACGAAAGACACGCACTTACTAAAATAAGGGGCAGCTTTTTTATGTCGACCGCCATTAAAACAGTTGTTTTCAAAGGTTGTTTTTCGGCGTTTTGACCGGACAAATCTGTCAATATTTGCACAAATGAAAACCGTGTCGTCTTTGCTGATAATGTTATTTCGGCTCTGTTTCTTTCCGTCTTTGCTGTGGGGTCGCTATGCGCAGTTGCGACACGTCACTTAGGCCTCAGGTGCTTGTACATTTTGGGTTCGCAGGGTCACTTTCATTGCAACACTTCGCCGTTCCCGGCCAAGCAGGCCTCACATATGCATCGGAAAAAAAGAATTTTCTGTTCTACTCTGTAATTTTTCTTGCCCCTCCCCCTTGCTCGTTGCAGGGTATCCTACCGGGCCCAGCCCAAGTCGGCCTTTCTACATGTCTTCTGTTCTTATTCTCTCTTTATAATCAAGTGCAAAGTCAATCACCACGCATTATAAATACTTCTTTGTTGAAATTTTCTAGTTTAAACGGGCAACGGCAGCTGTAAAAAGAAAAAAAAACATAACGGATGGTTGGCTAAATATAAATCAGCGTGCCTGATTCGAATAAATATTTTTTTTCAATCGAAACGTCTTTAGGTGTGCGTACGTAATGCTTCAGCTTCATCTGTTCACCATGCGTGTCAGCCGAAACTGATGACGTTGCGCTATACGGCATTCGAGGGCGCGGGGTCCATTTCCCATAGCAATGGCCGCATTTCTATGATGGCTTATACGCTCGTCAACTTGAGCCCACAAGAACACGTTAAGAGAAAAAAATTGGCAGATCCCACGTACAGTGGGAATGGATGTTAGGCGAAGCACAAATGAGTAATGTTGTTGTGTCACTTTCACGTCCGCCTCGTAAGGTCGGGCTCATTTTAATGATGCTGTAATTTGGACGTGTCATTTACATTCGTCGTCTATTCACGTCACGTGATAACAAATTCGGTATAGACGCCTTTCCGCAGCTAGAGAGAGAGAGAGAGAAGAAAATGAGGGAAAGCCAGGGAGGTTAACCAGAAACGGGAGCACACGCTTAGCTATTCTGCACTAAGGAAAGGAAGAATGGAGAATAAAGATGGGAAAGAAAGCGAAGAGCGAAATAGACGCGTGAAAAAGAAAAGAAAAAAAGCGGGCTGGGGTGCTGTGGCCTATTCAATAGGCCACTACCACGCAAAAAGTTCAATGAGGCCTTTACTGATTTTCTGTACGAAGACAGATTATGTCGCCGTTCAAGCACTGACTGTTCTGACAAGGGTCTGTCGTCAAAGGCGAGCTAACGCAGCAGCTAGTTGCTGTCTTTGCACGATGTATTGAGGGCAGTGACATAGAAAGTGCATTATTGTTTTCATCGCTGCCACAATGATCTCAAGCAGCACTGTCTTCCATGCGGATTCGAAAGGCGAAAACTTTGGTGAAAGCGACACCAAGTCACAGTTCGCAAAGCACCGTTGTCTCAAGTCGAGAGAGTCTGGGCGGAAGCTGAAGTCGTCGAGGCTTGTCCAGCCTATGCAGTCGCGTGTGCCGTAAGCAGTCAGCGTTCCGCCGGGATTTTTACTTTTTCATTAGCAATTTTTCGAATTTTTATTGCAGCATCAGTCCTTGAAAATGGAATAAATTCTTTTTCACCACCTTCGTGTGCAGATCGAGCAGCTGCATCGGCATGTTCGCTGCCCAATATGCCGCAGTGACTTGGAAGCCACTGAGAAGTGATTTTGTGTACTTTGTCGAGGAGTTGGTGAAGCAGCTCTTTAATTTCCAGCACTAATTGTTCATAAGCTTCCCGGCGTAAGGCGAACAGCAAACACTGTAGTGCTGCCTTGGAGTCCCTGAAGACGCTCCATTTCTTGGCTTCTTGGTGTTTATTGACTTCAACTGCGCTACGTAGAGCAGCAAGTTCTCAGCTGTTGATGACGTCCGGTGGGATAACCGAATCTTCGTCGTTGTCGCAGTTGCAGGAAAAACCACCGACCCTGCAGACCCATCTACTTTAGTAGAAGCGTCAGTATATATATGGTTATGCTCACTGTACTTCTCATACAAGAGAAGAGAAAGCTGCTTTAGCGCTGCAGACTAGAGCCGGGATTTTGACCGTATATATGCCTGGAACCGTGAGTTGAACATTTGGATGAGTCAGAGATCATGGGAGATTTGCAATTCTGGACGGAGTTGTATATCTCTTGGGTATGCGTGTACGATATGTCAAGACTTTCATCCAAAGTGAGGCAAGAGGTTGGTCTTCTGGCAGTGAGACTATATGATGGGCAGGGGCACAAGTAAGATGCCCCGCGTTTGCTCTGAGCACTTCCATTACAGTATGCGTCTTGAGCGGGTAGTCATTCGCATCGCAATCGTCTCAGCTGTTGTCGAACATCGCCGTAGCCCCAGACAAACTCGCCGAGTCATAGCATGGATGCTTTCGAGAATGCGAATGCTGGTTCTGCAGGTATTGGTCAACACAGGCAGGCTGTATCGCAAATAACCGAGAAAAACCGTCTTGTACAATTGCATCAAATTGCATCATTGCATGTACTGAGCTTCCCCAGGTTTTCCTTCCAAGATACTTGAATAAGTTAGCAATATCCGTCAGCATTTTTTTCAAGTGGGCCACATGTGGGTCCCAGCAAAGGCCTTTATGAATGAATACGCCTAGAAATCTGTGCGTCCTGACATATTGTATGTCTTGGCCGTCGATAGATATAGCATGTGGTCTCATTGGGTTTCGACTAAAGGCAATTGATGCGCATTTCGCTCGCGAGATTTTCAGACCCTGTTCATTGAGGTGCACCGACTCCAACGTTGCAGCTTTGTGAAGGCTTGCGCGTAGCTGAGGTCTTGTCACGCCAGATGCCCAGGTGCAGATGTCGTCCGCGTACATAGATAGCTTGACCACACTCGGTAGTTGTTCCACAAGATCAATCAGAACGAGGTTGAAGAGGGTTGGACTCAAAACGCCACCTTGCGGAACTCCACGATGCGTGGGGTATTGGGAGGCTTGACCATCTGCAGTGTTCACAAATAAGGTCCATTCTTATAAAAACTGCGTGTCCAACAATAAAAATGTCCACCTAGGCCCATTGAAACAATGACTTTGAGAATGGCGTCATGAACATTGTCGTATGCTCTTTTTACATCAAGGAACATGGCAACGGACAATCGTTTAAATGTCTTTTGATGGTGGACGTACGCCCCAAGATCTATAACGTTGTCGATGGGACATTGGTGACGGCGAAAACCAGCCATGGAGTTCGGATATATCCCGTAGTATTCAAAGTACCATTCAAGTCTGGCCAAGATCGTTCTCTTCATTACCTTTCCAACAAGTGCGATCGGTCGGTAAGAGGTAATGTCCAGGGGAGATTTGCCAGGGTTAAAAAGCGTTACTAAGCGGCTAATATTCCAATCTTGTGGAACGACGCCAGCTTGCCAGGATTTGTTGAAGATGTTACGGAGCGCTTCTACTGCCCATTCACTAAGGTGCCACAGCATCTGGTAAGAAATGTCATCCGGGGTAGTCGACGACGACCTATTACATAGGACGAGCGCCGCATCACGTTCTTGTGATGTAAAGGGTAGATCCATGCAAGGGTCCCATGAGTTAGGAATATGGTTCACTCTATATAGGCTTGTGTACGTTGTATGGCCCACAGTCATAGTGCAGAACTCTTCTGCCACCTCAATTTCATGTCGGCGATGGAAAAGTGCGAAGGCTCTGAAACATACCGCAGGCCTTGCGCAGTTCTCCATATCTGAGACAGTGGTTTATTAGGATCTAGTGACGCACAGAATTTCGTTCATCGTTGGTTGTCTAATTTGTCGAGGCACCGTTGTATCTTCTTTTGGATGCGCTGTGCTTTTCGTAGGTTGCCTTTGATCTTCAGGTAAGTAGGAATGTGGTTGCTTCGATGTGTTTCAACGTCCAAAACCACTTTGCCCGTGTAGCAAATGGGCGTAACACAAAGTACAAATCAAGGCAACTGCTATATGTGCGAGGCAGCACATATAGCAGTTGCCTTGATTTGTATTTTGTGTTACCCCCATGTAGGACTTGCGTCATTCAGAAGGACGAGACCATAGCTGCAATCCACTGATTCTAGACGTCGTCCTGTTGAAATAACTCTTGAGCTTCCCCAGATGAAATGATGAGCATTGAAGTTCCTGTTAATAACCGACAGATCCGGATGTGCCCTTAATATGCCGTTCAGTTTGTTGGCGTCGAATGGACTTGATGGGGATATATACGCACCCAGGAGTGCGAATGTCACCTTTCCATTTTTAACAATCAAGCACACATAGTGATTGTGGTCGTGAGGTTTCACTGGCTGGGCGATGTAAGTTAGCTCCCGGCGAATAAATACAACAACCTTGGTACTTTCAATGTCACTTAATGCGAAAAATGACTTGTAGCCGGATAGTTTGATTGGGCGCGACAATTTCGGTTCACATAGCACCATGATAGGAAATTGGTATAGATGAACGAACTGGCGGAAATCAGAAATGCGAGATCGAAGACCTCTTGCGTTCCGCTGAAATATCGACGATTCTCTGACCTCTTGTCGAAACGACTTGTGATTGTCGGGCATTATTTTACTGGAGGCTTGCAAGGACTAAGCTAAACGCGTCCAGCACTTGTAGGCCGTTTCTAGCCGTCGGCGTAATAATGCTTGTCAGAAGACCTCTGATTGCACACACAATAGATTGCAGTATATGAATCATTTGACGATCTGCTGTCGGAGCCTCGTCAACAGCAGCATTGGCTTTCACTGGAAGCAGAGAGCGGGAAGGCTGCTTAGAAGGCCGTAGGTTCGCAAGCACCGGCCAGTCTTCAGGGGAGAGAGGCTACGCCGGTGGAGGTATTCTTGTGCTCACCGGTTTTCTAGTAGATGTTGGTGGTGATGTAGACTAAATTGGTGCATGAACATTACCATGACTGGTGTGCTACCGTCAGTGGCGATGTCGGCACCTGATTTTCTGTGAAGCTTCTCTATAGGTGGAGTTATCCCTGCCCATTTGTTTTCGGATACCGAATTTTTTCTTGAGTCTTGAGCACTACTTAGACGTGGCTTCGTGGTTACCTCGACAAAATGCCGCACCTATAAGTTGTTGCACAACAGGTGTCTACCGTGTGCGACTCCGCGCACTGGGCGCATATGGTAGATTTCGCACAGACTCCCTCCATGGACAAGGCCGATTTTGAAACATTTATGGCACTGAAGCGGCTTTTGAACGAAATGCCGTACCACATGCCGGAAATATCCCACCTTGACGTGTGTAGGAATCGAGTCACCCTTAAAGACTATGTTAACGCAGTGGCTGTTCTCGAGGGGGATTATATGCCTAATGACCACTCTTTCATACGCTGGTTTTATCAGAATGGGCAGATTCGTGTTTGGAATGCCAAGTCAATGCCGTAAATGACACCCACAGTGCAGGTCCCAGCCATCGCTACGACCGCTCGTACTTTGACATCTCCAAACTCTGTTATCATTCGGAGCTTTTCCAGCACGCCTGCCTGCATTGTGTTAACAGCTAAAACTTTCTTACGTGTGTTCAGCCGGACCTCTTTGATTTCGTTGTGTACTATTCTCTCAAGAACAGCAGAGATAGCTTGCCTGTTTAATATCCGAAAGGTGACGGAAGGATCCATGGGCATGAAGAGGATGGTATGCGGCAAGCGTTTACTCCTTGCCTTCACGGTTGACGTGCTTGCGGGTGATGACGTCTTTATGAGCCTCCTTTTGGCCTTCCGGCTCCTCAAAGACATGAAGCTGTCGTCCGATTAGTCATCACCGTCGACTGAGTGGATGTGTGTCTTCACTGCCGCTGTACCAAGAGCCTCGTTTCATTGTGGAGCTCACGAATGTTGAGTTGTAGCCAGACGGGCCAGCAGCCGGCTCTTCTTCTATGGGCACGAGAGCAGGAGCATCTCTTTAGCCGTCGCTGGTGTTGTACTATGAGCCTTAGCCACAGAAGAGCTTGAAGGCACCGACATTTGACCACCTGGGCCTGTAGAAGTCGCTGCTGCCATCGCCACAAGGCGCAATGTGGAGACCATCTCTGGTATTGTGAAAAATATAAAGAAAACAGCTAGTAGTGACAGAGTTGTTCTATCACTAAGTTTTCTAAGCAAAACTACGCGGTGCCACCGCACCGGAGCACTATGGCCTGCTCCTCGGCGGCGCCGCTGCGATGTGGCATGTGGCGGACGTTGTCCTGCAGCCTACGGCGAAAATCGAGCGGCGCAGACTATGTGGGCTTGGACGAGCGTAAGAAGAAAGTAATGAATTACAATTGACAATAAGCGTGATAGCGGAGGTTAAGGAAACGGCGTTACCGTGCAGCAAACGTTCGTTGCAGACATCGTCTTGTAATTTAGCGGGATAGCGTTTACGTGGTTTACGTGTCCCAGCTAAGATGGGGGCGCCACCTATTGTAGGGTTGAGAAGTAAGAACAATGAAAAGCAAAAGAAAACGAGGATGTCTGCTTGTGTCACCGTGCGAAGCATTGTTAAAAGTTTGTTTTATTAATAATAAAAGCAAATAGATATGGACCACGCACCAAACGCAAAAACATTTATGTTGCTGATTTCTTTACATCGATCTTGTAGTTAGGCCTAGGCACGTTCAAAATGGAAAGCCATCTCAAAAACTACGCACACTCACCCGTAATGCTCAGTCGTCGAAGCTAACTGATTGCAAGTAAAGCCACTTAAAACACTCCTTTGCTGCGAACAAAGTGAATCTTTTAACAACTACGCCAAAATCACTTCAAAGCGGGCGTCCGAGAGCGCCGTCATATTTTACGTGCCCTACTTACACCTACGCTAACGGGGTAACGTAAAATCTTAAAAATAGCGCGCGTACGGTAAACGGTACGGGTAACGTACGTATCTGCGCATGCGCACTTCAATCTTGCTATCACGGTACGCCCGGTATCCCGGTAAGCCTGGTATACTATAACTGTTTATTATCAGTTTAGTGAGCCCGGTGCAAATGACAGTGCGATGAACGCCGATGTTGAACATCGGCGTTCACCGCTTTCTGTGCCATGTCAACACCTACAAACAGGCGCTGCCACGTTTGAACACGTGATATAATGGCCTTCTCGTTGCCACTTCTTCACCGTCTGTGATGGCCGGCCTACTCACCGCCACCGCTCCCGGCTTGAAGGGCAGCAAAGCGGGTGCAGCGCATAGTCCGCGCCGCCCGTTGCTCTCTTTGTAACGCAATAGTACGCACTTAGTAGCGGCAAAACACAAGCGACACGCCGCGCGCGGTGAGTGAAGTTGTCGCGAGCGGCAGTAGTCAGAAATCGAGGCAGTAACGCATATGTGCGAGATTGAATTCCGGCGGCACGCTGCAAAATGAGAAGCAAACAGAAGTTAGCTGCGCAGTTGCGGCGCCACCTGCCTGCAAGCGAAGAACTATAATACATGGCCTCTAAGACTAAACTGGCACGTGCGCCGTAAAATGTTTGAGGCCGTGCCAAGGCAATCGGCCGTTGACAAAGAAGCTTCACTGCACCATGCTGCAGGGTTTCGTAGATACGAACTGCACAAGCGTTGTTCAGGAGAAGTGATGAACAGAATAGCAGGCACGGAGCTACTCTGGCGAAAGACACGCACGCGGGACAACCAAATCGACTGAAAGTACGTTCTCACTTGCGGCAAAAAGGCACGCAACGCACAGCGAGCGATGCTGTCGCGACCTGCAGGAATCTTGAAAAGCCGCAGCAGCGCGCACCAAACGCGTGAATGGGTGCGAGACTCATTTTCCGCGGCATGCGGCAAAATTAAAAGTCAGATGTGAGCGCCGTGTTTGCGTCGCTACCTGTCTGCAAGCTAATAAATGAATGCATGGCCTGCTACTGAAAAAAAATAAATTGATTGGTTTTAACCTCCCGAAACCATGAGTAGAATATGAGGGACGCCGTTGTAGAGGGCTCCAATAATTTCGACCATCTGGTGTTCTTTAACGTGCACTTATACCGAAGTACAAGGGCCTCAAGGAATTTTGCTGCCATCGAAATTGTGGCTAAAAAGCGACATGTGCGCCTCGAAATCTCAATGGTTATGCTTATAGCCAATAGGCTGTTGACAGGGCAGTTCGTCCACGCTTGCTGCAGGGTTCAGTCGACCATGCGAGTACGATAGTGATGTTCATAGTAATAATTATTTCAAGATCACACACGCATAGCAAATATTGGAAGAAAAGAAGGAATATCTAATCAAGAACAGGGCATGAGAAAATACGGGGCCACTCATAGTAATAATGCGTAGTAAGCAAGCACCGGAAGAAATAGATAACAGTAACACGATATACAAACAACGCGCTGTGTAACGAACACAATTATGTTATATAAAACAAACCTACGCGTAGTTTCGCGCCACGTGAGACTATAAATAGCCAAGAAGAGCGTTATCCTAACCTAAATTTGTTTTGTCATTAAGTACAGTCGTGAGTCAGCTGTGGCTTTGACAACTAGGTTTTCTTTCAATTTCAATGAAGTATTGTTTGTTCATTTATCATAAGGCGAGATATACATCGGCTTGAGAAAGGTATGCAGAGCTTGCTGTAGGCTCAACCAATGTGATGTTTTTGGTTTATAAGAACCACTCAATTGGGCATGTTGAACATGAGCGTAGCCGGGAGGGAGGAGGTTAAAGCCCCCCGAAGTTTTCCAATTGTGTATGTCTATATATACTTGCAGACATAAAACGCATGCGCGAGCATACATAAAATATAGCTGAACCCCCTCCCTCCCTGACACGAGACAGAGAGAGAGAGAGAAAGAAACAACTTTACTTAAGTGAAAAATTTCACAGAAGAATCGTGGTGTATATTTTTATATATTTAGATTAAGCATTGTTCTGCACACAATATCAGCTTTGCATTCCAAATTACATTGCAAATTGAGTTTCAACAAGAACACAAATTGTGAATAATTATTGATTGACACATGCATTTGTACTCTACCGGAAATACTGAGTGAACGTACACTTGTGTTTGACGAGAGGAAGCGACAGTTTCTAGGTTCTTGGGAGGACATAAATTTACAACACCCTAGTGGTTTGTTTGCGACCTCCCGATGAAACCTCCGGCTGTAGCGTAATGTTCCCGTGTCTATTAAAGGATTACCTTTAGGTACAAATACAAGCGTCACAAATTATTCGACTGTTCCTGGGTTACAGAGAGAAAACTGATTGCAACAAATGTTACCGTATTGTCATCGCCAGCCGATCATGAGCAGAAATGGTGTCACAGAACGAGCGCTAAAAAAGAGCGCGCCGCCAAATCCTTGCGACAACGGGCGGTAGAAACGCCGCGAGGTAAAAAGAAAAAAAAAAGAAAGCAAACATTCAAGGCTCCCGGGCGCGCGCTCTCCCCGCAGAAGCACGGCTTCGCAGACGAAACCTCCTCACCCCACAGCGGCGGCCGGGCAAGCGCTAGAAATTTCCAGAACGAACGGGGCGGGGTCAGACCGAGTGAATCATCTTCCGGGGAGGGCAGTCGAACCGTCTCGTGCCTCTCCCCAGCCTTCGCTGCGCGTCGCGCCGACGAAATGAGGAGAACGTTCTGGAAGGTGGCGCGGAACGTATTTAATCGAGCAGCCGAGACGAGAAAGCAGGAGGAGACGGGAGTTAGCGCCAGAGCGCGTAGGAATTCCGCCGTGTGGTCGGCGAAGGTTCTGCCCGTAGTGACAGAACAGGAGGAGACGGAAGTTAACGCCAGCGCGCGTAGGGATTCCGCCGTGTAGTCGGCGAAGTTTTTGGTCCGTAGGGACGAGGCCGGAGATGAAGAGGATTTACACCTGAGGGGTGACGACTCGTACTACCGGCAAGAGCGTGTGTTTACCGCTATCGAGCGAAGACGCGGGCAACAGCTGCGTGTGTGAAGCCGACGTGTTCGGGCGAAGAAGTTGAAGTTTGAAGAGTGGCCAATTGAAGACGGCGAGGTTTCCTGGAAGAGAAACTTCGAGAGCTGCGGAACGACAACAACGCTGGACTTTGAGTGAGTGATTCTCGGAAGAGTATCATTCAGACTTTTGTTCCAAGAACTTTGGACTGGATAGGTTTTCTATCTCTTTAGTCTTTAAGTGTCTT
The DNA here is from genome assembly GCA_013436015.1 of Rhipicephalus annulatus. NCBI lineage: Eukaryota > Metazoa > Arthropoda > Arachnida > Ixodida > Ixodidae > Rhipicephalus > Rhipicephalus annulatus. The sequence goes on along the minus strand of WOVY01016092.1, from coordinate 387,353 downwards.
GGTTGTTCAATGCATGCGACAGCATTGTAGTGCGTATCGTTGTCTGTTTCCGTTGTTTTGAGTGAGGCTGATTGTACCGTGTAGTACGTTGTTTGATTGGTGACGTATTGTATGTAACTATTGTGGAGTGTGCATTTTTGTGTATTATTTTCGATCTGCCATTATTGAGAATATAATTTGTTTGTTTATCAACTCTCGGCTCTGACTTGTTCTTTGGGCCACAGCCGGCGTCCGCTGGCGCGCCAAAAAGGACCACTACTAAATTGTCCACGCTTTCGTGGTGCGGTTCGGGGGGCCGATACTTCGGCTCTTGGAATTGGCCCGGCGATCGCCTCCCTAATAAACGGGACAGGTGTGACAAAATCTGGCGTCCGCGACAGGACCTTTTGGTGCATAGTGTGTCCAAAGTAGTGAAAAAGAGCCTCGAGTTGTTGATAGTGCTATCGGAACGATTTTATGTGTTGTTCAGTGTTCTCGTTAACGAGTGCAGGGGAGTGTTCCGATAGACTGATTTAGGCAGATACTTTTTGCACGCGGCAAGGTTTTATTTGCGAGTTGCGAGACACAATGGATCTCGAAAAGTTAGTTGCGCTTGGTGAGAAGATGGGTCTTTCCGGCGCCGAACTACGGAAATGGGTAAGCCAGAAGCAGAAAGAGGCAGCTGAGAGAGCCAAGGAAGAAAAAGCAGCTGAGTTGGAACGAGAGAGGTTGGCGGTCGAAAGAGCAAAAGCGGAAAAAGAAGCTGAGTTGGAGAGAGAGAGGTTGGCAGCTGAGAGGGCCAAGGAAGAAAAAGCAGCTGAGTTGGAACGGGAGAGGTTGGCAGTTGAGAGAGCGAAGGAAGAAAGAGAGCAACAATTGAAGTTGGAGCTGGAGAGAGAGAGGTTGGCAGCTGAGAGAGCGAAAGAAGAAAGAGAGCTGCAATTGAAGTTGGAGCTGGAGAAAGAAAGACTGGCAGCTGAGAGGGCGAAAGAAGAAAGAGAGGAAAGGGAGCGGCAGCGGCAGCACGAGATGGAACTCGAGCGGCTCCGTTTGCAACAGCGAAGTGAAACTCCCGTCCAAGCTAGAGTTGAAAGCAGCGAACGAGAGGATCATGGCTTCCGCTTGAACCCAAGCAAGTTGCTCGTAGCATTTGATGAAAGGAAGGACGACCTTGATGCGCACCTTCACAGATTTGAGACGATTGCGAGGAGCCAGAATTGGCCGGAACAGCAATGGGCAACTGCTTTGAGTACCTGCTTGAGTGGTGAAGCACTCAGTGTGTACGGTAGGCTGACGCCGACCGATGCAGCCAACTACGCAAAGGTGAAATCGGCTTTGTTGAAGCGATTTAGATTCACTGTGGAAGGATTCCGGGACAGATTTCGGACAGGAAAGCCAGCTGATGGTGAGACGGCTACGCAGTATGCCGCCCGACTTTGCCATTATTTCGACAGATGGATTGAACTTTCAGGGACAGCACAGGAGTACAATGAGCTTAGAGAGCTCCTAATTAGAGAACAATTTCTTACTAGTTGCCACCCAAGCCTGTCACTGTACTTAAAAGAGAGGAAGGCTGACTCACTTGAAGACATGCTTGAATTGGCTGATCAATTCTTGGAAGTGCAAGGTGGCACTAATTTGGCCAAGGTCATGAAGGAATGTCCCGATGATTCGAAGAAATTGGCTCCCGAAGAAAAGAAGCGTGCACCAGAGAGCATTCCGCGATGTTTTCTGTGCAACCGAGTGGGTCATCGCGCGAAAAACTGTCGAACGATCTTTACGAGCCCTACGGCAGTAAAATGTTTCAAATGTGGTCAGACTGGGCACAAAGCAGATGCTTGTCGGAACGGAGTGAGTCAAACTCACCAGGTATCCTGTGTGCAAGCGGCACCGAAATCCGATAATAATGCCGTCACCGACGGATGCGTAGAATTGAAAAATGGGGAGAAAATTCCTATTGTTGGTGCTGTAATGTCAAAACAGCCAACCGGTGTTACGAAAGGAATGCCAACGCTGCCTGGAAAAGTTGCGGACAAAAAGATTACGGTGTTAAGAGATACCGGCAGCTCCACGGTTATCGTGCGGAGAGATTTGGTACGGGAAAGGGAGTTAACAGGCAAAACGAAACCGGTTTGCTTAATTGACCGTACAGTTCGGATGCTTCCCGAAGCAGAGATTGAGGTGGAAACCCCGTACTTCAGCGGGAAAGTAACTGCTCTGTGTATGACGACCCCCCTTTACGACCTTGTCATCGGAAACATCGATGGGGCGCGAGGGCCGAATGATCCCGAATGTTTGGGAGAAGACCCGAAGATAGAGCCCTCGCCAACACAGCGGCCGCGAGATACAAGGGAGGAGCATCTCGTGACGGATCTCATTAGAGCCCAAGGTGAAGCTGCGGCGCAAGAGACAGCGAAGGAGAAGACGATCGTGTCGAATAAGTTCATGGGCCGAGCAACCGGACCTACGTCGGCACGACCTCAACCGACAGACAGTGTAAAGGAGACGGTGTTGGCCAGCCGGGCAAAATGTAGAGGCATTAAACAGACAGGACCCGTCGAATGTAATGACGCATTAACGGTGTCGGAAGAGACAACGATGGCTGAGACGACGCCTCAGATATCGTCGTTGGAAAGGGCTCGCCGAAAAAGAACGTGGAAGCACAAGAAGAGATCGAGCGAGCACCGCAAAAAGGGGCGCAAGCGCTGTTCGAAGTATTCAGGATAAGTGCTGAGGTCGAATCAGAATGTGTTTGGCAGTGTTGAGTGCCATATGTTGTGTTAACGTTGTGTTATCCTGTGTCACAACTGTCAAAGTGTTGTGCTGTGATGTGATGTATAGTATTGAACCATTGTTGTAATGAGAGAACTTTGTACATTTGTATTATTGGGAATTTGTGGTGGAGTGTTGTACTCATGTGCCTGTGGTTATATTTCATGTGTTGTGGAATTGAACTACAATGTAAGATTGTATTGCGTGATATATTGTGAATGTGACGTGTCACGAGCGACGGATTGTGTTACAGTCTGTGAGAGTGTGTGGTGACTGTTCGCGCTCGTTTGTGTGGTTTGAATATTATGAGATAATATTCTTAAATTGGGGGGCAGTGTCACAGAACGAGCGCTAAAAAAGAGCGCGCCGCCAAATCCTTGCGACAACGGGCGGCAGAAACGCCGCGAGGTCAAAAGAAAAAAAAAGAAAAGAAACATCCAAGGCTCCCGGGCGCGCGCTCTCTCCGCAGAAGCATGGCTTCGCAGACGAACCTCCTCACCCCACATCGGCGGCCCAGCAAGGCCGCGATCTTTCTAGAACGAACGGGGCGGGGTCAGACCGAGTGAATCATCTTCCGGGGAGGGCAGTCGAACCGTCTCGTGCCTCTCCCCAGCCTTCGCTGCGCGTCGCGCCGACGAAATGAGGAGAACGTTCTGGAAGGTGGCGCGGAACGTATTTAATCGAGCAGCCGAGACGAGAAAGCAGGAGGAGACGGGAGTTAGCGCCAGAGCGCGTAGGAATTCCGCCGTGTGGTCGGCGAAGGTTCTGCCCGTAGTGACAGAACAGGAGGAGACGGAAGTTAACGCCAGCGCGCGTAGGGATTCCGCCGTGTAGTCGGCGAAGTTTTTGGTCCGTAGGGACGAGGCCGGAGATGAAGAGGATTTACACCTGAGGGGTGACGACTCGTACTACCGGCAAGAGCGTGTGTTTACCGCTATCGAGCGAAGACGCGGGCAACAGCTGCGTGTGTGAAGCCGACGTGTTCGGGCGAAGAAGTTGAAGTTTGAAGAGTGGCCAATTGAAGACGGCGAGGTTTCCTGGAAGAGAAACTTCGAGAGCTGCGGAACGACAACAACGCTGGACTTTGAGTGAGTGATTCTCGGAAGAGTATCATTCAGACTTTTGTTCCAAGAACTTTGGACTGGATAGGTTTTCTATCTCTTTAGTCTTTAAGTGTCTTGGTTGTTCAATGCATGCGACAGCATTGTAGTGCGTATCGTTGTCTGTTTCCGTTGTTTTGAGTGAGGCTGATTGTACCGTGTAGTACGTTGTTTGATTGGTGACGTATTGTATGTAACTATTGTGGAGTGTGCATTTTTGTGTATTATTTTCGATCTGCCATTATTGAGAATATAATTTGTTTGTTTATCAACTCTCGGCTCTGACTTGTTCTTTGGGCCACAGCCGGCGTCCGCTGGCGCGCCAAAAAGGACCACTTCTAAATTGTCCACGCTTTCGTGGTGCGGTTCGGGGGGCCGATACTTCGGCTCTTGGAATTGGCCCGGCGATCGCCTCCCTAATAAACGGGACAGGTGTGACAAATGGGCTCCCAGAACGATGTCACCAGCCGCTTAATCAGGGGCCGAACGTCAGATAGTAACGTGCGAAGACACTCGGTGGGATTCACAGGTAGCTGCAGTTGCAAAATTCACAACTTTTTGTAGCATATTCAACGTGTGGTTGGCATGCACAAAGTATAAGAAAAGCTATTACGCATCACTGACTCCCTGAAGCAAGTTTGATCTCTCGCGCGCAGGTGTGGAAGCAGTGCTTCAGCCTGGCCGTTATTGTCCCTGCACAGCCAGATAAGGCGCACCCAACACCTTCTCGGCCACCTTCGGGCACGTCGGTGTCGCAGAAGCAAAGAACAAACCAGCACTATAATAATAACAGTCACCAGAAGCTTCTCGTCCGGATTCAAGATCGCTGAACGTAGCCGACAGTAGCACAAAGAAATACAATGGACGAGAGCCTTAAATGTACAGCCTCCGTCAAAAGACTTGTGTACAAAAACGATCTCGGCTGAACGAAGCCCACGCACGGGTGCATGTTTTCACGTAAAATGTCGAACCCAGCGTGGACACTCGAGACTATGGGCATCACTGCCGCGTCGCGTAAAATGCGAATGGGAACATGAACACACGCGCCTGCCGCGTGCGGCGTGTCGCGTGTGTTTTTTGCCGCTAGTGAGTGCGTACGCTTAGAGAGCTCATGTCACAGAAATTCCGGCGTCGGCACCATTCATATTCAGCAAAAAAATTAAGAAAGGAGCAAATACAATAAAGACTAAAATTTTCAGTCCGATTGAGAATTGAACCCGCGCCGTTCGCGTGGCAAGCAGGTGTCCTACCACAAAGCCATGACGCTACTTGCAGCTACGTCGTCGGGAAAAAACACTACATCAATGCCATGTAGTGGAAGGAGTCTCATTAACGAACTTTGTTCGACAGGTCTCACGACGAAAACGAGCCCATTTGGCGATTTGTAGGCGCTTTCGGAGGCCAATAATAAACTACGTTGAAAAAGACCGGGATAGTGCAGCCATCGCCGCTACAAACACACAGGAACTTTCAAACAGCTTTAAAAATGGACAACTATGCCCCGCTAGTGGAAGCCATATCATGCTTTTCCAGAGGCGTTGATCAAGCAAACAGCAAACGCTAGATAATGTGCTGCCATCTGCGAGGCATTGTGAGACTCTTTGCGGCCCATCAAGAAAATGCCATTTCAACAAACTACAACACTTGCGTAGATTTACCCTTTCGCTCTCACGACAACATTAAAGAAGTGAAGAACTGGAGCTGCCACTTCTCCGACCATAAGACCATGCTTGTTGCGGTTGGCCAAAAGAAGTCTCCATAAGGAAAACTCAAACAATTATTAGCCAGATAACTAATGCAAGACGGTCGCCAGTATGTGACCATTTACGAATACAAGTGTCACGCCTATGCACAGTTCATAACCCAAGACCATGTGACTATATCACTGTACAATAATTTGATAAGGTTGTTACAAAAGTGCTGCTAAATATACCGAAAACCAGTACGCGCGTTTCTCTCTCTCTCTCTTCGTGTGTGTGCGTGCGTGCGTGCGCACATGTGTGTGTGTGTGTGTGTGTGTGCGTGCGTGCGTGCATGTGTGTGTGTGTGTGTGCGTGTGTGTGTGTTTAACAAAACGTAATAGGTATGCACTTAGCGGTTGAAGGGCGCACTGGGGACCGGATTTCGGGTTCAAACTCTTAAGGCAAAGCTAAAGGGTCCCCCAATTTTTTTCCTTTTAGTTCTCTTAGGCACTGCACCATTTCGCCTTAGGGCTAACAGAAATTAGGTGCCTTTTTTTCTTCTTCAAGGATCACTATCCCCCGTCGTTTCTTGCCGTAGCAGCGTTCGCCACATGTCATATCACGGATGCGCCACCGAGGAGAAAGCCGTGACAATATGGTGTGCTGGCGCCATCTAGTTTTGCATATACAAACAAGCTGTGGACAATGGTCTATAACCGCTGCGCTCGCTTTGATGGCATTCAACCCGGGAGCAGCGGTGGCGAATCCGCCGGCCCATAGAATTAGCCGGCTGTCGGCGACGGGGAGATGGAAAAGAGAACGTCATTAGATCACGTGATCAGATGCGTCAGCGCCCATTGGCAACTGGGGAAAAGCGTCCATATGTGAACATAGCAAAACGGCCGCGAGCATCCTATGAACGTAGCATGTAGTCATACTTTACAACACGCAGGTCGTGATTACCATGTTTGGACGTGACATTAACCTTCGTCGTCTATTAACGTCACGTGATACCAAGTTGGTATATGTGGAGCTAGCGAATTGGCTTCAAGTGCATCATAAGTGTGGTATGTGATCACGCTGCTACATGACACGCATGTCGTAATTATCATGTTTGGACGTGTCATTTACCTTCGTAGTTGTTCGCGTCAAGTAATACCACATTTTGCATATGTGAAGCTAGCGAAAAGGCCTCGAGCGCATCAGGAGTGTGCATGTAGTCATGTTGTTACACGACAAGCATTTCATGATTATCACGTTTGCACCACTCACAAACCTTCGTCATTCATTCATGTCCCGTTATACTAAATTTGGTATATGTGAAGCAACTTTAGAATACCGTTACAAAACCAAAAAAATTGCCAGATCCCGCGTACAGTGTGAATCAATGATATGGGAAGCGTTCCCGCGTACAGTGTCAATCAATGATATGGGAAGCGTGAATGAGAAAAGTTGATATGTAATTTTATAATCGGCGCAACGTTACGAGGTGGACGTAAATGATGTCGTACATGACTTCCGTATCATGATTATCATCTTTGCATGTGTCGCTTACCTTCGTTTTCTATTCACGTCACGTGATACCAAATTTGGTATATGTGGAGCTAGCGAAATGACCACGAGCACGCTACGAGCGTGGTATGCTGTCCTGTTATTATATGACACGCGTGTCAGTATTATCATGTTTGCACCAGTACTTTTGTCATCCATTGACATCACCTAACACCAAATTTGGTATATGTGGAGTTAGCTAAACGGCCGCGAGCGCATTATGAAGTGTTTCGTATACTCCAATGTGGCGTTGACGCGCGTGCATGGTTGGCACAGCGACGCTACGTTAGCAAAGCGCGAGCACTCTACAGTCTGACGCCAGATGCCACCGGCGCGACCAGCGTCCATCGGCGCGGCCCGACGGTGACCGGTGCGAAATGCGACATGCTGCATTTCGTGCCGATGCGTTACCCAGACCACACTGCGTCTCCCTCTTTTCGTGAAAGAGGGCCGCCGGACGCGCAGAAACGCGCATGCGTTAAAGCAACGCAGCGCGGCGCGCGCCTGCGAGCATATGGTAGCACCGTCGCCTGACGTCGCAACGCCGGCGTGGCGCGTTGAAATGAACGCTGGCGAGCATGCGCACCGCGTCACGTCTAATGTATTGGCACCTGGACTGTGGCATGTAGTCAAGTTCTCACGTGACACACATCTCATGATTATCATGTTTGTACCAGTCACATACCTTCGTCATCCATTGACGTCACGTAATACCAAATTCGGCATGTGTGAAGCTAGCGAAACAGCCACGAGCGAATCATTAGTGTGGCATGTACTCATGCTGTTACATGACACGCATGTCGAGATTATCATGTTTGTATGGGTCATTTAACTATCATCCGTTTGCGTCACGTAATACCGAGTTTGGTACATGTGAAGCTAGCGAAACGGCCGTGAGCGCATCATGAGCGTAGCATGTAGTCATGTTGTTACATGACACGCATCTCATGCTTATCATGTTTGCAACATTATCATACCATCGTTATACATTTACGTCCCATAATACGACTTTGGTATAAATGAAGCTAGCGGAACGGCCGCCAACGCATCATTAGCGTGGCATGTAATCATGTTGTTACATGACACGTATCTCATGATTGTCATGTTTGCACCATTCACATACCTTCGTCATCCATTCACGTACCGCAATACGAAATTCGTTATATGTTACGCCAGCGAAACAGGCGTGAGCGCATCATGAGCTTGGCATTGAGTCATGTTGTTACATGACACGCATGTCATGATTTTCATGTTGGGGTCTGTCGCTTGTATTCGCCATGCAATCATCTCATACCATACCAGTTTTGCAACATGCCATGTGAACGAAACCACCGCAAGAGCTGGAAGACCATGAAATGTAAACCACGACATTCATGACATTCATCTCGTGATTTTCATGTTATAACTAGTCAGATATGTTCCTAATGCAGTCATGTTTTGCCATACCAAGTTTGGTATTGATACCATTACCGAAACGGCCAGGAGAGCTAAAAGTCGCAGACAGCGAGATAGGTAGATAGATAGATAGATAGATAGATAGATAGATAGATAGATAGATAGATAGATAGATAGATAGATAGATAGATAGATAGATACGCTCAAAGTCGCCGAAGTTTGCTAAGAAATGCTCTGCATTTAAAAATTATTTCATTTTATTTCCGTCGTGAGGCACTTAATGAGGGGTTTTCTACCGCATGATCGCAAAGTACACACGAAAGCTAGGCGATGTGCGAGAGCAGGAAAGGGCTAGAGAAGAGGGTGATGAACTGCTAGATCGCGCGCATTTGTGTGGCATTGATAAAATAGAGAAGGCATTGCACAGATGAACTGTGGTCATCATCATCGTCCTTGTCAACATCCTGGTGGCGTTCGCTGCAAAGCAAAGGCTCTATCATGTTTCGGTGATCAACCCGGTCTTGAGCATGCCATGACCGCGTTATATATGTATACCAGTGGCGGATCTAGAGGGGGGCGGTAGGAGCGATCACTCCCCCCCTGTCAGCACCTCCCCCCTCCCTCACTTCCAAGCCTCTCATCACTAATCAGGACAGATGAGTGAAGCCAGCGTGAAACCACATGAACAGCATTTATGCTATAAAGGGGCTTTTCTGCTAATAAAAACAAAAAAGTCAAGACCACGCCCCCTTCACAACGGCGTTACTTTAGGCAAACACCCCCTCTAAAATGAGCGGCATGATGCATCCCAGCGTTATACCCAAAACCTGTTTAGTTGTTCTGCCAACCTAACCTACTGCCTGCAAATCACGCACTTGCTTTTTGTTAGAGTCTAGTCTGTTACCCTTACTGACCAATGGTACTCTTGCATACGTGCTACTTTCCCGGCGTATTCTTGGTTTCGACTAAGATGACCTTAACAACAAAATCAAAATAATAGGTGTAACTTTCAGAAATAAGAACCAAACGGACTGAATCACCCAAGAAACGAATATTAAGAACACGAACTATGCAGATGAAAACAATGTGCACAATTTCTATTAGGGTTGTCCAAGTATTTCTACGCATTGTACTCTCATTCTCACTTTCATTGTTTGGCATTCCCCATCGTTCGACCCATCGTTGACTCCTAGTTAACATCAGACTGATACCCAAAGCATTTGCAAGATTCGAAGTTACTATATAATTCGGAGGTCAAGGGTTCATGAACGAGATGCCTGGTAAATTTTGTTTTCGATTCGTAATTAATAACATAGCACTGAGTGTTTCCATTGATAAAAAATCAATGAGCAGAGAGCGCACTTTTCTACTAGATTTGTGTTTGTTAAGGCAGTGGCTGAATGAATGATGACAATACAGTCACGAAGGGAAAAATATATCATCGCGGCTCCAAAGAAAACACATGTTTATCCCTGTTTTCTAAGGAGCACCATGTATTTCTCTGAGAATAAAAAAATATTGCTTTAGAAGATCACGATAATGTTGCCAACAATTCACATGTTCAATGTTCTAACTTCCCAGCGTCAAAAATTGTCCAGTTGTCAAGTAAATTTTCAATTTCAAAAAGTGACGTTATAAAGAAGCAGTTTTGCTGAACGATTCGCGAAAAAATGCATACAAATTGAAACATTCACAAACTTAAATCTGCCGCTCTTGAACACACACGACCTTTCTAATCGCGCCAAGTATCGTGAGACGTGAGACGTTATTCACCTTTTTGTCACCAAGTGGCACAGCAATCGATTTGGCGCCAGGTTTAAGGCCCCTTTGGTTGCGACATTTAAAGCGCCTAAAGCGCCTTTAAAGCCCATTTGATTCCGACATTTTTTCTAAAGTTGCATTATTTGGTGGTGCAGCCGTGCCAAGATATTGTGACGCATTTAGTTAGTGAGCCAGTTGCTTTATCACTATGGGGTGGCCGTCGTGGAGACAATGGTACGACTCCCCGTGGCACATGGCCGGCCAGAGGGGCATCTGTTTAGAAAACGCATGCACGTGAGAAACAACGAAGAGTTTTAAACGACAGTCTTTGAGGCTTCATGTTTATAGATGCCTGCGCACAGCGTTGCGTAACGTTAAGAGGCCACGCTGTTAGATACAACATACGGGCCCGAAAGAGCAAGTGCTATGAAAGCGCGGCAATAATCGGGCAGGAACTTGAACACACGTTAAGAGTACGCGCGGTGGTTGTCACTCCCTGTACTCAATTCTTTTCGCAGTGCGCGCTCTCGAACTTCGACGCGCTCTGCTTGTACACATGAAGGCTTTGCGCGAGTACCCTTGCCTTATACAAACATTTCGCCCGAACGCGCGTGGGCCCCGCTGGACGCGGGAAGCCCTTGACAGCGCTTGCCTCGAAGATGGAGGTGACGCCGAGCCTGTAGAAGACGGGCACAAAGCAGTACACGACGAGCGGCACTGCCGCCACGGTGATGAGCAAGTTCCAGGCGAGGTGCAGGCCGTAGGCGTAGAAGTGTGCCGTAAGGGCCACCAGTCCGAGTGGCGAGGCGGTGGAGACGAGCACTGACACGGCTAGCGGGAGTACGCCCAGGCTGCGGTCGCCCAGGAAGGCCTCACGGCTCACGTCGTGGCCGTGGCGCTTGCGACACGAAACGTATATGCCCTGCGCCACGCCCAGTGCCATCAGCACCGCGTAGAGCACATAGTCAAGCACGTGCGCCGCTGCCATGCTGCTCAGCGACGGCGCTCACTCTCTACTACGACTACACGCACCGGCGGGCGTGACAGAAATGCAGCGCACTGTCGCAATCCGCGTGTGTCACTGCCACCACAGCTGCGTGACCTCGTTTCCCTGCTTCGCCATCGTGGTTGCGTGACTATCGATGGACTCTGTGGCTGCTATGCCGTCTCTTCCGTCCCTCTCACGTGCGCGTGCAAAATTGTGCCTTTTTTATCTGCGCGTCGGGGATAGTGGAGAATCAGTGAGGAGGGATGACTTGGCCGGAGGGGAGGGATGGCTGCAGTCTGGCTGTCCTTTAGTTCTTTTTATCTGTGTGTGTGTTCTTTTTTTATCTCCGCGCACGGAATGAAATGAATGTGAATGATGCCGGACCTTGTTGTACCTGTGTTATTTTAGGGACTTTGTTTATATACACTGAGTAAGAGAGCTAACGCAGGTGTGGGACTGAGATAACTGTATTAGGAGTTCTTTCTGCGCTTTTTTACTTGTCTTGCGCTTGACTAATTTGACCGTGTTTATTTCCCGACATGTGCTATTTTTATTTTCATGACACGGGGAAACGTTTCTTCTTTAGTTTTATTTCGTAGACCAGTGAGGAAGCTGTTTTCTTAGTGCTTGTGACGTAAAACAATCTGATGACGCACTTCGCCACTTTAATCTGTTCATTTATATATGTTTATTACTGCATTTGTTCCGACGAAGCTAGGTCGGTATATTTATACATTCAAATAAAGAGAACATTTCAGTTGTGTCGTAGTGTTACAGTTGTTTAATGTGGAACGTTTCTGAATACACTATGTAGTAATGTAACAACTTTCTTTTGGCGTTGGAGTCCTAATTAGACTGGAGCTAGGAATATTGCTTATACTTGTTGGTAGTTACACGTCATGCACATGGGAATTATGGAATTCGTGGGGGAGTAAGATAGCAAAGCGAAATTGGCCCATGAAGTGCACAAATTTTCTATTTTGCTTTTACTGTTATACAGCCTTGGAGCCTGCGCTAGAGACGGTGCTTCCGATCTGGCCCGTAAAGGTACCAAAGAAAAGAAAAAGTCACAGCTTTGCCGCAAAGGCGAAGCAATGGACGCAATACAAATTGGAAGGTCACGCGAAGAATGGCAAGCAGATTGAAACTTGCCCCACGTTTCTCACGCAGAAATGACGCACAAAACGTACTCACAGGTATCGATGATTGGGAATAAGTGTCTCAGTTGTTACTTCACTTTGTCTGAAAAGCGCGCTCTTTTCGCAAACGGAGACAATGCAACGAGTGCAGTGACTATTGTGTGCCCGGTAACTACAACAAACTCGTTCCGGTGAAACCTAAGGCGAGCGATAGTCCCCATCGCGAGCTAAGTGAGCGCACGCGAAAGTGTCCTTTTCAGCGGGTCAAAGTACGCTTGGGAGAGAGAGTGCGCGCCGCCGCGTCGTGACGATCTGGCAATGCGCAAAGCCCCAGGGGCTATAGTGATGCAGCTCATTGCGCCATATCGCTGGTAATGCTGGAAACACGATAGTAGCTTCATGGCTCCCAAGATGGCGGGTGCGCGGCGTGTTTCTTTCCGGCCGTCCCAATCGCCGTGTTCCCCAGCAAAACCAACGACTATCGCCTGACGCTCCCGGTTACCGCAAGAGGGCGCATTGAGTGAGGGTTAAGGTGGCAGCTGACACCATGAGATGCAGCAGAGATCTAAGCGTACTACGTAAAAAACAATAGCCCAATAGTCCACTTTGGTAACAGAGCGAACGGGGTTCCAGCATGCGCATGGGTTTCTTCACCCACGAGCCAGAATCTTCGCCAGGATCTTCTGGCTGAACTGAAGGAAAGTATCTTTTTTCTGTTACTGCAGTTATTTGGATCACATTTGCGAAGAAAAGCATGGCAACTGCTGCATTTTACTGATAGGCAAAAGTTATATCAGCTTGTCTGCGGCAGTATTACTGTTTTTGTTACGGTCCACTTTGTCTCTGTGCTAAATACCTCAATTGGAGAACGATAGAGGCCTTCTAGTATTCCTCCTTTCCTATAAAGACTTGTATGGGGAAAACTGGACCATTTATCGTCATTGAGTTGTATTGCTCTTCTAGCCTGATTCGTAATTTTACTATTATAACGCGCAAGGATATTTATGAGGTGGTCAACCGAAGCGCACTTACGCTCTCAATAACTGGGTGGCCTGGTCCTGTCATTGAAATAAAATACGTGTGAAATAATTAGCCGGAATATTGTATAAGGCTTCGATTGGCCGACCTACTATACTCCCCACGTCTTTCACAACGAAAGTGTCTGAGTTGTCATTGTTTCCTTTTTCATCATCCGAATTTCGATTATATTTTGGTAGCAGAATGGCAATAACAGTGTCGTGTTCTCTTGCTTTACTCTCGACTGAATCAAAATAAAGGGTCGCACATGTAGCAGAATGACATATTTCTAATGAAAACTAAGTATCCGCTGAGGTAGGCTAGTAAAAAAATAAAAAAGTGCAAATTGTCACTGCTGTGTAATAACGCAGTGTTTCATACTAGGTACATCAGACTCTGAAGGTGTGTTTCACACTTCTTGAACAAGCAAAAACTTTCGGTGTTCGTTGCTAGTTTGCCCAACGTACCCACTGAACACCGTAAAATTCACAGTGCGAATTGGCGACCGCAAGTGAGCAAAACGTGCCTGTAACCAGCCCGTGGTCGTCGCGGAACCGGTGACGTTCAGTCTAGACATAGTCTAGACGCATGACAACTGCGTACACCCTCCTACCTGTATCCTGCTTTTGCGGCTTGACGGGAGGTTTCATCAAAAGGCTTTACAATGAAAAGCAGCGCTAGTTTCATGAAAGGGAATAAAAACCATCCCCTTTAATCGAGGGTGACCATGAGCGTAGAACGAGGCATTCTTCTGACTTCCCCTGTTGGTCTGTCATTTTTTTTCTTCTTCAATGTCCTCTCACACAGCACTGCTCGTACGGTCAGTAAACTTCGAAGCATGGTATGTTTCCAGCACATTCGGATCTCTTGCAGAGGCATCGTAACTATAAGTGCTCTAATATGGGCGGCGCAAACCTGCAGCAAAAAGCTCATTTGAGAATATATACGCCCAAGCATTGACTTTGCCTCTCGAACACCTTGGTCCGACGTTCTCAAATCAGTGAGAAGTTGTATAGAAGCGCAAAACCATTTTTTTGTCCCCATATGAAAGCTTTACCAAAAGCGTGGCAGCCTTTCGACCCTACGAAGCAGCGCCGTGGTGCGGAGAAAAAAGCAGGTCATGCGCACCTCTGGAAACATGCTCCCTCTGTTCGATTGAGACGGCCGGAGAGAAACCCGCGGCGCGCGCCTTCTCGGAGGCTATGGTAGTTCCCCCAAGATGCCCATCGCAAGCGGTATGTGGTAGACATAAATGGCTTGCCGTTTGAACTTTCAAGGAGGTGCTCTTTCATGGCTCAGTGGTTAACGCCCCGAACTCTCAATTCAGAGGTCGGTGGTTCGGTTCCATGCACCGGAATATTTTCCTGAAATATTTTTCTTTCTTGCGTTTTCATACATAAGGATACGTATACATTAACGGTGAATGACGCCGGCGGCAAAATCCAGCCGAAAGTGTCCATGTAGTTGCTATCGCAATAAAACAGCGTTGTCGTCATTCCTGAAATTGCCGTTCAAGAAATGCACCAGTCTGGCTTTGTAGATAACACTGCACAGGAAACCTACAGAAAGATGGAGGGGTGACTGGGAGTGCGGGCTCACTCCTCGGACCGGATATCGTAGTAAGACCTTTCAGACTCGAGTACTTGTACGATAACATGCTACTCTCTACTCGTGTACATAGAGTGTGTGCAAGTGCGTGCTGAGATAAACTGTGATAAGCCACTATCGGCTTGTGAGATAGTCGTGGCGTTCTGTGTGTCAGCGTTTACCAAAATGGTTGCGTTTGACCCGATTGCATTTTTCTTCAAGTACAGAGCTTGTGTGACAACGTTCATGAGGCGCGTTACAAACCATGATACCACAGCGTTGTTCTATAGCAGTTCAAGGTCCTGTAGCATTAGGGAGTGCAGCTTCGAAAATTTTGGTGATGGGGGGTCGGTCGGGACGAATAATTACGTGGTGATGACCGTAATGATAATTATGCGGATGATGACAAAAACACCATTTTTTTCTAGTCAATAACCGCGGCAATTATACCCCCATGTCAACCTTGACGCGTGTCGAAAATGTTTTGCTGCTACATATCATATGTGGTAAACATTCTGATTACAATGACATCATCAAACTCAATCCAGGGAACGAACAGGGCTGTCTTTGACTAATCATGTGAGATGATCTGAAGAAGGAAGCGCATGTAAATTATGTAACATCATCTGCAATAAAGAGGCTACCTTTTCCCGAAAAGGTGTCTCCATTCAGCACCACGATCAACAAAGCTTCTTGACATTTATTAGACGACTACTTCATTACACTGGCGTCATTTGGTCCCCATTTACAAATAACTTAATAAGCTACACAGTGTGCAAAGAGCAAGTGGTTAGGTCTATAGTTAAGCAACACCGTATATCTGATTGCCCTTCTAAATTGATGGAAAAAAAACCAGAAAGAACACTCTGTCTCCATAACCGCGAATAAGGCCAGAAAACTATTTCCTCCAACCGGCTTTGTAAAGGTTGCACCCAGAACCTGCATAACATGTGGAGTATACCACCACATCATAAACACCACCAATTTCATACAAATGCAAGCTTTAATTATTTTTGCACAGGTGCACGATAAGGCAATGAAATTGTCTATCTGCTTAATCGTATCACTACTCGAAAGCTGCTTTCCAGTTTGCCAAGGGCGAACTATGCGTGAACTTTAAGCCTTACCGTTTGCGTTGTATAAAAACTGCCTTTTCATTCATGACCTGTGTATATTCATGTTTTTAGCCTCCATGGCGTCGAGTTTACTCTTGTATGGGTGCTTTATTATTTACACGTGTCTACTATATGTGCTTGCAAAATTATAGTATGTGTAGCCTAATACTTTTGTAAATCCTGCAAACTTTTCTGACATATTCAAGCTACGTAATTTTGTGCAATATTCTTATTATATTGCAGTGAAGAAGATAAGTGGGCGAGTTGGAACAGACCAAGCACTTGTTTGTTTCTCTTCTTTGTGCTCTGTCTCGTTCACGTTGAAAAGTTTTCAAGAATGCTTATTATATATATTCCCTTTGTCCTAAAATTCCCCCTGGAATTAGCAGTATCACTGAAAAAAAATGAATGTAGCAAAAATTTGTAGAGTAGGTCCTCGTTTCTCTTGCTAACACGTACAATCTTTCCATTCCAGACACTAGTGCTTGATGATATCAGTGTGATTCAAATGGTTAAACGGGCCACGGCTGTGGAAACTAGCATATTAAGCTACTGGTGGAGATGGGATTAACTCAAGTATGTTAAAAGTTATTTTCGAAGAAGTTGCGGATGTTGTTTTAGCTTAGCTTTTTCAGCTATTGTATAAGATTTTTATGGGTAATTTCTAATTAAAAGTTTACTTGATAATTCCAGTTCCTAAAACTTGGGGATAAGGGCGCGCTCTTGACACTACACTACTTCTGATAGCTTTTGACCGGGTTACGTAAATTGACAATGTCTCTTCGCTCACTTTGCTAAATGAACAGATCACAAGAAAGACCTGAACCCTTCTCAAATTCAGAAAAAAGAAAGAACTCAATACTTAATTCTAGATCTCACTTCTTTAGAGTCGCTTGAATTGAATTTCATGTTTACAACTCTCGGGGTATCTTTATATATGCACGGATACCATAGTAGCCGTTTGACTTTTATCATTGAAGAACTCAACTTCAGGCGCCTCAGACACGAAAAAAAAACAATTTTTAAATGGCTATGGTATGTCCTAAAAGTCATATAGGCATAAATAGGCGTCAAAAACTATCGTTTAGGCATATATAAGTACAATTTATGACTACTTATTCAGCATGTTTTAAAAGAAATATTCGACTCCTAACACAACAGGTAAATTCTGTGCTTTGGGAAAGCTAACTTTACTTTTTTCATGAAAAGATTTACAACAATAACCGTTAAAACAGATGTAAATGAAAGCTAGGATAACTGGACACTGTGAGAAATGCTATGAAAGCACCCGTAAACCCGCACCATCTCAAGGTTCTAGGGCTGGAAGTTGTGCCGTCTTTCACTCAGTATTTGTTTGTATGCGGAAATGGAACGCTCGACGTCCACTGAAGTACTGAAGGGCATGTGTGCCCAGACAATAGCGATGCTCTAAACGTACCTAGAATCTTCCAATCTGCGCCGCGCAAAACTTTAGACACTTGTTTTAGCACAAGAAATCCGGTATTCTGGTCCAAGGCAGATTTAGGCTTATAAATGGCCCTGTCAGCGACACGTCTTTTTAGGGACAGTGACGAACGTTTTCTGTACGTGCACAAAATTTGGGGACCGATGAGCTTCACTTTAAGAGTTGAACGCGATAGCAATATCTATCCCTAGTGCGTACTTCAACCATTAGTGCATACTTTTTTATTGTATGGTGTTACCCGAGACGTTTAAATTGTGGATTGCTACAATTTAACCGCTAAAGCTGAAAGAGGTTTGTGTCAGTGAAGCTTTGCATATGGCTTCACTCGATGTAAAGGTGGCCGGGGAGTTCTGTGCATACGAATATGCAAATCTAGATATAAAGTAAAAACAATTAATATGAGGGGAAGTGATATCACAACAAAATGCATGTTATTTGCACAAGTTAAAGACTTATTCAAATTGGCAGTTGCGTAAGCAAAGTTGAAAGCTTTATGCCTATGCGTGTTTAAGAGTGGACGTGAAACGCAATATATTTTGATCATTCTAATGTCTTCTGACCTTCTTCCCAGATGAATGGCATATACCGTTTCTTCATTGACGGAGTAGCATTGTGATCCACTGGTTCATTGCCTGACAAATACACTATTCGGCATTGCTCGGCAGACCTTCCACAGCTGCCTTTATGAAGATCATAAAAGGCAAACTGACGCATAGGCTAGGCTGCAGCGCTAGCTTAGCTTAGCTTTGGCTTGTTGGGTGCACTCTAGCTACACTGCATTCTAGCCTCCCTCATGCAACACCTGAGCATCACTACTCTTGAACCAAGTGACGGTGTCACGGACGGCTATTTTTGGCGACACCGCGTCACGGCAATTAACGGGCGCCGTACTCCCCGACTGACCGGGAGAAACGGCGGCACATGAAAGGGAGCCGAGAAGAGCAGAATGGGGTGCTCTTCTTAGAACGTCGCCGCCGACCGTCAGTCCTTTTGTAACTGTGGCGGCGTCTGCAAGGTCGTAGAAGGCCACGGTATACCCCGAAAAAGGATTAGACTACGAGACGCCACGGCTGAGAGCTAAGTGGTTGACCGTTCCCACGGAAAAAAGCGTGGGAAACGCTCTGGGGGCCAAGCCGTATGACAACAACCCGACAGGTTGTCACTCTCGCTAGTTGCGGGCCCTCTCCCAATTAAAAAGGGGTGGGGTCAAAATATTTTTGGGGCGGAGTTTCCCATCAATTAAACGTGCATGATTGGACCCAGGTAGAGGTCTCTTGTCCCCAAGGAAGAGAGCGAGGAGACACGAGGGGGATTTAAGCGCGGGATTTTGCCCTGCTAGGCAGACTAGTCGCTGACCAAGATGGGTAGAAACAGATCAACAAGCATCTCTTCTAGAAGTTTTTAGTGTGGCTCTGTATCGGCTGGCCACCTAAACTTAGCCGTTCGTCTAGTTGTGACGCGATATTAACGTCTGCAACGTAGTCATCGGGACTTCGCCTCGAGTTAGCTCAACCTGCTCGAAGTCACCTGCAAGCACTAGCCTCCCGGAGCCACCGGCGTTGCAACACCGCCGACATCGCAGTCGTGCCAGAACTCTCTTCGACTTCTCGCTTCCGATCGTCGGGGACGCAACGCTGCCGGTCATCACACGTATGCCTCCACCTGTTTATATCTTCGAACTTTCTCCTCTGTAGTTCTATTCTTGTTAGTTTGTGTAGTTTGTAATAGTTCTCTCTCGTAAGCTGATTTATTGTTTCTGTTATATATCTCTTTAGTTGTATCCAGTGTCGATGTATTTTGTTAGTTGTATTGAAGTGATGTATTAGATCCCGTGTGCTGCAATATCACTAGAGTAAAGTTGTTTTGTTTTCCCACGTCTCTGATCTCTTTACTGTCTCTGCTTGCGTACGGAACGAACCAACCTGCTGTCATTCCCGTCGCCGACTTCGCGCTGGCGACGCTAGAGTGGCAGCTTGTAACAAAACTGGCGTCCGCGAGACAGGACGTTCCGTACAAAGAGTAAGACAGTGAGGGGTGAACGAGAACCGTGCGGACAGCGTGGTGATAGAGCCGCACAGTTGAAGCGGTTGTATCCTGCATAAGATCACGCTGGTTTTATAGTGGTACTATAGTGACAGTTTGCAGTATGGAGTGTATAGATTTGGATAAGTGTATCGCGCACGGTAAACAGTTAGGCCTCGAGGGCGCCGAACTGAGACAATGGGTTAAGGAGCAGCAGGAACAGGCGCAGGCGTTAGCCAGAGAAGAGCGGGCACGGGCCCGGGAGGAAAAGGAAAAAGAAAGGGAGAGAGAACGCGAAGAAAAGGAAAGAGAACGCGAAGAAAAGGAGAGAGAGCGCCAAGAAAAGGAGAGAGAGCGCCAAGAAAAGGAAAGAGAACGCGTTGAAAGAGAGAGAGAACGAGAAGCGGCAAGGGAAGCGGCTAGGGAAGCCGGAGAACGGGAAGTGCAGTTACTGCAATTAAAGATTCGCCTCAATGAGACTAGCAGTGTGAGCAGATCCAGCAGTGAGCACGGCGATGCCGGGGAGGAGCCGAGTTTGAGAATACACGCAGGTAGACTGCTCGTCACCTTTGACGAAGGAAGGGACGACTTAGATGCGTTTATACGCCGATTTGAGAGCATCGCCAGAGGGCAAAAGTGGCCTGAAAGCCAATGGGTGACGGCGCTTTCGACATGTCTTACAGGAGAGGCGCTAAGTGTTTATGGCAGGCTACCGCCTGCAGATGCAGCGGACTACACCAAGGTTAAAACCGCCCTCCTGAAGCGTTTTCGCTTCACGGCGGATGGGTTCCGAGACAAGTTTAATAAGGAGAGGCCAGTAGGGGGTGAAACAGCAACACAGTACGCGGCTCGCTTAAGACACTATTTCGATAGATGGGTTGAGCTGTCCAAAACTGAGACAGAATTCGAGTCCCTCCGAGCATTGTTGATTAGAGAGAGGTTTTTGCATGGATGTGGTTCGAACCTGGCATTATATTTGAAAGAAAGGAGGGCGGAATCTCTAGAAGACATGCTTGAGCTGGCAGACCAGTTTTTGGAAGCTCAGGGTGGAGCAAGCCTAGCGAAAACAAAAAAATATGGTCCCATAACGGACGAAAAGGGGAAATACGAAAAAGGAGGCAACAGCCACTCACCACTACCAAGGTGCTATATTTGCAATCGTGGGAATCACCCGCCGCACTTGTGTCGCAACAGACCTGCCGCTAATGTAGCCATCGTCTGCTTCAAGTGTGGAAAAAAAGGACATAGGGCAAACGACTGCCGGTCAGGAGCAAATAACTCCCTCCAGGCGTCCTGCCTCTACGCACCAAGGGAAACGCGTGAGGATCCCATATGCGACGGGTATGTCGAACTTAGGAATGGCGAAAAAGTCCCCGTCGTCAACGCCGTAAGGGTAACACCGCCGAAAAATCTGGCCGAGAACCTACCAGTGGCCACAGGGACCCTCCGAGGCACAGACATATCAGTGTTGCGGGATACGGGGTGCAACACAGTAATCGTGCGGAGGAAGTTGGTGAAGGAAGACGAGCTGACAGGTACAAGCAGACTCGTCTACTTGGTTGACGGAACAGCGAGGATGCTGCCCGAAGCACGGATTGAGGTGGACACCCCCTACTTTACCGGCAATCTGACAGCACTATGTCTGCAAGATCCACTGTATGACCTCATTCTGGGCAATATCGAGGGCGTAAGACCTCCTAATGATCCCAGAAAGCAGACTGAAAACCCAGTCGCGACAAAGGAGTTAAGAGAAGAGCCTGTGGCAGCAGCTATAACCCGTTCCCAAGCGCACGCACAGCCGGGAAAATTTGCCAAGCTTCGTACGCCTGGGACCACGGCGGGATTGCCGGGAGATAACTATGGCTGCGAGCAGAGGGGAGATGCGACACTCAAACAGTGTTTTGAGAAAATCGGCAGGAAGCAAACATGCCGAAATGAGAAGGGAATCGTAGAGTACAAACAAGAACAGGGACTGCTGTACCGACAGTACACAGAGGCCAATGGACGGCTTGTACGCCAATTAGTCGTTCCGCGCTGCCACCGAGAGGCTGTGCTTAAAACGGCACACGATGGTATAATGGCAGGACACTTGGGCACGCAGAAAACCAAGGACCGGATCTCGGAGGAGTTCTTTTGGCCAGGCATCACAGCTGACGTGAAAAGGTTCGTCGCCTCATGTGACATTTGTCAGCGCACCGTACCAAAGGGCCGTGTACCACATGTTCCACTGGGGAGGGCACCCATAATCGACACCCCGTTCAAGCGAGTGGCGATCGATATAGTGGGACCGATTCACCCGCCCTCAAAGCATGGGAACCGATACATTTTGACTTTGATGGATTATGCCACTCGGTATCCAGACGCAGTGGCGCTCCCGAGTATCGAAACTGAGCGAGTGGCCGAAGCCCTGGTCGAGATGTTCTCCCGATTTGGCGTCCCCCACGAGGTTCTGAGCGACCGTGGCACGAACTTCACATCGGACCTGATGAAGGAAGTAGCGCGGCTCCTTTCCGTGCGCCAGCTCCACACCACCCCATATCACCCCATGGCGAATGGCTTGGTGGAAAAATTCAACGGCACCTTAAAATTAATGTTGAAGCGCATGTGCGCCGAAAAACCGAGAGATTGGGACCGCTACCTGGCACCTCTCCTCTTTGCCTATAGGGAGGTTCCGCAGGCCAGTATGGGGTTTTCACCCTTCGAGCTTCTCTACGGCCGCCATGTGAGGGGACCCTTGGCGATACTGAAGGAGTTGTGGACGAACGCCGACTTGACTGAAGAAGCTAAGACGACGTACCAGCATGTCTTTGACCTTCGGAACCGTTTGGAGGAAACGTGCCGCCTGGCACACGAGGAGTTGGAAAAAGCCGGAGCACGGTACACGAAGCTGTACAATCGAAAGGCGAAGGAGCGGAGTTTCAACCCCGGAGACAAGGTACTGATTTTACTTCCAACCGACACGAACAAGCTGCTGCTGCAATGGAAGGGCCCTTTTGAAGTCCGGGAAAAGAAAGGTGAAGCTGACTACGTCGTAGACACGGCTGGCGGCAGAAAAATCTTCCACGCCAACTTACTAAAAAGATACGAGGAGAGGGACAGCCCCTCCACCAAGGTGTGCAACGTGACATTTGGTGTTGTGGAATCAAGCGAGGACGAGAATATTCCAACCCCTGACTGGCTGAAAGTAGAAGGGGAAGAAGACCTGAAGCTCTCCGACAAACTGGACGCTCAGCAGATTGGACAGCTGCAAAGAATTGTCAGGGAACACGCTCGTATTTTCTCGGATGTCCCGGGCAAAACTGACTGGGTCCACTGCAACCTCGAACTCACCACGAGTAACCCCGTCCACGTGAAACAATACCCTCTTCCCTTTGCAACGCGGGAAGGTGTAGAGAAAGAAGTGCGGGAGATGGAGAAACTCGGCATCATTGAGAAATCAGAGTCCCCTTATAATTCGCCAGTCATTTTGGTAAAGAAACCCGACGGGACAAATCGACTGTGTATCGATTTTCGACGCCTGAACAACGTTCTGGTGGCCGACTCCGAACCTATGACAAGAACTGACGCGGTGTTTGCTACAGTGGGAAAGAAGAAGTATTTCTCGAAGCTCGACTTCGTGAAGGGCTATTGGCAGATCCCGCTGACCGAAGAGTCCAAAGCGAAGACGGCCTTCTCGACGACATCGGGACTATATCAGTTCCGCTTCATGCCATTCGGCATCAAGACAGCGCCTGCTGTATTTGCTAAGTTGATGCGGAAGGTCGCAGAAGGTATACCCGGTGTGGACCACTACTACGATGATGTACTGGTAGCTACCGAGACATGGGAGGAGCACCTGAGGTCCCTGGGACTGCTTTTTGAGCGCATACAGAGGGCTGGGCTTACAGTGCGCCCCAGTAAATGCGAACTTGGGGTAGAAGAAATCGACTTCTTGGGACACCGAGTTGGCCGGGGCAGATTGCAACCACTGGGGAAAACACTCGACAAGATCGAAGCTGCACCACGTCCTTCAACCAAGCGACAAGTGCGCGCCTTCCTCGGTTTGACAGGGTACTATCGGGAATTTATCCCGAATTACGCAGAAGTCAGCGCTCCCCTTACAGATTTAACTCGGAAGGGCGAAGCTAACTCGGTGAAATGGACAGCAGCCCACGAGGAGGCTTTTCGAAGTCTCAAACAACATGTCTCGACGGAGCCGATACTACGGCTACCAGATTTGCACCAACCATTCGTACTTCGAACGGACGCATCGGACACAAGTCTCGGAGCCGTGCTCATGCAGGCCCACGAAGGCAAGCTCCACCCCACAGCTTATGCCAGCCGAAAGCTGCTTCCTCGGGAGGCTTCCTATAGTACCATCGAACGTGAATGTCTCGCGTTGGTATGGGGAATTCAGAAATTCTCCATGTACTTATATGGTGTACATTTTTGTGTCCAGACAGACCACCAGCCTCTGAGTTATATCCAACGGGCAAAACAGCTGAACGCTCGAGTACTTCGATGGAGTTTACTACTCCAAGAGTACCAGTTCACCATTACGCATATTAAGGGTAGCGAAAACGTGGGAGCCGATTACTTGAGCCGGATATAGTTCTTGAGGTCTATGAGCATGTTGTTTTTTTTTCCTTCCATCGGTTGTTTTCTGTTTGTATGTACGTATTTCATTGTATAAGAAGTGTATTTCGAGTTATTTTCTTTTTGCTTGGTGCATTGGTTGTTTTACTTGTTGTAATGCACATTGAAAGATTGCCCTACAGTAAAGGAGCGCACCTGTTCCGTTTTGTTTCGTAGTATACATTCGTGCAGTGTATTCTGTATTGATGGCTGCCGTACACGGCTATTTCCT
The DNA here is from genome assembly GCA_013436015.1 of Rhipicephalus annulatus. Taxonomy (NCBI): domain Eukaryota; kingdom Metazoa; phylum Arthropoda; class Arachnida; order Ixodida; family Ixodidae; genus Rhipicephalus; species Rhipicephalus annulatus. The sequence goes on along the minus strand of WOVY01016092.1, from coordinate 362,934 downwards.
CTTCTTGGTTGTATGGCGCATTGATATTGTTGCGTGTAAATGAAGCTGGTACTCTAACAATTGTTTGTTTTTCCTTTTGTTGTTACTTTGATGTACTCTGCCTATGTATGTTGTGTATGAGAGGGACAGTCCTCATGCCTCCCTTGTTGGTGGTGTTTTGTTCCTTGTTTTCGAAAAAATTCCCCTCCGTGTGAACAAATGTTATGAATAACATTCTGAAAGTGGGGGGCAATGTCACGGACGGCTATTTTTGGCGACACCGCGTCACGGCAATTAACGGGCGCCGTACTCCCCGACTGACCGGGAGAAACGGCGGCACATGAAAGGGAGCCGAGAAGAGCAGAATGGGGTGCTCTTCTTAGAACGTCGCCGCCGACCGTCAGTCCTTTTGTAACTGTGGCGGCGTCTGCAAGGTCGTAGAAGGCCACGGTATACCCCGAAAAAGGATTAGACTACGAGACGCCACGGCTGAGAGCTAAGTGGTTGACCGTTCCCACGGAAAAAAGCGTGGGAAACGCTCTGGGGGCCAAGCCGTATGACAACAACCCGACAGGTTGTCACTCTCGCTAGTTGCGGGCCCTCTCCCAATTAAAAAGGGGTGGGGTCAAAATATTTTTGGGGCGGAGTTTCCCATCAATTAAACGTGCATGATTGGACCCAGGTAGAGGTCTCTTGTCCCCAAGGAAGAGAGCGAGGAGACACGAGGGGGATTTAAGCGCGGGATTTTGCCCTGCTAGGCAGACTAGTCGCTGACCAAGATGGGTAGAAACAGATCAACAAGCATCTCTTCTAGAAGTTTTTAGTGTGGCTCTGTATCGGCTGGCCACCTAAACTTAGCCGTTCGTCTAGTTGTGACGCGATATTAACGTCTGCAACGTAGTCATCGGGACTTCGCCTCGAGTTAGCTCAACCTGCTCGAAGTCACCTGCAAGCACTAGCCTCCCGGAGCCACCGGCGTTGCAACACCGCCGACATCGCAGTCGTGCCAGAACTCTCTTCGACTTCTCGCTTCCGATCGTCGGGGACGCAACGCTGCCGGTCATCACACGTATGCCTCCACCTGTTTATATCTTCGAACTTTCTCCTCTGTAGTTCTATTCTTGTTAGTTTGTGTAGTTTGTAATAGTTCTCTCTCGTAAGCTGATTTATTGTTTCTGTTATATATCTCTTTAGTTGTATCCAGTGTCGATGTATTTTGTTAGTTGTATTGAAGTGATGTATTAGATCCCGTGTGCTGCAATATCACTAGAGTAAAGTTGTTTTGTTTTCCCACGTCTCTGATCTCTTTACTGTCTCTGCTTGCGTACGGAACGAACCAACCTGCTGTCATTCCCGTCGCCGACTTCGCGCTGGCGACGCTAGAGTGGCAGCTTGTAACAGACGGGGACCTTTAATGAGGAGAGGAAGGGGGACCCTAGCGCAAGCCTAGCCTCGCTAGTGTACAGTCTAGCCATGCTCATGCAACCGCAGTGCTGCCCTACTTTCGAAACAAGTGACAGAGATCTTCAATGAAAAGGGGGTAGACACTTGCGCTAGCATAGCCCCACTTCCCCTCGCAGAGTACACTCTAGTCACGCTCACGCAACAACGGTGCTGTCCTACTCTCGAAACAAGTGACAGATATCTTCTAAGGGAAGGGGGGTAGACACTAGCGCTAACCCAGCCTCGCTTTCCCCCATGTGAGTAAAGTCTAGCCACGCTCACGCAACCACGGTGCTACTCTACTCTCGAAACAAGGGACAAAGGTCTTCAAAGGAAAGGGGGTAAACACTAGTGCTAGCCTAGCCTCGCTTCCCCTCGCTAGTGCACACGCTAGTCACGCTCACGCGACCGCGGTGCTGCACTACTGTGGAAACAAGTGAGAGGAATTTCCAGTGGGGAAGTGGGTAGACATTAGCGCCAGCCTAGCATCGCTGCCCCTCGCTCTCGTACAGCGTAGCCATGCTCATGCAACTGCGGTGCTTCACTACCCTTGAAACAAGTCGCGAGGATCTTCAATGGGGAGATCTTCAAACAAGTCGTGGGGATCTTCAAAGAAGACACTAGCGCTAGTCTAGCTCCTCTTCCCCTCGCGAGAGTACAGTCTAACCACGCTCACGCAACCACAGTACTGCTCTACTCTCGAAACAAGTGACAGGGTTTTTCAGTGGGGAAGGGGACAGACACTAGAGATAGCCTAGCATCGCTTCCCCTTGCTAAAGCCCAGCGTAGCCACGCTCATGCAACCGCGGTGCTTCACTGCCCTTTAAAGAAGAGACGGCGATTTTAAATGGGGAGGAGGTAGACACTAGCGCTAGCCTAGCCTCGCTTTCCCTTGCTAGGGTACACTCCCACGCTCAAGTAAAGGTGCGCTTATACTCCCGATGTTATCGGCACGTTGGCGAGCGTCACATGCCTTGCAGCGCTTCGGCCGAGTCTAGTTGTACGTTGGCTGCGGCAATGCTTCGAACAGTTACCTGTTTTCGCCGACATTGCACAGCGCATGTGCGCCTGTACCCTACGTCGCGACATCGTGTTATAATCGCACCTTAACAGTAGAGAACATGGTGGAAGGAAAACTGAGGAGAGGCCCTCGCTATACAAGGTGCAGAAAAGAAAGTGTGGCGGAAGTCACGTGGTTTTCTGCAGTGGTTGCTATGGCAATGTGGGCATGTCGTCGATGCCCCTTCATGGCCCCATCGTCTCGCTTCGTCGGCAAATGACACCTTTGATCGGCTTGTTATCTGTGAATCTGCGTTTTTATGAGATCGTTGTGTTCGCGGATTACGTAAGGTTTCAGAATTTCATCTTACAGTGAGTGTATGTTGTCACGGTTGCGTGCGCAGCATTCAGCGTGCCGTAATTTCGAGGGGTTTTCGAAGCCCACGACAGCTTCTCCGAGAAGGCTTCGCGCCGCAACTTCTCTGTTTGCCTTCGACACCGTGCTGTTGCACTCCTCCGCGATGAAGGGATACATTTCCGAGAACTGAACCACACCTCCGGCTGCTTTTAATGTGGGACACAGTGTTGACCAGTTTCCGTGCGCGATGGTGACGATTGGAAAGCGTTGGCCCGGTGCTCTAAATGAAGGCTGCATCGTAAAGAGTTGAAAAGACGTGCCTTACCTAATTTTGTTTGACACAAGAAGGTGATTTGCGAAGCTGCTTGACGTTTTCAGATTCTATTGCGTTTTGTGCGAAGTAGTTTAATATGGGCCGAAGTTGTCTTCGAAGCAGTCGTACCCGTACGACCGCCCCACCCCACTGTACGTTGGTGCGATTGTATGAAACCCTATGGTGCGAATGTTATGATGCATAGATTCATGGGGTAATCTGAGTTGCAACATGCTTCTATGGAGGAAGGCCAATGCAGATGGCACTGTCAAATTATGTCACGTACCCTTAACTTACCAGTTCACCTGAAAAAAAAATCCACGACGGTTCCCTTGCCAAGTTACACATTTTCTTTATTGCATTCAGCTCAATAGGCTTGAAGCACGTAACTGGACGTTTATTTGAAAATAATAATAGCAGCGCTTGCACTCAAGAAAGCTTTGTTCTATTTCCTGTACACCTGCCTGGGCAATATACCGACGCATAAGCATGCAGTCAATTTACATGTCTCCCCTATAAAGGTTGGACATTTAAATCTGCAGCACGCGCGTCGTTGCGGTTTCTTACAGCAGTAAGAACCAACGTTTCTAGAACCAATTCTAGAAACGTTGGTAGGAACAGCATCCTCACGAAGGCGAACTGCCGCTGGCGCCGCCCGAGTGAAGCGCTCAGGGGGGAAGTGTTTGAGCACTTAAAAGACCAATTTGTTCGTTCCCAGTCACGTTGGCTGTGTCTAATGGCCTGGATTTATAGTCTGCTTCGACGGGATCTTTGGAAAACCTGCACGAAAGCAAATATAAATGTACGCAAATTCACTGACTATATTGACACATGGACAAATAGTCATGAATAAATTCCACCACAGTGATACCATGACGCGAACAAATCGAACGAAAGAAGAAACTCCGGCGCTAGCTGCGCCGTGTCGCCAGCGTCGTGGTTAATTGCGCTGCATTTTATTGCGTTCTAGAACTGTCGCCAAGAGCCGCAAGTAATCCTCAGGAACACTACGCTGACGCATGCAGTATCATCCATTATGTTCTGCGAGGATACTCACGATCATATTGTACAACGAACATAAAAAAACTTAATGCACTTACCTGTGGAAGCTGACGCCTGGTTCCCGTTTTATCGAGGGCATCGCAGCTTCTTAGCCGATGCAATCAGATGTATCGCTTTCCGGCTCGGTCAGCTGGCGATGTCCCTGCGCTCTGGCCAGCGCGACGCGATATCGTATCCTAGCAACCACATGAGCGTGCCCACAAGGGCGAGGAGGAGCGCTGCTACTATTCCCTACTTTCGGCTTCACAAAATGTGACGTCACGGCCTTAACTCAGTTTTTTCCTTCCTCCATGGTAGAGAAAAACGTGTCTAACGCGTTAGGATCAGCAATAGAATTACGATGTTGTAGGTAGCCGGCGGATCTAGCCTTGCAAAATTTGCAGGCAACTGCCACGCCCTGTTTCCTCTTTTCTATTCTAATTTTATTGAACTAATACCCTTTTTTTCTTTCAACTAAGCGTTTGTGTGTTCTTAGAAAGTTCCGCGCAGCGCGAAGTATCTCTAGCTGGCAGCATGTGTGGTATTTCGCACGCATTTTTGTACCAGACCCCTATCTCACTGCACCACACTCCAACATAATCGTCACTCATTCACAGTGACATGCTAGGCCTGTAGCAGTTTAAGATTTCAAGATAAGTCGCGACAGCTGCTTCCTCAAGATCCAGTAACCTTGTGGAAACACAATATCAGTTACACTGTCACTTGACGAGCCTAAACATTGTAGGTCCTCAAATAAACATTCCCGTTCTATGTTATGCTCCCGACACTTAAGTAAATAGCGTTCTATGTCATGACACTTCTTGCAAGTCACGCACCAATGGCGTCGCGGAGAGTATAACCTTGTGGAGCCACGCTGGTGTACGCGCTGACACCGTTCGGATGCGATGAAGCAAACAGGCCTCTTCCCTTGATAGCGCTTTTGTCACACATGACTGGTGAGGCGTCAGCCATAACGAATGAAATGCGTGATTGATACGTGGAGTTTAGCGTCCCGAAACCACCATATGATTATGAGGAACGCTGTAGTGGAGGGGTTGAAAAATTTCAACTACCTGGGGTTCTTTAACCTACGTGCTACCAAATCTGAGCACACGGGCATACAGCATCTTCGCCTCCACCGTAAGTGCAACCACCGCAGCCTGGATTCCATCCCACGACCTTCAGTTAGCAGCCCAGTACATTAGCAACTAGACCACCATGATGGGGCGAACGGAAATGCTTGTTTACAGCTTCTCGTGAAAGATGTTGATTGTCCCTGGAAGCATTATTTGTTAGTGTAAGTTCCAAAGCATTCCGGGCAAATCTGTCAGCCGCCACATTACCCGCTTTATTCACATGTTAAAGAATCCATTGAAACTTTACATTTAGACGAACACCGTGCAGCTCCTTAACAATTTGGAGCGATCTTTCATTGTACTGATCCAAAAGCAATCCAAGCTTTAGCCGCTGTCGACGAAACAACATACTCGAGTCGCGCTACCCCAGGCACCTTTAGGAACGGGATCACGTACGCTGCAGCCCTTGCTCTGTGCTACTTGTCGACCGGTATATCAGTAAAAGCTTTCAAATGGTCGGCGTATTTTTCTTCAATATTTCCAAGTACCAAAGAACGTACTTCTGCTCTTGGCGTGGAGCGCTTGCTGTGCTTCTACGGAACCGTCACGTGATAGTCTGTGTTCTCAAATAGCGAAGGCGGGGCTTGTCGAAGTTGTCTGTGTTTGGGAAATTCCGTGGGACATTGGTGAAAGCTGTTGGAAGATGGTGAAAGCTCGCGATTCTATACGTCACCGAAGGCAACTGAGTAGCGCTCGTCCTGAGCTCGATTCGCAAAGTCGACAAAGCTGCGTCAGCAGTCGTTGAGAGGCGAGAAGACGCAACGGCGGTAGACGTGCTCACCTTTACGCTCGCTGTAAACTTTTGCACTCTGAAAAAAGCAATCATTAGGCCTTTACAATGAAGCATTTCCAGCCGTTCGTACTGTGAGTCACTTGGAGAGATCAGATGCAATTGGAAGAGTACACGATTGACAATTACTGCCAAGTGTAACCTCATCGTCGATGTTGGGCGGCTCCCCCAGCTTGTTCCTGTGATCATTCGAATAATGTTTATACGGGGTGACAAAGCTGATATCGTCGTGTCTACTGCACGTAGCCATTTCGCACTGGAGTCCAGTGGTACTCCAGGCAATTTCGTGAACTTAGCTTGCTGAATTGATGCATCCGAATGTGATATCTTCATCGTTCTTTATCTTTTTTCGCATGTCTGGGAATAGCATAAATTGAGACTTTCCTGCTGATTTTGTTTAGTCTGTGCGGAGAGTACAACCCTTTGGCCAATCATTTCCAATCGCTTATGCTGATATCCAGCCAGCCAGATGCAAATGTCGTCGGCATAAATTGATGTTTGAACCGCTTTGCTTACCTTGAATTGCTTTGCTTACCTGCTTTGCTCACGGCCTTGATGGCGTCCGGTATTCAAGCCATGGTCGCATTAAACAACATTGGAGGCAGGGCACTGCCCTGTGGCACTCCTATTTCCCTTGAGCTACTAAGCACTTTCCCTAACTTCACCTGCATCGACCGATCACTAATAAACACATGAACAAACCGTAACAGGTATCCTGCTATTTTCATAGACACAAGATGGCAAATTATCGCCTTCCAAAACACGTAGTCGTACAATTTTGAAACATGCAGAAATATTGCCAGCGTTGAAAAAACCATATGCTCGTTGGTGTTCTGTGTGTCTTACCTAGTCTAAGATGTTTTCTTGTGCACATAATCGGTGCCGAAACCAAGTCATACACGCTGGAAGGGCCCTGTGATGTAACATGTCAGCCGAGCACAGCTCAGCATCTACATGAACTTCTCTACGCGCGAAGTTAGTGATGATACTGGTCGATATGATGCCAGCTCGGTGCTGTCTTGACCAAATTTCAGGACTGGCACTACCCAGGCCATTTTCTAGGTTTGAGAAATTTTGCCCGACTCTCACACACAATTAAATACGTCAGAAGCTTACTCCTTACTTCTGCAGTCAGATTTATTATCATTTAGTTCGTAATACCTTTAAGTCCAGGAGCACAGTGCTGCCGGAGAGAACTTATAGATGACGTCACTTCCCGCAGCGAAAAAGGCGCATTGATGACACATGAAGAACGAGTTGGAAGTTAAGAAGATGGTTCACTTTCTCTTCCAATTACATAAACTCCAGCAAATTCTTCGACTAGAGATGGCATTGACGAGCTCTTTTATATGACCTTTTTCTTGCAACAAAGTAATTAAGGAGATTTAGGTCCGGCGTTGGAAAATGTGCCGGCAGCTTAAGTATAGTGATTGCAGCTGTTCTGCTCGCAAGTACATCTTGAATTATGTCTCCTGTGCGATGATCTAGGTGCTCCCGGTAGTAATATCAATCAGTTATTTTGCTGCATTTATGTACCGTCTATACAGGTATCTAGGAACACGGCTAAGTATAAGGAAATGATCACTTCTCATTCGGTCTGAAGCTGTAGAACACGTGAGTTGAACGTCACTTGAATGCAAAGTTCGTTAAATAATAATTGTACAAGGTGGGGGCCTATAAAGAGCATTAAATTGCCATTTTTAGCAATGTATAAGCCTAGCTTATCAATAGCACTTTCCAGACAAAGTCCACGCGCATTCGAACTCTCGTCCCCTCATGACGTGTGATGCACATTGAAATTACCACCAATGATGCGCAGTGCAGGGAAACGATGGCTCAAATCTTCTAAAAACTTTTCAATTGAGTTTTTCTTGTAAGGAGATGCATACACTGATGCAATGCTGACTTTGCGGTTTACTGTCTGAGCCCTAATAGCACAAACTTTTATAACATCTGTACAAGTCAGCCCTGTTGATTTTAACGTGTGGTATCTTTCTTCGAATATAAAAAGCGGTGGTTCCATACCGGAAAGACGTTATGGTGGGGTTCTTGTGAATGACGTAGTTAGAAATTGATCTTTGTCTTGGTAACTCATCCTCAGACAGAGCCAAGATGGGAATTCGATAGTCTGCCAAGAACAGGTTTAGTTCATTCATGCGAAAAACGACAGCGGCATAATTGCATCAAAAGCACCCATCAGCTATTTAACGTACACTCAAAAACATCACCTTAGGCGTCCTACTCCTGGCTGTGCCCCCCCCCCCCAAAAAAAAACAAGTAGCACTGTTTCTAGAGGCAGCATGGTCTGCAGCACGGTGTTCACTTTACCTGGTGGCACTGTCGCTCAGTGAGAACGCAACGCAGCCAACAGAAGAAGAACAGTCTCTGTAGTGTCGTGGACATTTTCCTGATTTCTCTCTGTCTTCTGCTCATAATCTTCTCTGAGAACTGCGCCATAGGAGGCTTGTGTAGAAATCTTAGTAGTATCAGGTGGCCTGGCGGCTCGCTTTGCTTGGCCCGCTTTGGCTGGTGTATTTAAGAAGCATTTTTCCGAATGCACATCGCGTAGATTTTGTCGGCCACTTGCTACTCTGTCTATCATAAAAGGCAGAAAATTCTCTGGTGCTTGAACAACTGACTGGGCCGTAGTTGGTTTAGACCACGTAAAAAACAAAGGCTTTCTCTCTATGTAGCGCAATCATTCGGAATGGACACCCACTGTAACTGGCGGGATCGTCACTATTGCAATTGCATACTTTAAGTCCAGCTTGCAAGTTTTGAAGTCATTCGGACCTTCACGCGTTTGCATCGCAGCTCTCTTTGCCCGAATTTCTTCACGTAACCAAACCGTTGGTATTTAAATCATTTCGGTGGAGGCTCCATGCATTCAGTGGTTTCATGCCGAGTGAAGGCAAGGTTAATGACCAGTGGTCGCTCGGTGTCAGGGGCAAACGTGAGTACCCACTGCATCCGTGGGTCTAACTTTCCACTTATTTGTAGAAGAGACTTCTCGTCGAACAGTCCTCCTGACGTGAATCACGCCTTGGCGTGTCATGTAAGCGAGAAAATCCACCTACCATTTCGGAACACCTCGAATCAAGCAGGCATTTTTCAGGTAGGCATTAGGAAGACGAGCACTAACTGGTATACCAAACATCTTGCCGCACCTGAAATGCTCCTTGACTTGATCTTCAGTAGCCACGTCAAGCAGTAATGGACCATGGCAGTGAAAAAACTCCGAACTGGCTCTGCGTCAATGACTGATGTCACCGCAGAGTGTAAAGCAATAGGGTTCACCTGTTTGAAGTCTTTTCCGCTTCCTACCGGTAATATAATCACCGGAATACCCACAGTTCTGTTTTTGCGGTGGCTTACCACCTTGAAGTTGTCATCATCCATGTCTGGCCAATTGTCTATCTTTGTCGAGTCCCCCTGTTGAGCCGAGTCCTACTGCAATGGTCGTCGAGTCTCTTGTTGTATACAATCGTCGTCGACGGTTCCAAGTTCAATGGAATCGCCACAGTCACGTTAGTCCCTTCGTTGGTCTGGTAGTTTGGACGGCACGTGGGATGGATCAGATGGCTCTCCTGGTTGCTTGCCTGACTGAGCCATGGCCGAAGTCCCGGAATTGGCTCCTTCATCCGGCGGCATCTACTCAGATGGGGCACCGCAATGGGAAAACCATCTTGAAGCCACACGCGTCTTCGTGATAATGACGGAAAGTAACGCAAAACAAGAAACAATAGAAGATCGAAGCAAGAGCTGCTGCACTCTCTCTCAACGCGCTATGCGCGTGTTGTAATTAATATCGCCACACTAAGTGCTTCTTGTTTTCTCTAAGTGAACAGCTAATTTAGGCAAAGCGCGTACTCGATGAACGTGAAAAGGCATTTTTCAGGCAGTGAATGGCCTAACGCAAACTGTAGGCGCGAACCTCAAAATAGGCACTCATAGGAACAATAAATGTTTTCTTATTACGTTTTCATTCCTTAGTTCATGCTTTATGGTAAATAGGATCGAAACGGACTGTGTGGGGTTCAACGTGCCAAAACCACCATATGATTTTGAGAGACGCTGTAGTGGAGGACTCCGGAAATTTTGACCACCTGGGGTTCTTTACCGTGCACCAAATCTGAGCACACGGGCCTAGAGCACTTTCGCCTCCATCTAAAATGCAACCGCCGCAGCCGAGATTCGATCCCGCGACCTGCGGTTCAGCAGCCGAGTACCTTAGCCACTAGACCACCGTGGCGGGGCTATTTACACTTCTATGTATGTATGTATGTATGTATGTATGTATGTATGTATGTATGTATGTATGTATGTATGTATGTATGTATGTATGTATGTATGTATGTATGTATGTATGTATGTATGTATGTATGTATGTATGTATGTATGCATGTATGTATGTATGTATGTATGTATGTATGTATGTATGTATGTATGTATGTATGTATGTATGTATGTATGCATGCATGCATGCATGCATGCATGCATGCATGTATGTATGTATGTATGTATGTATGTATGTATGTATGTATGTATGTATGTATGTACGTATGTATGTACGTATGTATGTATGTATGTATCTTTTGAAGGAAAGCCGTTTTTGGTCCTTTAAAGTAAAATTTATCAGGATTTTCATGATGTTCTTTGTAGTTCTCGTGCTTCTGTACCATTATACTTTTTAGTTTGTTTTCTGCCACATGCAAAGAAATGCAACCTCATACAAAATGTGTGAAATCGAAGAAGTTGTTTCATTTTCGAATGTACAGTCGGGAGCAAGAATTGTGAAAAGTGGAACCAACCAGCAAAGTTAGGTTATAGCACAACTCCTCTACATAGCATTGCTTCTCCACATTGCATTTGTTGATTATGTCGATTTCAGCTCATTCATTTTAACCGGAATATCCAAGCTATCACCCGTCGCTGTTCATGAACATATTTGTGTGATTCTTCAGCATATTGTATTACATGTTGGCAATTACTACTAAGGGCACAAACCTAGCCAAACTGCATACACAGATTTTATCCATGCACCTGGCATCTGTATTAAAACTGATGTTAATAAAAAATAAAATTTAGTTTAAAATCTTTGTGTTGTTCTCAAAAGCACGGCATCTCTATATGACGCAAATTAATTTGTCACTACATTGTTCCGCTTGGGGCAATTAGAGGCCCTCTCCTCAGAGTTCGGTAGCCAGCTGTAGTTCTTTATAACCATTCATAGTGGCATTACATGGAAGCGCGCAACATGACAGATACCGAGAGAGAAGACACAAACTTAACACTGTTTGCGTCTTCTATCTCTGTCCGTGCTTTTTTGCCTTGCTGCGTGTAATGAATCCCGCGAAACAAGCACGAAAACGTGTCCCGACAAAGGCAGTCCGCTGCAAGCAAGTAGCTCACTTCCTGTCTAGGTTTTATTCAAAACATCGTGTTGTCTAACCATCAGCCGAATATGCAGACACGTGAATAGTATTACATCAAGTAAGATAATGGTGTTTTGGCACTGGAAAGCGTTGCAATAACAGAGGTTGGAAGGGGAAATATGAATTCTAAATTCTGTAATTCATGAGGGAGTATGGTACAGTGCTTTTGGGTCAAAAAGTTGGGGAAAGAAGAGAGCGCAAAAGCCCCTTTTTCGAGAAAAAAGCACCCGCCGCAACGCATATTCCCAAACTGGGGAACCTGTTGAAAGAGTACTCGGTGACACTGCAAATCGAACCCAATACCTCCTACCTTAGAGTTGGACGCTGTGACCACTCGTCTACTGCTGCAGTGCTTCAGATGGCAGTTTACCATTGAAGCATTTACCCATTTTGAATATATGGTCATTCGCTCGAATGATGCCAAATGCGAAACGTCTGGTGAAAGTAGGTCAAAATAGAGAAAAAATCGGAAGGCGTTAGCCTAAGGTGAGTGGATAGCAAATGCCACCAAGCATGGCTGTACTACCATGCACTATAAATCGGCGTTAGACAACGCTAATCAACTATCTTGAATTGAGTCACTTTCACTCAATCAATACTCAGTTTCTTTCTAAAATCGTCATTTAGACACGCTTTTGCTAATCAACTCACAACTTTCATAATTAGTTTTGATTCTCATATATAAAGAGAGTCACACTTCATCTCGCTTTCTCTGTGGCTGTCATTCTCATAGAACACGGACTCAGCTTTTTTTATGCTCTCCAAGCATCCGACGCCTCTCTGCGGAAGCTTTCCATGACGTCATCTGCACCGAAGGATCGTCTTTCTCATCTGCTCGATCGCTTCGGTTTAAGCTTTCACGAAGACGAAATGAGAGTCGCGCGGAAACCGTCTCTCTCTCTCTCTCTCTTTCTCTTTTATTCTCTTGTTTCGCGTGCGTGGCAATGTAACTTGACGCCGAAACTCGTGAACCTCCATTGTTCTATCTTTGCTCACGCAAACACCGCTGGACGATAACTGCATCGTGTTTTCGGAAATTCATTAGCACTAAAACACTTCCCGATGAATTTCCCTCGTTTTACGTGGCCACATATCTAAGCGTGAGGGTATTCATATTCTTGTTTTGTGGCTTTATCAAAATGCGGGCTTGCATGGAACCTATGGGAATGCGCTCAAGATAACATTCTATTACTGCTGTTCCAGATTTCCGCAGAATTTCTCCGGAGGTGCAAAAGCCGCTCCTGTGATTTGTAATAAGATTATTATTTGTAATAACATTATTGTAAGAAAGGCAACCTTTCACGTCTAGCTAGAAAATACCACTACAGCCGCCACTATACCGGGCTCGATTTTAACAGGGGACGGAAACTCCTTATACCTGCCATGTATTCGCTGCCAGCAGCGGCAGCGCCGCTTTTACCACTCGTGGTTGTCGGGCGTATACTAGAAATAAATCACAAACAGAAAATTTCTTTTATAACGTCACTGGTGACGTACCAAAGTGGAAGGAAAAGACAAATAATTGAAAGGAGGTGGGTTGCCGTGAAAGCCCTCCTTTCCCACTTCGCATCAAAGCGGAATGCACTCGTGGCTTCTTCCAGGTCCGCTCGCCGCTTGAGCGATGCGTCAATTCATATAATTTTGTTCCTCTTTTATAAATTTTGTTCGTGTTTTCTTAAGAGGTGAAATATTAGCTAACTGGTTTCTTAGTAAGACAAAACTCGATCAGCAGAAATAAAATGAGCCTTTTTTATTGCACTTTTTTATTAAAAAAACAGACATGCGTGTAGTGTGAAAGTGTAAATCTATAAGCAGTTTAACTTAAAACTGACATTCGGACGTAATTAGCAATTATAGAACCCGGAATATTTGAACCGCTGCAAACATTATCAATTGTGAGCGGGACACGTCGTATTTGACTCGACCACGTTTGTTATGGCGGCGCACATAGTTTTCTTACAGAGCTTGAGCACCAAATGGAACTGAAGTTCAGAGGCACGAAGAGACTCGAAGCGATCAGAAATTTTTTGAGAAAGAACGGCGCTAGAAATATATAGTGTTTCGGCAAGTTGACTTGTGTTCATCAGGGCATGTGCTTCATTGTATGTGAATTTATCAAACAATATCATGGGTATGTGCATTTATCAAACAATATCAAAGCGGGCATGTGCTTACCAAGAATATCACTTGAAAATTAAAGTTCTCGCTCCTCCATTATTTTCAATGTTTTATTTAAATGTGTGCCTAGACACACATTCGCATCGTGAGCATGTCACGCTAGTGATGCAGCTTACACGAATCTCGTTGATACATGCAAATGATCAGTTAAAGAAAATTAAAGTATGGCCTCAGAGACGAGTACACACAAACAAGAGGTCTCAGAGGCTGTGTGGTATTCCTACTCACTACAAGATGGTCTTCGAGACATCCTTTTCTGTGGTATTCCATCTCTGAGGCTGCGAAGGTTTTTAACGACCGTTTGGAGCGCTGCAAACCTAAATCAGCGGCAGGGGCCTATGGCAGTGGCCCCTCTTAACTTGATAAGTTACTCTAAGCTATTACTATGACACCCCCTCAAGATAAGTAAATTCTTGGCTAAATAATGTGCAGAAAAAAACATTATGAATTGGGCCCCTGTTCTGTGTCATCCTGTTTGAAATATTGTAATATTGAAATTTGTAAATATTGTGTACATCACCGAAACTGAACTGGTGGGCCTACTATGCTTTAAGACTTCTTTGTCTCTTTCCTCACCATGCACGGTGATGTATGGGAGTTGTGATACTCGGCTTCGTACACAGAAGTCATTGGATCAAATTCTGGCCTTGGTGGCCGCATTTCTCTAGGGGAGGCAAAATATTCGGTGCCCGTTCACTTGGATTAACGTAAAAGGATACTACATGTGCAAAATTTGTAGAGCCCTCTACTACGGCGTCCTTCACAATCATATTGTAATTTCAGAGCACAATACTTCAAGAATTATAAAGTTATGCAAAAGAATCTACCACTGGAATGGTTAAAATTGATGCATAGCTGCCGCTTATAAAACACGCATACATAACGAAGAAGACCGAGACACCACATCGCCGTCTTCTTTTTGTATGCATGTTTTATTAGCGGCAACTATGCATTCAGTATTTCACCAACTGAACAAGAACAAGTTCCTCTCATAGGTTAGTTGGTTCAAAAATGCATGGTTAAGTTCGACTTGATGCACCACAGGTGAAGATTAAAAATAAAAAAACAATAGACAACTGCTTCTCTGGCTTTCTTCCTTTTTCGTCTTCGTCTATTATGCGCTTACTTCCATTCAACCATGTATTAGTTATGTATGCTTTTTTGCGTATTATCATAATGTTGCTATTTTTCCAGTTCATTGTAACTGTTGTTGTGAGGCACTAAGTGCATATTGTAGTAAGTTTTTTGTAAATAAGTTCTTCTTTCTCCTTTATCTGATCAGATGTTTTTCCTTCCTCGTGAGCCACTTTTCTGTGTGCCATATCATTTATGAGCTCTCTAACCTCTTGGTACTTGCATATCGAACTTCCGTATTTTGATTATTGTTACTTCCTCTCGAGGGTTAATAAACCCATTTCGAACTACAAAGTTAAGAGCTGACTTATTTGGCAACCAAAACGGTGCATTGCAAATTGTTGAGAACGTTTCTTTATTTGTCCTTTAGAGCATGCCTTTCATTTTTCCTGGGCAGAGTCTATTTTTCGCTGTTTTGATGCTGATGCCTTTTTTACTGCAATCTCTGTCATCCTGATGCTATAGCAATATATGGATGAGAGAGAGAGAGAAAAATGAAAAAAAGCAAGCGTACAAAAAAGACACGCATACAAAAGGGACGCGTACAAAAGACGCTAACAAAAAAGAAACGTTTCACTTCCCATACTGGAACCGAAACGTCTCTTTATTGGATATATTTTTTAGATGCGGAAGCATCTTATACTCGCGCCTTGTAGTGCGCCGTCCGCACCGATTCTCGAACATTCGACAGCTGACGCGCGCGCATGCGCCGTCGCGCCGTCGCCCACCATCTGTGCCGCGCGCGCTTCTCCTTCGAGAACATTCGACAGCTGACAGCGCATGCGCCGTCGCGCCGTCGCCATCTGTGGCGCGCGCGCGCTTCTCCTTCGAGAACATTCGACAGCTGACAGCGCATGCGCCGTCGCGCTGTATATATACTCAAGGTCGGCGCTCGCTCGCTCAGTTGCCGCTCGTCCGTTGGTTTGTACGGCGCGTCGACACATCCACAAACAGAATCCAAAAACAGAATGATCGACGTCCCTTCGACCAGCGCCGGCCAAACTGTTGGCGGAACCGCTTCCGCATCCTCCTCAGTGTTCCCCCGAGGGAAGCTGCGGGCAATTTTTTTTGCTTGGTCAGCGCTGCAATAATTTCGCCCATAACTTTCCTAGGCCACCAAACTCTCGACTACGTATACTAACCTATGTCACTTACTATGTTCTTCTTAAACACCCCCGTTAGCTAAGCGAACTCAATTTCAGATTTTCAGTTAGTCTATTTCATGTGCTGCCATTACTTTGTACGACCTTTTGTGTATCGCGAGAGCTTGCTTTCTCCTTGCCTTGTTATTTTACCTCCAACTTCAATTGCTGTTTCAGACATCAGTCAGTCACTGTTTCGTTCATTCCCTTGATGTCATCTTTAGCTTATTGCCTCGAATCTGCGCATTTATTCTTAATCTAATTTTGACATTTTTATATTTTCACCACGTCTAGGTCGTGTTGTCTTTTGGTGGTTCGTTTTGCTTAAGATGTCCACAGACTTAGCGCTCTCTTCAATCTCAGTAACCTGTAGTAACTGCATTTTACTTTCTTTACGACATGTACGTGCTACAGTACGCCTCGGTGCCCGCACAGAATCAAAATCTTTTTTGTGCTTTCTTTGTCCATTGGGGGTTCTAACCTCACAGATGGAAGTTCCATCGAAATGAACGGTGCGCTACATTGCGTTGCGACACATCATAAGAAGCGGTTTTCGGCCGTATTTTCCGGATCAAGCATTGGTTGACCGCAGATTTCCAAGTTTCAGGAGTTTATATAACGTAAATCACTGGAAGTAGTATGTTACATTGTTACTAACGCGTATAGTGAACACTGTTTCCAGTATTGACGTTGCCACGATATGTGACCATTATTATGTTCTCTTCGTTTTCCGTTTCATGCTTTGCCGCGGCTCTATGGCAGAATACTTGACTGCGATGAAGAATGACTTGGTTCAACTGCGGCTCTAACTGTGATTTTGAATATTGTCATCCATCTCTTATTACCTTCACCGACAATGTTGTCGATGCCGGCCCCGCAATTTCCGCTACACAAGCTTCATAACGCGATTGCGTAAAAATATTGGAAAGCCTGTTATTACCGCTCTTAGGTTGGTACCAAATGTAAACAATTTACATGGCTCGTATCCGCATTCCATGGGCCATCGTACGGGTACGCGCCAGACGTGACTGAAGGAAAGGATTTCATAACCTACACAACAAGTACCTCGCGATATTCATATTCCTGGTCATTATGCTTTCTGTATACTAACGCCCTCCTATGCAAATTTTCTTATGTCTCAAGCTAAAGAGGCGGCCACGAGAGCACCGATACGTCGGCCAAGGGCCCTTACTTCGCTAAAAAATGCTTTGCATTTAATACAGAGCCCGATAGTAGTGGTCATTCTATTAGGTGCGGAGCACTTTAGGCGGCCAGGCTGTCGTGTGCTGTCATCGTTGCTTGGCGTCAAGCAGGCAAAACCACATATAACAATAGAAGCTGTAGCATCTTGAACGCACGCTTGCACCGAAAGGAAGTCTTCCATCTCTTGCTCTTCGAGCGCCTTGATGATTATTATACTAAGTGCCGACATTACTTCCACCTGTACTTATCATTACCTCCCTGTACTTCTGAAAAAGCAGACTCGACGACCAGGTATTGGGTCACCTGAATTTGTTGTTGCAATGTCTTAGAAGAAGCTCGATTGCACTCTCTTTTACGTACATTTTCTTCACTTACCGACCAAACCTTAGCTTATCTATTGAGGATACATCCTTAGATGGATGTGTCACGAATAAGAACATGAGCATCCTTCCCCGTATGTTTATTTAGTGGTCATCACGAATTATTAGATTCCTTAAGAAAAAAGGCATAGGATGATTTTAATATATTAAATAGAACGTTTTCTTACCAAATATTTCGTCCTTAAAAGTCTCCTAATTATGACATTGTCAAGGAGACGTCTGCGCAACTGTTGGAAATGTTTTAGTTCGTACAGGATGACCTTTTGCTTAAGTTAAAAGCTGCTATATTTTAACTAATCTGACAAATCCTAAATTTTCTCCAGTGATGCAGTTTGCACAAAGATATTAGCTCACCCCTTTCTCGTTCAATTCCCCGAAGTGACTGTGAGCCAGCATACAGCGCCAAAAACACCAAGATAACTGATAACGGCGGCCTTGATGACCTCATAGCTAGTTGTTTTGTGACAGCATGATCATATTTATCGATGCTGTGGCTTTCCCGTCACGAGGCATAGCGAAACGATGCTTTCTACTTGGTGTATAGATCCTATACGCGATCTCTATTGTAACGAAGTGTATCGAGGAGGATGTCAAATAATACGGTGGGACAGTGATATGGCGATATTTTAGTTCGAACTAGTTGAATATCCAAGCTATACGATGACCAGAAACTCCTTAGGTAAAACACTTCGCATGCCATATAAATCGTATCTTCAGACGTTGTTCAAAACTTTTTTTGCGTACTCATGCATCATACGTTTATATGTGCTTAAGGAAACGTTTTCTAATTAGAAATAAACCTGGATAAATTATTGGCACGTGTCCTGTTTGTGCTTTTATGTCCACCGGTATATTTGCGTCGAATTTCTCATGATCCCTGCGCGTCGTTTACCTGGCTCTAGATTCAAGTCACATGGGCAGACCTCAGAAAAGTTCAATTTTCTTTGCTTGTATAGAAAGGATGAAGCTGTGAAAGAAGGGGTCTCCGTACGTTGGATTGGACGGCTGCAGTAGTCGTTAGATAGCGTTTTATACTAATGAATGCACGACACCTCAGTTTTCAGATGCTTCGCTAGAATTCATTCTCGAAATAGTGATCAACTGTAGGAGGGCGCTGGGTACTTTCTGGCTAACGCAGGCGATGCGGTTCACAGCGGATTGTTGACTGTTTAACTACACTCCTAGTCAGCGATAGCTAAATTTCTGCTTTATTTTGCTAATTTAGCTGCCTTCAGGCTCACTATGGCAGCCATTTGTGGTTATGAAGAATTGACAGATGCAGCATGACCAGTCATATCTGGTCTTGGTTATCGGCTCTCATAATGTTAAATAGTCGCCGGTGTCTTTCAAAAGACAACGCTAATACTTTCCATTTTGCTGGTGCCGAAAGCGATTAACATGGAAGTGTTCCATGCCGGGTTGCACGATGATTCCACTGAGACATTTTAATTGCATGTATGACGTTGCGAAGTATTCGCTAACAGATGGCGAAGGAAAAAGTAGAAAAAATATTTGTTGTAGTTAGTCAAACATACGCCTTCCCGCTCTACAGTGTGTGGCTCGAAACGACTTGGCCACAGACCGCACTTTATTCAGAGCACTACCAGCGAGCCATTCATATGCACCATTTACCGTTGGCGACGCTCAGAAGTCAGTGGTACTTCAGAAAGTTCTAGTTATCACCAGCGAAGTGGCGCAAAGGGCATTAAGGGCACCCTTTAAAGGTCATCGCCCCACGCGTGGTAATGTACGCGTGCTTCTATAGGGCATGGGTGCTCGTGTGCTCGCTTACCTGGTGATGGGGGCGGTTTGTGCGTCTTGAGCTTTCGCCGCAGGTCTGCGTTGAAGAGCACGAAGGTCACTTCGCTTACTGCAGAGGCCGCTTTCGCGAAAGGAGCGCGCTGCTCACACAAAAATAAGTAACAATAGGTGACCAGTAAAAGAGCGAGGGATTGTGGGATACACCGTCTGCTTCCGGCTTCCGGTTCGAGAACCGTATATAGACGACGGTGCACCGCTCGGTCGCAAGCCTCAGATTATTCGGGATTCGCGCGCGTGCTCGCCCGTTTATGTTTCTTCTGATTAACTATGTTCGGTTGTTCAGCCATTGGCTCTTCCAATTAGAGCATGAAAGGCAAACGCAGGTATCGATTTCCATGGATTGAAGAAAAAAATTAGGTGGGCCGCGGCTGTGAAGAGAGCCACAGCGACAGGTAGCCTTTTAGTACCGAACGTTAAAGCCAGAATTTCTGAAGACCATTTTATCACAAGTACGTGTGTATTCCGCACTAATAAAAAATTACGCATGAATTTTCTGTGAATATTATATTGAGAAATAAGTTGTCGCGCAGGTGCGCCTAGCAAAGATATTGTTACGTGTAAATAACAATAGACACTCAGCATCCACAACACAGGTTTCCAGCAACGTCAACTTTTTCACTTTCAGCCTGAGGCGCCTTTTTTTGGCACGTCCCACTATGCCCTGTTACCGTCATACCGTCAGCCGACACCTTCTAACAATATATATATATATATATATATATATATATATATATATATATATATATATATATATATATATATATATATATATATATATATATATATGACAGAAAACGCGAAAGCTTCACTCAAGCGCTGGAGGACGAGTACATTTGCGTTTATCTTGGTCAACCTGTGCGCCAGGACGGCACACAAAGGAAGAAGTGTGTTAAACAAGTGCCGCATTTCGATTATTCGGCGCCGTCTATGTCAGACTGTTGTGTTCATGTGCCGCCGTGCCGTGCAGATTGACCAAGATCAGCGTTCAAATAAGCATCTGGCTTTGACTAAGAATGCATCTTGTAGCGCGCTGAAGGCTAGAAAAACGGATATCTCAACGGGCTCAATAAGTGCTGCGCTTCATGCCGATCAACCGAAGATGTTGGCCGAAGCAGCGACCCCGAAATGAATTCTTAGCACACTGCTACAGTCATCCTCATCCCCTGAGATCTTTGCCCCGCCGCGGTGGTCTAGTGGCTAAGGTACTCGGCTGCTGACCCGCAGGTCGCCGGTTCGATTCCCGGCTGCGGCGGCTGCATTTCCGATGGAGGCGGAAATGTTGTAGGCCCGTGTACTCAGATTTGGGTGCACGTTAAAGAACCCCAGGTGGTCAAAATTTCCGGAGCCCTCCACTACGGCGTCTCTCATAATCAAATGGTGGTTTTGGGACGTTAAACCCCACAAATCAATCAATCAATCAATCCCCTGAGATCTTTAAAATGGTGATTCTTTATCTTCAGTAACGTAACATACAATGAAAACTGTCTTCTGTATTGACTAATCCGCTAGCCAAACCGACAATACCCCTGTGCAGCACAAAAGCATTACAGATCATTTTATTGCGATAAAGAAGTTTTCTTACCGTTCATAGCTTTCGTAGTTTGTCATCGTCTTAGTTACGGTTAGCAAAAACAAAGAACCAACTTCTAAAGCACTCACATTGCACGGAGAAGTACTTTTTTTAATGGAGCGGTACAAAAATGCGCGCGCGCCGCTGCTAATCCACGTGGTGCGTCGAACCGGAAGCCTTCGTATTTCACAGTTCCCTGCGATTCCCCAATATTGCCGGTCACCTATTGAGACAGTCATTTGTTCGAGCTCATCCTGTGCAAACTTGTGCATTAGTTTTCTGTGCATTTCCTTGGGTTTGATTGATATGTGGGGTTTAACGTCTCAAAACCACCATATGATTGTGAGAGACACCGTAGTGGAGGACTCCGGAAATTTTGACTTCGTGAGGTTCTTTAACGGGCACCCAAATCTGATTTATTTGGGTTGGAGCAGAGTGCCCTAACTGTCGAGCTGTGACGGTTAGTTTGCGCTCATTCTTCGTATGTTTTGTGCGTGAGTCTTTTCAGCTTGAGAAGCACGCTACAATTTTCAAACCTCTTGTCGTTCTTCTTGTGACATTATGATTTGTTGCAATATCATTCATTCCATCGCACATTTGGTGAAAAAACCCGCAATACACGCTCAGATACCTCGTTGTGCGATGCTGCAAACAATAAGCCCCAGACGTTTGTAGTCCTACACCGGCATTTCAATGTGTGCCGATACAGTTGTTATTGCTTGCAGTATAGACAGATGATAATCACATTAAATGAAGTAGCAATACACGTTGCTTGATTATACACTTGGAGGCAGATATTTCATGTACACCAATACTCTGTTTTGTTTTTCCCTTTGAAAAACTCAAAACTAATTTCCCACCTCTTTCCCTCATGGTCAATTTGCACTTACAAAAAAACAAAGACGTCAAAAGGAAACAAACAATGCGAGTCACTTGATTTGAGGTGCCAAAGTTGAAGTTGCCCCCATTTATTGCAGCTAGTTTCTGAGACAGACCCGTATATCAGGGGATCAAGTAACGTGCTGAACTCTAGCCATGGAGCGAGAAATCTTAAGGACTCAAAACTCCGCTATTCGCGGCAACCAAATAATGTCACGCTCAGGTGGAGCCATCTTGTGCAAGCGGCACCTGGCTAACGACAACAAAACTGCTGCTGTTTCAGTTGTCAAGGAAACCGCTCGCGTGCGTTGCAACTGCTCCGCTGCAGACACATGGAGCGTGAGAATGGATCGTGCCGGGTTACTTGCGCTCCTTGATCTGACGCCGCGGACTCCTTGCTTCAGCGTGCAGTCAGTGTCGCTCTTGTGTAGCGATTGTTGTTGTTAAATGCAGCTGCGCTAAATGCAGCTCCATAATTGCGAAACATGAGAAAGTGCGTAGCACGTGGACACAGTGATTCTAGATCGCTGAGTTCCCACTGCGCCATTTCCAATCCGTCGATAATGTTAAGGTTTGAGGCAAGACTGCAAGCACTTACAGCCACGAGCAGAATCTTGTTAGTGAGATAAGCAAACTCGGTATGCCATATGCGCATTAATTTTGCATCTCTTTATCGAGTTTTAGCTTCTTGCGGGATTTGATACACGTGTCATTGTCAATGAGGTACATCAGGTTGTTTCCCCGTAAGATGTGGCTTTCGGAGAAATCGTGCGCACAGCGAGATGATAGAGCCCTTGGTTGTGATGTGCAGGTGTCAGCCGCATGTTTCCACAGCGCTTTAGCTATAGGTTAACGTAATAGTTTGTTAGTTTTTTTCTATCGATTATACTTTTTATTCCGGGCTAATTCATTTTTACATTGCTTTAAGCGTTGGTAGCCTTGCTTTAGTCCTGTATTGACCTCTTAATTTCAAGCGCTTCATAAAAGCTATGAATGAACTGTATACCATCTGCACCTCTAACGCGCTACGGGCTTAAAAAAAGTAAAGTCATTTCCACGCAGTGAAAGCTACCGAAACAGTAAGGCGCTCTCATGCCAACTCCTGCTACCGCTTGCGACGAGCGGCTTCTACCTACTTCTCTATCAGAAGTACGAAAAATCTCGCCCATTTTTTGGAAGGGACACGGCACACGTAAACGCCTTTACTATTTCGCGCCTCTTCTACTTGCCCGCTGCAAGGCCTCGCGTTACCGCCTCTCCGGTGCACCTTTTATGCTAAACCAATTTCTCTCCCTATTCGCCTTTTTCCGCCACCTCCTGCCAGCTCCTCTGCATCGGCACATTCTCTTCACCAAGCTGCGTTACGACAACAACGAAGGGTCGACTTATTACAACTTCACTGTTGCAAAAGAAAAATAATAGAGAAAATAGAAAGACAGCGGCCAATGCCGGTGTCGTCTCCTCAAACACGCTGCCGAAGAGAGAGCGTGTGGACATGCTCGACCGACTTTTCGCATTTTCTTGTTTCTTTTCCTTTCGCTTGCTGTGGCTGCCGCTCCGTGCCGCAAAGAACCGCCACTTGATGTGCTCTCGTCGGTGCATGCTATTCCTGTGACATTATCTGGCCGCCCCCGTGCGCTCGTAATGACGGGACTAAAACCTTCTAAATGTTTCTCGCTCCGTCACTCCAGCTTGTTACTCGTTAGAAGCTGGGAGCATCATTTGCGTGTGGCCTGTGTGACATACCAGAGTGCGAATTGTCGTGCTGAATTCTAAAACTCCGTTCCTACACAAAGCTCTCGTTGCCCAGTAGTGTCAAGGTCGTTTTCGTGTCTGACGCTGAGTCGTCATCTACGGGTAGAACCTCCGCGACCTTTGCCTGAAAAAAAAAGTCAAATACACTCACGTTACTCGTCACTTGCACACAACCTCTTTTCTTTTGCCACCCACCTTTTCGTATCGTGGTAGCAGGCCCAATTTTCTCCATAGAGAGACAAAAATATCACTCGTTAACTGTGTGTGCTTCTCAGTTACTTCCTTTCCACCTGAGAGTTCAAGTAGAAAATTAGCTCTACGTGAGAGCACAGCATTGTCTTTGAAAGACATATCAAGACAAATTTGCATAAATATATTATATAAACACATTTTCACAGCTACGAGAGCTATAAAGAGAAGTTATATGGGTGAGGGGCAAAGTTATCAGCTCTGATACATGAAAAAAATAACCAGTCAACTGAAAAATAGTTGCAACAATAGCCAGGAGCCAAAGGCCGTAAAATTAGCCAGCACTAGGCACGCACATGGATAAACCGCTTATAAATATTGATTCAAATTGCGAAATGTAAAAACCTTTAGGTGAGAATGTAAACATATGTAGCAAGAACACTTAAAAATCATAATTTCTTATATTCAAGCTTCAATTTAGAAAGAATTTTATGCATAATGACGTAGCGTTTGCTCTGTTGAAAAAATGGTTCGAAACGCGCCTGGGAAGAATTTTCTCGAAATGACTATAAGTTTCGACGATAAAAGTGAGCCTGGTGAGTGTGCTAGAAATAACAGTTGCTGAAACTGGCGCATGAATTGTAGCGATTTTCACACACTAGTTTTCTCCATGATGACTACGCCCGAGTCGCAGTCCATACCTAGGCCCAGGAAACGATACAAGCAGTTCGTCAGATATCCCGAAGGATTGATTCGTGGCCGTGTTCGTACTATATACTGAAGCGAGCACTCAACAACAAGGACACATGACAAAGGCAGCACCAAAGCACTTACTAACCACTGTTAGTTCTGCTTCTGCTGCCGCCTTTGCTTTTTGTCTACTGGTTTTTGAGTGCTTACTTGAAATGTTGGATGTCCGATTTCTAATGTCGATGAGTGCCGAGCGCCTTCGATGCAGACCGCTTTCTGTTCATTTTCACTCCCTAGTGTGCTTCATTGCCTCGTCCCGTGAAGGTTCATCGGAAAAATAAGGCCCCGTGAATCTGTTCTCGCTGCATCCAACCCAGGTATCCAAGAGGACTTCGTTTTTGTGTGCGAGAGGCTTGCTTGAGTGACATGTTATAATTGCAAAAAAAAAAGTGCAGGAAGGAGAAGATGAAAAATTGCGATAAATATACGTAAACATTTTTGTGTTTACGTTATTGCTGCCCCCATTCACCTTTACGCCTGCTCACGACACTGCGCCATCTTCTTCTCTGAAGTTATTATACGCATATTCAATGCGCAAAATTCTGTTTGCGTGGTCGCAAGAATGCTTTGGGTGCTATGTTTTGGCACCATATACGTGAACGTTACGGCCAGCGACGTCACCAGGTATTGAAAGATTTTCTTAGGTTAGGGGACAAGAAAGTGGTCAGGAAGAAGGAAGTAGCCAACATGATTTTTCTGCCCCTGTCCGCCTAGGAAAGTAGCCAAACTAGTGCAAGATAGCAGAACCTGGCAACCCTAGTGAGGGTGGTGGGAAAGAAAAGAATGATGCCATTAAGCGGAAGAGACACATTTCGTTTGCAACCCTACTCTGATGAGGAGTCCGGGTAGAAAGAACGGTGAAACAGTTCAGTTTCGCAATAAGGTGAATGAAAGAACGTGATGAAAACAAGTTACATTGTTTAGAAAGTAAGGCCAGGAGCTTTAGGAGCTATAAGATTTGTAGTAATTGTGAAAGATAGAGAAATAAAGAGAAACAGAAGTGTTTATTGGGCCATAAAAGCAGAGATATAGGTCTGAATTCATTTTATGGCCTGTTACTCAGAAGATAAAGAGACGCAAATAAAAGGCAGGGGGTTGACCACGTGCCCCGCTCACTACCCATGCACTAGGAAAGGAAAAAGGATGAAAAGAGAGATAATGAAGGAAAGAGATGGAATCATGGGCGCACTTGGGGAAGCACACCAAGTATGCAAAAGGACGCAGACCTGTCGAATTCAAGTGACATCTACGTCAACTCGATCCTTCGTTGATTTTACAACTACCATCGCACATAGCCCCATTTGATGCGGCACTGTTCTGCTGAATTCGACTCTATTTCGCGTTCACAAAGGTGTGTTCGTTTCGCATCGGTATGGCGGACACCTCTAGTGCCTCAACACGTACATTTTGCGATACGAAAAAGAGGACTGAGCACGTCCTGTGCAGCTCTGCTCACAATGACACCCCCATAACCGCCCCAGTTGCTTCTTACCCAATTATACTTAAGACACTTTTTTGCAGCTAATACTCTGGAAATGTGTGCTTTGAACGCACACAAGGCAACAAAAAGGGTACTGAAGTAAACATAAGCTTGTTAAGTAAGCAGGTGTTCTGCAGTGTAGCCACAGACTTATGAGGATATGGCTACTACATGACCGCGAGAACTTCCGTATAGAATGGTGCTACTGATGACAAGCGGCTCAGCAGCTTGAGAATTTTAAGTCATAAAGCATAACATGACTTGTATATGGAGTCAACGGCGCAACTTTCAGCTGAAATGGTTCTCTGAAGGAGTGGCTCAACGATGGCGTTAGCGTATAATATTCAGTGCCATAGAACGCTACCGGCGAGTGTGCGTCAATTTACAGCAGAACCCCCACGCCTGATCACAACAGATACAACTTTCCGACATTACTGCTCATACATCCAGTAAGAGCCATTCACGTTGGTGCTTGCTTGAAAGGAAACTGGGCGGCGAGCGTACATTGTACACGAAGTTATCAACCTTCATCGCAGCTCATTGCTTTCAAGACAGAGCCCACGTGTCCGCACACTAGCTTCGCCACAGCCAGTTCTGAGACGCTGAAGCAGCTAAAGAAGCTCAGAGACGCACGCACTTTGAACAACGTCTCCAAATAGCTTATCGTCTGCAAAGAGGTGTGTGTATGGGCTCGAGGCTGAGTTGTCTAAGGTGTGTTGTCACGAAGCGAGGGTTGGATGGTTATGTATACCACGATCTTGCGCCTCGAATAATATTTTTTTCTGAGGGCAGTACAAATATAGTTCTGAGGCATCGAGAAAGATACATTTTTTTTAATGTTTGACAGGCAGTGTTAGCGCTCTCCACACACCAGAGCCAGCAAACGTGTATAAAATATTTTTGTTTCATCTTCAATTTTGTCACCCAGCTTCTGCAAGTCAGCCACGCAGCAAAAGATTCTATCATGATGAGCCAACACACTTTCATTGAGTATGCAAACAATGCTTTCTTCCTGTAGCTGAAATTGTCGAAGTCGCTGTTGGAGTCACTGGACGATAATTCAGTCATCGTTGTATGCGTGGAGGACGTTTAACTGACAGCAGACTACAGGGCATCTATGTCACTATATATAGTTGCTGTCTGCACGTGATTTAGACGTACCTCAGGTTTGTTGTGCTCACATGTCACTGTGAAACCATTCCCTCGATACCGTAAACCGAATGCCAAACAATAAATACTGTACAATTGTTTCTTGATTCGAAAATAGTTTACGGTGAAGGTTGTTGAACGCAGCTTGAAGAACATCATTTTCGGTGATAAATTGTTACAAAACAGATTGCGTGTTTATCATCATTTCACAAAATGCAGGAGTCACAGGCGATGATGTAATGAGCCGTATTATTGGAGATTCCCGGTATTATTTCTGGCTGTTCACGGAATCTTTGGTAGGATTCCACCACAGAGAGAGAGAGAGCAGCGTGTGTTCGGCTATCATTCACAGAAGCACGGCAGCGGACGTATGCATGAGCTGTGGGAGCCCAAAGGAAATTTGCATGACACTAACGCCTCAATAATTCTCCAATCCAAGAGTTATCAACGGCGTTTGAAACAGCGCACATACGCACGCTAAACTGACTTCACTGAGCGTAAAAAAGAAAGAGGACAGTTCGAGGAGCGTTTCAGTTCCTTGGTGGCCCATAATTACAAAAAAGCACTCACAGCAAAAAAAAAAGTACGATTATGTCTCCGCCAATGCTTATGCTGGACATTACTTAAGCGAAGGTACCTGATGTAATAAATAACAATTACGAGCGAAATTCGACAGCACTTTTTCTTTGAAAGCCTGGTTTCTCAATGGCCGCCATCACAATTCGCTGAAACTTTAGCGTTGAGAACCGGTCGCGCTAATCAAATTTTCCACCGCACTTGCAGACTTTACGCAACGCTAAGCATCTTGAAGAATGGCGTTCGATTTGGAAAATTAGGAGAGCACGGCAAAAAATGACATTGCAACTGAAAGAACTAGCTACGAGTAACAGCGGGTTATGTATACAGCAAAAAAAAAAAGATTTTTGGGGCTGTTGTGTAAGTTGAGCGCAGCACAAGTAAGAAGTTATAGACAAAGTGTAGATGTCTGAAGAAGCAACACCACCTTTTTTTATTTTAGTATTCGTCACTGCCGCTACGCTGACGTGGTCTTTGTACACGGACGTTCTCTATTAGCATCATTGCTTCCGTACTATAATAAAGCGAAATCTTCAGATGTGTCATTAAACGCAAAAAAGGGACCATCGGCGTCTGGCGTCGGTGACGTAGGCTATACTGTGGCACCAGGGCAACAGGAGAGTTGCAAGAAAAAAAAACAGAACTTGCAGCACACTTGAGCTTCGCCTTGAACACCGGAACGCGATAGCGTTTGCGGGCTTGTGCGCGTCGCCTGCTCACATTCTAGCCTGACTTCGGTTCTCGGTGCGTGCCTCAACCGTGCCGCAAGGAAACGATCCAATAAGCGCGTAACATTGGTCGTTTCAAAGTATCCTAGAATTCCTACTGGAAGTACACTTGTTAACTACCCACTACACCATAGCTGATCCTTTTTCCAATTGGCGAATGACCCACTACGCGTCCGTAAGGCAACGCGCGAACCTGCACAGCTGTTATTTTTGTTGATGGTTCTGCTGCTGATGATGAATAAATATACCGGAGAGCTTTGTGATGAGTAGACCTTTACGACACCTCCTTGTTTCACAATTCGCATGTTTGGACACCTGGAATAATTCTACGCAATACTACATGCGCTGAAAAGTTCTTCCACTATATGACATTCATATGGTGTGTTTTTTTAAGTATCTTCAAAAAATAGGGCTGCTCTTTGGTAGAACACGAGCTTGCGACGCAAACGGCTTGGGTTAATCACTCGCTTTGACCAAATTTTTTATTGATTATTTTATTTTATTTGCATTTTTTGCTATTTTCGGTCACGGACAAGATGATTTTTTGCTAATAACCCAAGACGCCGTCACTGGAATTATTGTGAAGTGAGCTTCTTAACGATATTGCGTTAAAATTATCATCCATTGATGAATGGTTCATAATATTTTCGTGGTTTTGGTGCGTAAAACCTCATATATTATTATTCCTCCGTGAAGACATCGTCAATAATGGCATCACAAATAACCAAATTTTGGATGTCATTATGAAGTGAGAATTTGATGACATCAAAATCAGGCATTCTATTGAAGTGGAACATTACTAGAAGCTACGTCATTATATGACCTCACATGCCGACGTCGTCGCATCGCATCGCAACTTAGTAAAAGGTGCGCCGATCACGGATGCAATAGAAGGTGCCTCCGATGCTAGATGTCACATTACATGCGGAAAGCTTTAGGAGGACTGCGGGAGAAAGACCTATACTGAGACTAAGATGAGACATGGGATGGCTTTCGGCCTTCAAGCATTCTTATAGGTAAATAAAGAAGAGAGCTTTTGAGTGTTCTATCATTGGCCTACGTTATAAACTGGCAGGACGCCGTGAAAACGTTCTCACCGCTATTGCCGGTATTCCCGGATAAGAAAAAAATAATATTTATAGTTGATGGGGTTTAACATTACCAAACCGCGATATGATTGTGAAAGATGCCGTAGCGGAGGGCTCCGGAAATTTCATTTCCACCATCCGGTGTTCTTTAGCGTGCAATGAATGACGTCGCACAGTACAAGGGCCTCTACCATTTCGCCTCTATCGAAAATACAGCTGCTGTGGCTGGGATTCAGTCCCACGACCTGCGCGCGGGTCAGGAGTCACGCACCTCGGCCACTAGACCAACGTGGCGGGCGATAAATGAGTAAAATCGATCAAACGAAAAAAATGTGGCAAAAGCCTTTTAAAAATCAGGGTGATAGTTCACGCATTTTGAGCGCACGCACGCATGCGAACACACACACACACACACACACACACACACACGCACACACACACTCACTGCTAATCTAGTTCGGCTGACAAACCAGTTTATTTGCTGCGACACCATTCTAAACAAAGTGGTATTTTTGGGCGCATTAAAGTTATGTCAACTTCCATTGGCTAGCCATTCATAACACCAATGTGAGAAGTGATGGTATACTGTAGAAGTCGCAGTACGATACATATTTAACACTTTAAGCGTTTTTAAGATCCCGTGAGATGATATCTTGGGCATCCCGTGCTTTTAACATAGGCACGGGATGCCCACGGGATCACCCGTGCAGCAAAAGTGTGCTTGATGTATGGTTCGTTTTCTATGAAATTTGAATGGCATAGATAAAACGCGAAGCGATGTGCAAATGTGGTCATTCGACTATGACGCTGGCATCCGCTTGTACGATTCCAAACATCCGCAAGTACAGCGCTGCATCCTGCCTGCGAGACTGTCATGTATGTGATACAGCTGAACATTCGGTCAAGTAGGAGTTAAATGAGTACCTACTGTATATGCATGTAGATCCAAGCTGGCGTGCTTCCGTGGGGGCGTAATTACCCTCTTTCGGTGCGCAGGCACGGCAACGTGAAACGTATCTTTTTGTGCCCCTGCATGTGCGTCTGCATGTGTCACAGAGGCATCTTGTTTGTTCTTTTGTTTAGAAAGCAGCCACGGCAAATCATTGTCAGCTGCGCCGGCGTGTCGGTCTATGGTGATGAGCTGACTTCCTTGACAAGCACGCTGTAAGATATATCTTCGAGCTTATACGAGTTGAATAATCAGTCGACAGGTACATATGGTTATAAGGTAGCTAAATAAATTGAATACGTGACTTATGCCTTCACGAAATGCTGCCCCTGACAGTGTCCGGTTTCCGAAGCTAACAGTGAAGCTCGGGCGCTGCCCGCTCATTTGCGTCATCTGTCCAGCAATCCCGCGGGCTCGCAATCCTGTAGTTATGCGTATAGCGCGGCAATGATAAATAGCTCCCAGACTACTAATTGTATTCCTAATGTCTCACCAAGCATGCCAGTGGTAACACGTTTCTATGCAGTAAACGTTTTCTTTCCTGGCTGCATAGTGCCTAATAGCTTGCTAGAAGTGAGAGCACGGGTGAAATATAAAGTAAGTCACCACGGATGTGTTTAGAACTTGTGATTCCTTCGTGAATATTCCTTTGTGAGCAGGCAACTATACAGCCATCGCAAATTTCTCTCGCACTGTTAGAGATAGAGGAGAAACATAAGGGCGGGAGGTTAACCGGAATATGCAAATTCGGGTGAGGGTGAAGCAAAATAAGAACAATATAGCAGGAGCAAGAGAACAAGCGATACGAGCACACACATATGAGTGGTCACCGGGCACATCCGGGATGTGAAAAAAAAATCTACGTACCTGTGAGGAGGCTGACGATCATACCGACGAGTATTGTGAGTCCCGCAGAAGCCAAGACTCCCCAGTTTGACGAAAAACGATACAACGGGAACACATCTGCATCGCTGTAGCAAAAGAGGTGCTGTTTAGGATACCATTTTGCGCATGCCGGCACACTGCGGCAGCAACCTCGCAAGAGCCTACTCGCCATCGAAGAGGGTAAAGCATGAGCAGAGGTCGAAATAAAAATTGGCATCACTATTTCTCAAATTTAGTGAAAAAAAAATCTTTAAACATGTGAAACATGTGGTGTCGCTGGAGGCACCGTTTCGACAAGCATGTACTTGCTTTAGTCGAGGGAGCAATTGCTTTCCCTGGAAGCGCTTATGTGTACTTATTGACACCTCTCTGCCAATGACAGAAAAGAAAGACACGAAGAAAGCAAGGGCCGAGAGAAGGCGACATAGCTGGTTCAAAAGATGAAAAATTCTTGGAACACGGGGCGTCGCTCTATGGAGCCCACGCGTGTGGAAACGTCGGCTCCAGCGACACCCCGTGTTCCAAGAATTTTCCCCTTCATCAAGCTTCTCGCGAACTTCTGCCTTATCTTTACAAATGTCCCCATATTATGTGTGTGCATGCGCGAAAAGCTACAGAAAGGTAGATATGAGAGAAGGGAAGGTGTGATACAATCCTGCATGTGATATGTACAAAAAGTTTTTTTATGACCGGGTGTTACTTAAATGGCGTTATTCTATATCTCGTTTCGAGCCCTGTATTTGTATTCCACTAACTCATAGGCAAGGAGGAACCAGCGCTTTTGAAATTGTTTTGACATCTCCTGATATTGTACATCTATATTATTATTAATAATAACAAAGTGAAAAGGTTAAGCATTGAAGCCTCCGTGTGGCCCATGCGCAGGTGTGAAAGTATAAAGATATAAAAGAGGAAAAAGGAAATAGTTTGTCTGCTGAATTCCCGAGCCCGACGGAAGCTTTTGAAATTGAAAGGCCCTTTGTACGCAACCGTTCATTCATTTCATGTTTGACTACCTGTTCATTCTTCGAGAAATATTGTGGAAAATTCAAAACAGAGATTTAACTATTGCCGAAAGGAAAACACTTCTTTCATCAATGTAGTGCTTGAGGTGCGACCAGTTGAAAAATAAAGCAATGTATACTATAGGACGTAAGAGACTACATATCTCGCGTGACAGCGCTGGGCATAGCAGCAGTTTTGATGCATAACGACAGAAAATTATCGACAGCAAATGTGATCCACCGATTGCCATCCGGTGCCCGAAGGAGAGGGTCGTAGATCTCAACACCGACGACAAGGAAGCGGTTTTACGGCGTTAGTGCATGCGTAAGACATCCTGAGTGAAAAGGAGGCTGCTCATGCAGACCTCTGTTAGACTGTAAACCTTGATCAAATATGCCTGCACGAAAACCCCAAACGCGAATGAAAGCTTAAATGGGATGCTTTGGTAGCCTATTTATAGATATGTTCATTTAGGCACACACACTGTTTTGTTTGCACAGTAGGATTGGACATGCATGTTCGGCAATGGAAATAGTGACATGCTCGATATTTTATGATAGATGGACATCGATACTGGCTGCTACAGCACAGTAGCCTGCTAAGGCAGGCACCTAATTCTTCAAATAACGCCAGTCAATGACTGAAGAAAATCAAGCTTCAAAAAAAAGCGAAAAAACTAGGATCTGCTAAACCACCAAACAAGAAGTTGTGGCAGCTGAGGAGGTCTTGGCTATGAGGCTAGTGGCTTTTATCGTCGCACAACCTTCCGATGATCTGTATAAAATACGCGAAAAACTTATTTCCTGTTTTTCTCTAAACTTCGTGTTAGCGGTTTTTTCCTGCGTGAAAAGTCATCACTTTTGTATGACCCAATATTTTTCACCGACACTTCCAATGCATTTTATGGACATTAAGCTATGAAATCAACTAAGATAATTGTAAACTACCAATACATTTTTATGGCCTAAGGTTTTGACTGGAAAGCCACCACCTGAAATTACGCAATTTTGGGTCTTTCACCAGTTATATATTTACTATTGATGACTTCACAAATATTCTAGTTTGTTGCGCAGCCTGAATGTACAGCTACATTGCTACCTAGTGATTTTCATTTTGAGTTAGATGATCGGCAGTTATCACCATTCGTGTGATGGGCGTATTTAGGGTAAGTTCTATAATAAATTGCGATTACTTGAACGTTTCTTGCCAAAAAATGCTTGAAGTGTCGTTTTACGTAGCTCTAAAACAGCCCTTAAACAGCCCTAACACATCACTAATGAGGTGCACAATGTGAAAGAAAAAAAACGAACAAGCGTAATATAAATGCCTTTATCTGTCAGGAAAAGCTATTTGCTCTGTGTGCATCAGACGCGCTTGTCCTCATGGTATATTTTGAAGTCACATCAAGTGATGATAATACTCTGCGACTTGTGCAGTTTCTATGTTAAGGTTTGAGAAACGTAACGTGCAATTTTCACTTAACAAACGGTTCTGTTCGCCAGCGAAAATAAAATAGTGGAAGATATACTCATGCGTATTTGAATCGATAATTTTTTCAAAGGTTGACTTTTGTTTAGACCTTCAGCGTTATAAGTGAACCTTTATTAACGTGATTCTTTTTTTTTCAATATAAGGGGAGAGAAGTCCTACCTGTGAGCAGCAGAATAGGATGATGGATGCATCGCGTCTACTGCCATGGTTGAGTTAGCGGGGCAGTAGTCCGTGCTGACTGGCATCATTGGTGCTCGGATGCCATAATAGATCTTTCCAAACATTTGCCAGAACTGCAGGGCCGTTGTGAGGAGTGTGCCTGCAACCACACCCTGTTGGAGAGATTGTAAATCAAGATAGAGCAAAGCAACGTAAACAACTAAAAACAAGGAGCTGATTGTCCAACACTTAGTTTTCATAAGTTTTCTCATTGGTCAGCCGGCTTCCTAATTATATGCTCCGCATGGAAATTAGCTGACGTTTTCGCGAGTATAGGCCGAGAATCCTGACCAGGACACATAAAAGGTAATGTTAGAAATAACATTTAGATTACCTTGCTGTTCGCCCATGGGAATAAGAAGGCCAAGAGAAACATCCCGACAAATGGACCGGAAGCTCCGTTGTGCATAACGACGACCACCTGGTGGCGAAAAAATATAAAGGACACCTAAACATTACTACTGCTCCTCCCTAGTGTCTCATTCGTAAGATCTCCGTACTCACGTGAACTGCTGATCCAAGGTAGGGCACTATCATTGAATAGATAGTCATGATGATTCCGAAGAGAAACGCTGCAGCAAGAAGACAGGGCTTTCGTTATACGTAGATTACAGCACACCCTGACAAGCCATGCCTTCAATGCGACACAAGTTGTTAGTTTAGTGCGGATTTCATGAGCTTCGGACCGACGTCAAACCCAAAACTTTTATGCTAGCGTTAGAGATAATTGGTGAATGCAGTGAAATGATAATAAAAACAAGAAATATGTATGAACGGCAAAACATTCGAACAAACGATAACTTTGGAGGTAACGTTTCCACGAGGCGATTTGTATTTGTCAAAACAGCACCTATACAGTCCGAAACACGGACAGTGTCAAAGAGGATTGGTCTTATAAAAAGTCACCTCCACAGACATCGCTTGTTGACACTACTGTTGATAAATATAGCGTTAAATGCAAAGTTAGCGGCAAACAATGGGCTCGTGTAGTTATCAAATGTATGCATATTTAATAAAATTTGTTGGCGGGCTTGTTACTTACAGGCTACACTGAGTGAATAAGACGTATAACGAACGAGGAAGGAAGCATAGGGAGAAGCCGTCCACCTTGTTTTTTTTGTGGAGGGGGGGGAGTGAACCTGCTGTGGCAGCTTAGCAGGCTTAGGTTTCGCTTAGTTAAGCTCGGACTTGTGGTTTTCATTGTTTTCAAATAGAACACCCGTCTACTGTGATTTAGAGGTAAGTTAAAGGGCAACAGGTGGTCGCAGTAAATTTTCAGAAGACTTCTGTAAGGCATGCCTTATCTCACAACACTGAGAAGCCAAAAACTTAACAACGAAACCAGAAAAAATATTGCGCATGTGCAGGAAACGAGTGAAGCTCGAAGAACCAATCATGGGCTGTGAAAGAACAGCTTATGAGTTCCGAACGGCAGCTACAAGGTGCCGAAAATATCTGATAATACATTCAGTCAAGCTAACGCAGAGGAGCGTCGTTCAAGTGGAGCCTGATAATGATGCCCACCACCTTCTTCGAAGGCACACTAAAGGAAAAAAAAATATTAAGTGGACATGGGTTGTCTAAAAATCGTTCGAGACACTTTGTAGTGCTTGTTTAAACCAAATGCGTCATTCGAAATAAAATCGCGTTTTAGTGGTACCGTTAACTCAATTCAAAACCCAAGACTCCAAGAACAGCCTCCTGGTGTAGCATTCAACATGCCTACACGGCCCGACTGTAGACACTGCATCGCAACTTTGCAACTTTGCAACTTGCAAAGGGTTCACCAGCGCACAGACCAACGAAAACCAAACCTGCGTCGTTCTCAAGGGTAACATCGGGTTTCTTCTTTTTTGAATTTGACTACAATTCAAAGGTTCTACTTCGTTCCATCTTGCATTAGAAAAAAATTTCCCTTTTGTCATGCTTAGCTTGGATACTTGTGATTAATTGTACTGCATCACAACTACGTCCTCCGACTTGTTTTCTTCAGAATGCCCCACTGGTGGCGCCAACCGTATCCTCCATTTACCTTAATTATATTTAGGCTGTGTCTGCCCTGTCCCAAAGACACTTGCTACTTACTTAAGCCAGGAAAAGTCATGGGACGCTGAAAATGCTAGATTCTCTTCATTAACCACACTACATCTAGAAGTAAGCTGTAAAAGTGATCTATGACAAAAAAAAATAAAAGTCCACAACCGTAAACGCACCTAGTCCCTTCGTGAAGTGGCTGGCCGTATGATTTTCGAGTTTGACGAACATAGAGACCACGTCCATGTAGCACACAGCTGCTTGAGAATTGATAATAGATGATACTGTACTGCAAGGACAATAAAATCAGTGGGTTTTATATACCACCCATTGACTGAGAGCTATTGAAAGAAGCTGAGAGCTATTGAAAGAAGAAACACAAAAAAGCGGGCTTTTATTGTTCTGTGAAGTTCTTGTGCAATACCTTGTGGCCGCACTGACGACACCCGTTAGGAAAAGTCCAGAAAAACACGGGAAACTGAAGAGGTGTTCCTTGACATAGTAAGGCAAAATCTGAAACTAAGACAAATCTTAGAATCCGCTTTTCTGTAGCCCTCCACCATGTTACGCAATATGTAATAGAGTCGCCGCCATTTTGATGATGCAGAAGCGCATACCTAAAGCAGTTGTCATATACATCGAAGCTCAGATATATTGAATACGATTAAATCGATGTATTCTTTAAATCAAACTGTGTCTCAACGTGACAATGCCGTCAATTCAGGACGCCCTGCCGCGGTGTTCTAGTGGTAAGGTACTCGGCTGCTGACCCGCAGGTCGCAGGATGAAATCCCGGCTGCGGCGGCTGCATTTTCGATGGAGGCGGAAATGTTGATTGATATGTGGGGTTTAACGTCCAAAAACCACTACATGATTATGAGAGACGCCGTAGTGGAGGGCTCCGGAAATTTAGACCACCTGGGGTTCTTTAACGTGAACCCAAATCTGAGCACACGGGCCTACAACATTTCCGCCTCCATCGGAAATGCAGCCGCCGCAGCCGGGATTCGAACCCGCGCCCTGCGGGTCAGTAGCCGAGTACCTTAGCCACTAGACCACCGCGGCGGGGCAAGAGGCGGAAATGTTGTAGGCCCGTGTGCTCAGATTTGGGTGCAGGTTAAAGAACCCCAGGTGGTCGAAATTTTCGGAACCCTCCACTACGGCGTCCCTCATAATCATATGGTGGTTTTGGGACGTTAAACCCCACGTATCAATATCAATTCAGGACAAAATGTAAGACTACATTGACTGAAATGGGCTGCCTCTCTGTGTGTGCTTCACTGCAAATGTCGTTGAAAGACGATGGTCGTCTGCTGTCGAAGCGGCCATTTATCATTTGTCTTGCCTCAGACAGCGCCTCCTCCGTGTTGAATCGGCCAAATCTGACCGGCATTGATAAAACAGAGGAGGCACTGCGTGAGATATGGACGCCATCTGCCAGTGCTTTCGGGAAACATGAGCTTGTGCAGAACTCCGGGCCACTGACAGGTGGCCGTACCGTATCGCCGGCAGAGCGCTTTTTCCTGCATAAAGTTCCACTTTTAGCGCCTAAAAAAAGCACTAGGGTCTCTAGACGTTCGTATCTATGTTGTTTCCAGCGAAGGAACACACCACCTAATACTTACGTATTGACTTTGCGCATGAGATATGCGTAGTATTTGCGTTTTGATTGATAATGTTCACAAGTATATACGCAGCCACCAGTTAAAGATGGCTGGGCGTTCAGCAATTGCTTATGCTTTGGCCGGGTGGCTTAATCGTGTGACAGACAGACACACAGACAGAACAAAATTTTTGCGTATAAGTATCCCAAGAAAGACTATTATCTTTAAAAATAACCGGACTACCTCATACATTGATTATCGAGCAGCGTAAAAGGCTCGAAGAAGTTGGCGTTTTCTCAAAAAAAAAAAAACGCTGGCTTTTTTCTCGCGGAAGTAGGCTTTGCCGCACGCACTAAGGAGTGCGCCGCGTGTCGAGACGGGCTACAGGCTTCCGAAGCCTGGCGAGTAGACACAGCTGCGAATCAATGTATGGAGGTGCTGTTTTTATGGATACTTTATTTAACTGCAGAAAAATGAAAACTAAAAAAATCCACTCACATCTTCTAACGGGGGAGAGGGGGCAATACGAGTGATTGCGTCTTAAAAGGGGAGGGGCATCGCATGAATTTTGCGTAACTTGGGAATGTTCAATTGTTATTTCGTCTTAATATTATAATTTGTTGAATGAAGGAGAGCGTTGCCTTCAACGAGTGGTGACGCTAATGTTGGGTTGCTCCCCACTTCTGGTTGAAGGTACTGTTGCTTTCAACAGCAACGTCATGCGACTCGAGTCAGGCAAAGCGTCAAGTCAAGCGAAAGCCAAGTAAAGACGCCCTTGACTGAATTTCGAACGTGCGCTCCACCGCTTATATACACACCACCCGCGTTCGAAGGAGAGGAGAATGTGGAGAGGTCCGCAACCACACTGCGCATGATCGGCTTGCTGAACGCCCGGTGGTATGGCTCTTGCAGCGACAGTTTTGCGGGTGTCTTCCTGTGCCCACAGGAGAGGCGAACATGCGACACGAGGCGCGAGCATGCGCAGTGGGGGTGTAGACGGCACCGCCGACGCCGAAGCACGACATCGTGCGACTGAGAAGTGCTCCGCATAAAAAAAAAAGACATCTGAATTACAGTGACCCAACGTTGTGCCGTGAAGACAACTTACACACCGAAGCTGGCTCGAGGAGTATGATGAATTCTAAAAAAAATTGAATTATTCGATGTACCGAACTAAATCGCGTCTTTTTTGCGAGTTATATGTATGTGTCTTTTACCGTATGGCGCCCAAAAGGTACCAGACTTGCTCGAAGAGCTGCCGCAATGTGATAAACTCTAGCGAGGTGAAGCCATTGCTTGCTCGCGTAGGAAAAGCGTCCAAGAAAAATTGCCTCAAGGCCAAAAAATGTTACTCGTATTGCAGTGTATTCGTATAATTTATAGTGACTAAATGCTCTGACATTAGTAATATAACAAGACCACTTGGATGGCTAAGTTTTCACTGCATCTGTTTCTGATGATGTTTGACAGATACGGTGCAAAACTCGCCAGCTGTAGTTGATGATGCTGCGCTTGAGTCCGCAATAGTATCTATTTGGTTCTAAAGAAATGTGAAAATGGCATTACCGGAGTGGCATGCATGCCGTGACATGAAATGCGTTGTATATATTAGATAGCATGAATGACAAGCGTGCATCACATGAATGAAAAGGTATTGGTGATATGTACCGAAAAAAAATAAATATCGTTGCCTGTCATAGAATGTAAGAAATAAAGTACGCAGTATGCATACATGACAGGACACGAATATTAATGCAAGAACAAACTAAAAATAGTAGTGTGTAGCTTGTACTGGTGGTGCAATTCGAAAGACACAGCTCAGTGTATCAGTTTTTGGCTGTTCCTGGCCATACGAAGGGATGCTAAGTGAAGTTCAAAACGACAAAAAATTGACAGATCTTATGTACTTTAGGAATCAATGATATGCCAGGCATTCCTAAAGAAGTTTGCTGTGTGGCCGTTTTAAAATGAGCACAGCGTAACGAGGTGGTCGGATCTACTACACTCCGCAAACATATACAGATATTTTGTACGCATGTACATATGTAAATACGTGAAGACGTAAGTGGTTGTTTATAGTTGCGTAACTATGCGATATTTAACTTGCGCACTACCAGCACCAGCAGTGATAGGCTAAAATGTAGTTCTTAGTCCGTAATGTTGGTTCCACGAAGTGATGCTGACACATAGGCTGATTTATTTTTTTTTACTTGAGGGAAGCGTTACGGAGCTTATCAACTTTAAGAACAGTGGTTATGTGCATACTGTGGGCTTACCTCATACGTGCACTGCACCGGCACTTGCTGGTCACTACTTGGTAATTTATAGACTTAGATTATGTGAGCACTCACCTTAGAGCACTGATGTCAGTATTATGCACTTTACGGCTTGACTACTTGAATATCTCCCGATACTTTTGTTATCTCATTGCCCCGTGGTCGAGTAAGATTTGAATATAGCTTGCTGAATCATAGGCATAAAAGTGTATTGTTTGACTGCTGTGTAGTTTTAGACTGCTAAACGTGTAGTGTTAGACTGCTTTAAAAGTGTAATCAACATTGAAACCACAACTGACGTTTACACAGCATGACGTCTGTATCCTAGGTTTACACACATGTTTATTGCTTTGCTATAAAGTAACATATCCAGCCCTTCAATCGCAATTGAACTTGCACCGAATTCACACCTGTGCAGTGTCGTTTTTCAAAGCAAACCGAAAACCTGGCTTGGCTATTTGGTAGAACACCTGATTGCTAAGCTGAATACTTGGGTTCAATTCCTACTGATATCTTGATTTTTTTGTTTGCATTCATCGGTGTACGCTGTGGACGTCACATTCTCATACGCTTTCACATTTAAGTTACTGATATATATCCTCACTGTACGAGGTAGGTATAAACAGTCAATCAAATGTAGCGCATTCCAGTACACTATCGGCCGTGGTAAATGGGGATGTGCCACAATTGACTGGAGGAAAAGCGTTTAACGACGTACGTGACAGTATTTTGAAGGTGTTCGTGTCGTCTCCAGAAAGTCCTATTCGTCAAACTCTCTTACCCTTCTGTACCCGTCTTGGTTTACACTAACCTAAAAAGGCAATCTCAAAAGCACCATGATGGAGGCACATAGATAGATAGATAGATAGATAGATAGATAGATAGATAGATAGATAGATTGATAGATAAACACTAAAGTGCCTGCGGTCTACTAAGAAATGCTTCGCACTTAAAATTGCTGAGCAGCAGTTGTGTGCTGGAACCGATGTTTCGACAAGGGTACTTGAGATATTCAATGTCTCAGAGACAAAAAAACTCACTTGCCGAAACGTTGGCTTGTCGATACGTATGCAGCCGTTAGAGACATTGACAACCAGAAATATTATACCTCATCGTACTTCTTGATTTCGCCGGTCAATACGGGATCACAGTCTCGGTACCAGTATATCAAGGCCATTGCCATCGCTCCAATGACAGTCATGTAGATGATGTTGAGGAAGACTCCTATGCACATCGTCCTGCAAAACGTTGTTAGACTGTCAGATATTAACTTAGCCAATGGAGCGGAAAGAAGGCACAATTGCAAGAGAAATTGATGTTCTACCGGTGCTTATGCATAGTAACTACATGTAACGCTATATAGCGCGCCCCATCTTTGGGATCTCGTTTAACCACCAGGCCACACACGCATCTTGCCTTTACATCTCGCACACAGGGCTTCGTCTCCCCGCCCCGTTGTTTTTCTGACTAAGGCGTCTTACATGGGGACATGCATATGCGTCATAATGTAGAGGTCGAACATTGACGTTGAACATGCAAAAGCGAAAAGCGCTATTACGACAGGTAGTTGGCTTTAAAAGAGTTAAACCAAGGAGGGTAGCCCCGCCGTGGTGGTCTAGTGACGAAGGTACTCGGCTCCTCACCCGCAGGTCGCGGGATCGAATCCCGGCTGCGGCGGTTGCATTTATGATGGAGGCGGAAATGTTGTAGGCCCGTGTGCTCAAACTTGGGTGCACGTTAAAGAACCCCAGGTGGTCAAAATTTTCGGAGCCCTCCACTGCGGCGTCTCTCATAATCATATATTGGTTTTGGGACGTGAAACCCCACATATAAAACCAAGAAGGGTAATGATGTGGCTAGAAGGCAGATAAACAGAGCTGTTCGTAATTGCACAAGTTCAAAAGATCTGTGACGTGAACACTTTAATGTATATTTGACGAAAGAAAACCTACTCACAGAAATTCAAAGATGGTAAATGCAGATCACAGCGATGTATGGGTGTTTTACAGCGAAGCTGCATATTGTTAGACAGGGAAAAAGTGTGGCGAGTTTGTAAGTGCGCATAAGCTCTAATGAAGAAGGAATGCTAACATGCATTACCTAGAAGGATCTCCACGTTTTAATCAGGTTATACTCAGGTTTGGTCCAGCTATACAGCTAGAGATTACACCCGCTGCAGCATGATTACCTACCTGGAAAACAATTTCGAAGTTCCTAATATCTTTTAAGCTAACAGGTACCAAACGAAAAATTAAGTACGAAAGTGCACATTGGCTGTTGATTGTGAGGCCGCCAGCAATGGCAACCTCACAGTTAGCAGCAAATTTATTCGCCCAAGGAAGTGCATTTTGTCAAGGATTCATTCTACATATGCTGCCTGCTACGCTGGAGAGACGTCCCTCGCTGCTCACTTTGTTTAGGTCACAACAACTACTCATTGACGCTTCAGCGCTTCGTTCAGCAAAGTGCAAAACATTTTCTATCCATTTACGAAATAGTTACAAAACCATGATCATTGCCCATTCGATAATACTGGCATCAAAGAAGTGTACGAGATTTGGCGACTGATTTCACTGAACGACCGGCACCGCGGAGGCGCGAAGAGCTATGTCTTGAACCACAAATCTCGCAGCAGGCAATACGATGCTTTCTGACTTCAGCTCAAGGGCGAGCGCCCTGGCGACAGTGGACGCGTCAAAAATGACTAGGCAGCTTTCCTGTAGTTACGTGCAGTATAGTGTTTCACGCGTTCGGACAGGTCCGAACTAGAGAGCAGACGCCACTAGCGAGAGTGAGAGAGCACGTCATCTCGCCCTTCCAACATAGACATGACCTAACCAGCACCTCTGCGTTGGTCAAAAATCCGAAATGTTACACTGCGTGTAACAATTATTGCAATGACGCTGACTTTGTGGGACACGCAGACGCGCATGTGCGAGACAATATGACAGCGTCGCGCTCCATTTTGGCAGGTGCTTTTACGCGTTTTACGGGTCATCTTTTAACTCATTCACTGCACTTTTCCAGCACATATACTATCACAACTCAGGTACGTACGATCAAAAAGTATGGTGACATAATAATAATAATAATAATAATAATAATAATAATAATAATAATAATAATAAGAATACACTTATTCACGTCCTATTGAGCACTCTGAAGAAACAGTGTAGTAATAAGATTCTATCCATTCGTCCGGTGCTCTGTTCTGATGCTGCACACATAAAGAACACCATGGAGTGCCTCAGCTTCTCGCATAACACTAGCACTTAGTTGTATTGCACTGTGCTATTTATCGACAAATCGTTTTTAGGTCAAAGTGGATTATTCAGCCGGTATAGCAATAGATTACTGGATTCTAGAGTAATATGCTGCCTACCTTTGCGCCTCCTTGAGGCTCCTTGATGCCATATATCTCTGGACGACGCTCTGATCTATGCCAGTGCGCAGGAGATTGTGGACGAGTAGGCCAAGAAAGCAAGACCAAAAGTTTTCATCATTCGTGAAGTCGAGGTTCATCCTGCGGTACGTGCAATACACGTCACATTTCGTAAACTGTACCTTCGGAAACCACGAGCTCATACTATTCAGCACGTCACTCACTACGTGGTAACTTTGCGATGTGATCTGTGCACAGACATTTTGATTTTCATACTTAACTTTAGAAATGCTCCCTGCATGACTATTTGGCGTTTAGAGGGACCATTAAACACTTTCACGAGCAATCGTCAAATGCCGTCATAAAAAGAGCTTGTAGCGTCATGAATCGACCGCCGCAGAAATTTTTATAATCCGTCAAGTACAAGCGCAGTTGCAGGGATTTGCCGCACTTCTTTCTCTCCCCTTTCGTACCAGTGAGCGTGGTGGAAGCTACGAAGGCAATTAAGGAGATGACAAGGAGTCAAGAAGAAGCGTCCCTTCCTCAGCGTGTGCCCAAACCTTGAGTACTTTATTTTCATATTTATGCCAATCCGTGACTTACTCTCGGTTACGTATACTGAAAGCCGCAGAGGACTTCTATGCCGAACTACCTAAAGTTGTTGATCCAAACTTGCGTGAAATGAAAGTGTAGTAAGATACTGACGTTCAGAGTGTAACTATCGATTATTTTTGAAAAGCCTTGCGATACACGTCCCACGCAAATTATGCGTGAATAGATGGAACAACCGTGAATATGAATAAATATGGAAAGGATTCAGAATCCTATGAAGCTTGGGACACTCTATAAACCAAACGTTAAGTATGCCCTGCTGCAACATTCTATGCTATCACAGAATACCTTGCTAGTACACTTCGTTGTTTCTCTAGCTGCAGGCATTATTCCAGCCCCTCAATAAAACAAATATCTGGACCTCCCATAATGAAGAATATGATTGGCATGACTTGGCTACTAGCAAAGTAGATTGGTTTGACCCTATACTATAGCCACAATAATAAGTGCCATGCATGCCTGGTGCGCCGCGTAGCGCCGTAAGCAGCGGGGCGCCATCTCTCGAAGGAGATGGCAATCAAATTTTTTAGACAATCATCACGTCAAAACTACGGCCTCTGCGATTAGCTCCAACTGCGTGCAGCCGACGGCGTTAATAAGAGCAGACACGTGGCGCTGAGGTTCAAAAGAAGAAGTGTATGGTGCCCTGTACCAACCTTTGGAACACTGCTATTTGAGAATCAGAATAAATTTTAGTGCATTTAGTACAAAGGTTACATAGTGATAAAATGCAGAATGAGGTCGCAACGTAGAAGACTACAACGGGACGTCCTTTTCTTCAAAACAAATAAGAAGAAGAGGTTACAACATAAATACTATATGCATTTATAAAATGTGTAAATAAAAATGACTGAAGTTGAACCAAAATCAATTAGAC
Source organism: Rhipicephalus annulatus (assembly GCA_013436015.1). NCBI lineage: Eukaryota > Metazoa > Arthropoda > Arachnida > Ixodida > Ixodidae > Rhipicephalus > Rhipicephalus annulatus. The sequence goes on along the minus strand of WOVY01016092.1, from coordinate 318,084 downwards.
TATAGAAAAGAGTACACAAAGTAGCAAGAACTAGGTCAGCAATAACAACGCACAATCCACAAGATTAGGAAGATGCTTGGAAATCTGATAACGAAGATACTTAAAGTGACTTGAAATTGTAAGTATAACTTCTGCGTTTTGCACCCACGTTCCTTCGCTGCCACCGTTTAGGTAACCTCTTCAGGGACTAGGTCATGCTGCTTACAGCTTTAGTGATGGTGTGAAAAGCCGTGAGAAGAGCTATGAAGAAATGTTTCTGTAGTTTGTTTTCGCCGTAACTATCTGATGCGATGTGATTCTGTACCAAAAGTTAGCGGCCAGAGACCAAATATTTCAAGACTGTTCGCTGAGTGCCCGGAGGTTCACGTCTTTTTGTACTCGCATGATGCCCAGCTGTCTCGTCGTACTGCCTCTATAACAACGCTAATCTTTTGCTCGAAACCACTTCGAGGCCGCTGAAAGCATTTCATGCCTAAAACGAAGTCTGTACGAGCGCGCTTTTTTGCAACTGAACAAAGTATACATTAGCTTTGCTTTTTCTCCTGGTATGTTAAAACCGAACACATGTTTGACCTGTACAAAAATCTCGTTTCATTATTTAAGGCATGAGGCAGTGGCTGGTATATTTCACTGCTATTTTTATAGCTTGCAGCAGCTATGAAAGCGCTGTCTTCCCTTGATAACCGTTATCCGGTTTAGCGTATGGAAACAAGGAAGTATTCCCGCACGGGTGAAAAATCAGTTCATGTGCGCACGTTGGTAATGCAGCTGGAACATTTCCGCTCCGGGGAAGACCAAAAGTTTTACTTCTTATATTTGCAGTTTTGGAGGTCGAGTATGAGCAAGTGTCCCATTTCCTATTGTGCGGCACTTCATAGAAAACACAATTTGTGGAGGGCTAGCTGTGTATATTGGTCGGAATGTTGTTACCTATTTTTTTTATTTTGACTGTTTTGTGCGCACTTTCTTTATTCACTCGGTCTCGGTGATATGGCACCGAGGTGGTGCTGACAATGTTGGTCCCAGAGACTCCGTCTCTTGTTGATTGTCATTTAAATATACAAACGTACGAGCGTCTACAAAAGTCACCCCAACCCTCATAAACAAGGGCACTTCATTCATTTAAAAACCTTCGATGCATAAATACAAACCAAATATATGCCTGCATCAGAGAACCCAAAAGAAGTAAAACTTTTTGCCCTGTTTGTTTGGGCACACAAGTCATTGTTTTATGCATTAAACACTTCAAGATGAAAAAGAACTACAGGATTATTGGGAATATTTATGTAAAATTAGCATCATACCCCTACCTAATTTATGACTTTTACACAATCACTTGTTGGTTATGCGGACACTTTATGTCAATAAATGTTTCTACCAAATAGTACATTAGAACATGGACACCTTTCACCTTATCGCTTATAACAAGGGTTATGCTCCTAGGCAAAGACATTTTTTATGATAACTCTTTTATTTTCATTAAATAACTACTTTACATAATCCGATTTCCCTAGAACTATTGTTGATTGGAGTAACCTAGCCATTTATATTGTGACGCAACATTTATAGTCCTTGCTTGAAAACTACTCATAATAGTTTTGTAGTACAAATTATTAAATGTATGTTTCATTCCTTTCTTTTTGTTGTGGGATCTTAGAAAATTCGATTACTTATCCGACCGAATTTGCTCCTAAAAATGAATATTCTCTTCTTGTTTTTCTTCGGTTTGATCTAGTGTTTCACATTTTAAGACTACGGTTCACTATTTATTCCTTGGTATTTTTGTTCGGATCTTTAGTTTTATTGTTTTACCTGTATGCATAATAATGTCGCGTCATTTATTTTCTAACATGAGTACATTGTCGTGCTTTTTATTACCGTTTACCTTTGTTTCATGCATTCAACGCTTTTTATTTCAAACTGCACGATAAATAAATAAATAAATAAATAAATAAATAAAACAGCATTGTGCGGGCGTGGTGGCTTACCTGAAAGCGTACTCCTTCATGTTTATGTCACTCAGTGGCCTTAGCAAGACATCCATACGTCTCGAGTCGTAGATGATTTTTCCAATGACTGTCACAGGTGCCATCAGGATTAGGATGGCCTGCACACAGTCTGTCCACACTACGCCTCGAAGCCCGCCCTGCGGAAATAATTGCGACGGACCACCGCTGTTAATGGTTCACTCTTTCCGATGTTCCTCACTGATTTGTAAAAGCGTGGCGAAATGTCAAGTAGTTATTTCTAGATGTTTCTTCTCACAATTTTGGATGCACTCGACGAAAACTGACGACTGTGAAACCGCAACACACCAATAGAAATTGCGATTGTAAGGACCGCACATCTCGACATTACTTTGTGTCAGCATACACAGAGAAAAAAATGTTACAGCGCTAAGTGGATGACGACACGAGACGACATGGACGAGGTGCCAATTCAAGTAGTGAGCCATCTAGCTCAGCAACGTGTAGTGTTTAACAACATGGTTGCAAGTTTACCGGTCTCACAGTGTCTTAATAGGGGCCGCAATGTGGCTTGTAGAAAACGTAGTTAAGGAGCTGCCGTTACGCTACTATTTGATTTACTGCTTAAGCAACGTCCTCCAGCTCGCGCAGTAAAGTTATTTCTTCTTCTCTCTCTTTCTTATATATATATATATATATATATATATATATATATATATATATATATCACGAGATGGATACTTAAGACGGTAATGCAAAACACTTTGAGCATGGCCCCAAAACGCTGCCGATTGGTAGTAGAGGCTTCCTAGAACACGCGGCCTGCAATACACAATAAATTCACAAAGTGAGCTAAAATTGCTTTCTCTTTCGATAAATGATAGAGGAAGCTCATAAATTACTCGTGGCTGATTTGAACATGGCGTGCTTGGTCGTTACAGGGATCACCGCGAAAGGCCGCGGGGGCCCGCGGCTTGTCCAACGCGTGCGCGCACGATCATACTGAAAAAGCCCTGAATTCGCAGAAAACAAAAGAAAAAGTGCTCAAGGTCACAAGGCGCGTGGGATGTATTTTTTTATGCCATTCCCCTTCTCCCTCTTACTTAGTTTCCAGTGCTTTCAATGAGACGAGAGAAGGGGGAATGCGATTGAAGCGTGCGACAAATCTCAGTAACTCCATTGTTACTGGGCGCAATCTTAAAATTTTTCCGGCATTGAATTCGTGCGAGAATGAGCTGTTTCAGTGAATCCATTCCATTGTTACTTGAAAAAGTGTTTCAGGGCCCCTTTAAAAGCCTGAAGTGACCATGACCAGGGGGTTCTGCACTGCTCCAGTTAGCTGGTAACGCTTCTGTGTTCTTAGTAGTTCGACAATAGGTCATCAAAGAAACACAATAAGAGTAATGCCGGCTCCTAGGTAGTTCAGAAGAAAATAACGAATCAACGCCATATTTGGTGGCTAGTTTGATGCACTTCATTGTCTTCTATTCGACAGTTGGGCATGTACCACTCGCTGCAGTGCGCATTCTTTTCCATTCCTTCAGAATGAATGACCATGCGCCATCGTGGTGCAAGAGATGTAGAATTCACATGAACGTGCTTATTTGCAATATCTCGTCGTTCTCTTTCCTCCCACCTGTCGTACTCGCGAAAATGGTGACTGTAGAGGCGTTGCACAATGAATATATTCTCTCTTTGTATTCGCACCTGACATAACCAAAACGAGTGTGGTGATGCATAAATGGTTTTGTTATGATCGAGAACATTATGTTTAAACCTGTGGGGTGTGTGTTAAAAAACAGCATCAGGTTATACGCTGCATACGATTGCTTTAAGGATGACTGTACACAACTCCGTTCGTGGCATACAAAGCGTTTCATTGAACTTTTGTTTTCCATGGTTGTTTCCCTTGGTCCTACGTCAAAATCAGGTGCCGTATTCCCAAAGCTTTCTTTTAACTACGCATTTTCTTAGCCGAGAATTCTCTTATCTCGAGGGATTACGATAGCGCGAGTAAGAATTTACCTTATTCGGCACTAAAGAGGGTGAGGACAACACACGATAGGCGATGAAACGACAAGGAAAGAAATAAGTGTGTGCCGATAATATCAAGGTAGCACGCAAAGCGTCTAGCATCGAGAGTAAACGATGATAGCCAATGGTTTGCTGCATCTCAGTTTCAGATCCGCGGGCGTCTGCTACAGCGCTTACGCGATGCCGCGTTGTAATAGACGTCTTGGTGTGCTCTGCAAAGCCAAACATTCGCGCTTCAACAATAACCATGGCGAAAAAAGAAATTCGTCGATGGCCTTAACCAACAATTCATGCACTATCTGGCCAAGTACAAGTGAACAACATTCCAGGTGCACCACATCAAAGAAACCACGCAAAAATTGATGCATGCAATGTTTGAAAATGTGCCCCAAATGTCTTCCCCTGTTTAGTGCGACCAGTTACCTTACATTTTAATGAAGCTGCACTGCTACTCAGGTAATTTGGTGTAATTGAGCACGCTATAGTGGTGACCGTAATGGTGTTTTGCAGCTATACGTATAAGGTTTCTTTTCTTACAATAAACTTATTGCAAGACACAAGATAGGCTTTTGTGCCTGAGAACAAATTCTGCAGAAAGGGAGAACAGCAGTAATCACATGGAATTGTGAGTGCAATTTTGCAAGTTTCATGAACCACAGCATTTTTATAAAGCCTTATTGCGAGAACATGGACACGCTTACGCTTAGATATGTGTCTACGTAAAACGAGGGAGACTCGTCAGGAGGTGTTTCAGTGCTAATGCTTCTCACAAAACACGGTGCAGTTATTTCGTCCAGTGGTGTGTGAGTGAGCCAACAAAGCAAGGGACGTGTATACGAGTCTTGAAGTCAAGAGACGTTACCACTTGCGTCAATGGGACAAAAAGATAGAGAAACAGACTTTCGTTTTGTCTCAGCGAAAGCCTGAAATCGAAGTGACAGTTATTTACGACTATTTTCTGGCCCGGCAGACGTCAGGGAAAGTTTCCGCAAAGCAGCGTCGAATGCTTGAAGAGCATAAAAAAGTAGAGTACGCGTTTGAATTCAGAATAGTTCATAATTCATAATTCAGAATTTAGAATTGTGAACTCAGAATAGTTATTAGCGTTGTCATACGCCGATATATTCTTATTTATATTGGGTAAAATATGGGAAGGTAGCCTAATTTAGGGCTGGCTATACCAACATCATGACAGTGATGTACAAGATAAGTAGTGCACAGCTATACAGCCACATTTTGTGATTTCTACCTTCTAGCAACCTTGGGCGAGCGCATTCTAATTATTTTCTATTTTTTACCAAGTTTCACCGGACATTGTGCATTTTGCCTCATTCGAAGCATTGGCGATATATTAGCAATAGGGTAAACGCTTCAGTGGCAAGCTCTCATGTCAACCGCTGCAGCAGGGGACGAGTGTTTACAGCGTTCAACTACAAACTAGGAAATACTGGGTTCAATTCGCAGTGTCACCGAGCGCTTTTTTTTAAGGTTTCCAAGCCTGAGATTATCGTGGCGGAGGGTACTCATTTCTTGAGAAGGTGGCTTTCAGGCTCTCTTCGTTCACTCCCCTTTTGACCAAAAAGCGCTGTGCCGTGCTCCCCATGAATTACAAAATTTAGGGTTCATATTGTTACAGTGACAGTAATGCTCTGTTACACGTCTTAAACTACAGTGACAGTAATGCTCTGTTACACGTCAGATGGGCACAAGCTTCGCCCGTACCTCATATTTAAATGGAAGACGCTCCCGAAAGGAGTCGTGTTTTTTCGGGTGGTGTGATCGTGCGGGCCGGCGAGAGGGAGTGGGTGCGCGTTGCAATTGATGTCTTACGTTTTTTTTTTTTTCCGCGGTGGAAATGGGGTGCGCGTTACGGACGGGGGCGCGGTAGAATCGAATAAATACGGTATATGAATATACAATCGCAGTACAAAAACGAATAGCATAACTGACTTGTGGAGAGTGCCAAAGTGAAAGCGCAACACTGTTCTTGAGTTCACTAGTGCATTGAGAGTAACAAGCACATTCCGTTTTCTCTAGTAGAGATGGCTGGTAGCAACCAACCCATTATTATAAAGTTTGAAGCTTCGCCAGCAAATGGTAGGTTGAAACGGAATTATAAAAAAAAAATAGCTGCTTAGAAAGCGAGCTTTCAAAAAACGGAGGGAGAGAAAGAGAGATAGGCAAACAGGCAGGTTCGTGTGTGCAGCCACAGTACCACACAATTCTGTTACGAAGTATGGTAATGTTGAGATGTATCTACCAGGTGGGCTTTAAAAAAGGTTGCTTTCTGCCAGCCAACATTACGTGGAAAAATGAAATGTGCAATTTGGTTACTCTGGCCGCCAATCACATGTGCTAATCTTTTTTCATGGAGCCTACAGATGACGTCTTTCTTTGTGCAACATAAACATGTTCAAGCTGTCCCCCACATCCCCAGGCTGAAAGCACTCATATATTACAAAACTTCTAAGAGATAGCAATTGAAGCTAGAATATATTTAACAAACAAGTTGCCGTGCATAGAACAATGCATAAAGCATGCATTGTCATATTGTGTAATATTGTGGCACTGCAAATTGAGCAAAGCCAACAAAATCAGGGAAATGATCTTCAGTTGCAACACTTTAAACGATGTCACAAGTTTTGTGGGCTGGCTTTGAAGATGATTAGCTGTAATATCTCTATGCAAGAACCCCGCATACTTGCAATGGAACCTCAATGGAGTGTTCTTATGTGGATATTTTCATGCTAAAGCTTTGCCTCAGAGAGTTATAAAACAGGCATAGTGGATGGCATCTTCTGTAAACATTGCAAGAAACTCTGGCAATCAGTGTCCCTGGAGCATCAGCTAGGGATTGTGTCAAGCAAATATTCATCAACGAGTATTCAAATTGTAGTGGCTTCTTGACTCATGTTGTAGGTTCACACATCTCATTATGTGTAGCTTTTTTGTGGCATTATGTGTAACTTTACCATCATCAAAATATTGTTCAGATTAATCATGGGATGGTAATAACAAGGGAGACTGCATTCATTTTTTTTATGGTGGTTTTCATACGTGTGGTGCTGAAACTGCAGCACCAATTACACCAAGAAATCCCAAAATGTGATGCACCAGAAGGTTGCTCTTCACATTTATTGTACCACTCCTGCTTTGATGCTCATATGATTGGTGTAGTTTCGACACTACATGTTCTACTGTCTCTGTCACTTAACTAATTTTCAGCCTAACATAAGGGTGGGCTTAAAATGACTTTCAAAGAAATTCTTTCAAGTGCCATTGCAGGCATAGTGACCACTCAAATAAAATGCTGAATAATTTAACCAAACGAGGGTAACTTATCTAAGCTGTTGCCTAACTGGTTAGTATGGTCACATGCCTATTCTTGTACATGCATTGGCACCTTCTGGAATAAATGTGAAGGGTTTTGAAGCGGCTTCGCACTAGAAGTTGCATATGTAGCTGTACCACTTCCTTTAGGTGTGATCTATGGGGTTTCATAGAGTCGGAAAAAGTTTGTTATTATGGTAGGTGTGGAGAATTTCAGGATGATTGAAAGAGGCCAAAAAGAGCTTTTGAAAAATTTTGCAAAGACTACAAGAGGGGTATTTTCTCCATCTGGAAGAGACAGTTTTTCTGCCTGCAAAATGCTTTACACTAAATAACCCCCTTCCCTCTCTTTTTTTTTTAAATCTTCATCGATATGGTGCATTCCAATTTATAAGGATCATAATATTTGCAGTGTTTGGAGGTTTGCGTAGACCGAACTGCCTTCCCCAAGTTAGAAAAGATGCTAAATTTATGTCGCATCACTTTTCATTTCATGAGAGTCTGCGTTAAAGATCTAGTCACACATTTTACACCGTATCTACAGGCCTATTTTGTAAGTACAGGTTCAAAATATGTACATTGAAAGTTCTTAGTAGCTATATGACAAATTGATTTTATTTGCAATTGTGTTGTGGGAGACCAAAGAAAATGCTGTAGAAACAGCTTGAGAGGACTTGGCTGCCTTATGCACACAATGGCAATATATTGGTTAAGAGGAAAATGATACAAGAAAAAAATTACAACACATTTTACATTTTGAATTGCTTTGTGATGCCATATTGGCCTTTGTTGCTGTCACTAAAACATGACAAGATTGGATTTTTTTTTCTTCTTCGCCAGAAATAATCTTTGCTAAATAGTTCTCAATTGCTCAACCAGTTTCTTCTGTGGCCCTTTAAACCCCTTAAAGGAGCACCGGCATCAAATTTACTCATGTCAATATTTTACCACTTCTAAAGTGACGTCAGGCCCTGCTGCTCCCTAAACATTTCATCTGCTAGGGGCATGCATTCAGTCATCCCTTGTCACCTGCACCGTCGTCGTCGCCGTACAAAATGTTGACTAGGGTTGAATACGACCGTCTGGAGCTTAGACGTCGTGAATCATTTTTGCTTCGATTGACCCTTTGCATAACAGCTATTCCAAAATGGACGCCATTCCAAGCAGCAATGAGGAGGTGCCCGAGCATGCATGCTTCGGCCATGTTCGCCCATGCGTTTAAATTAGCTATATTGGTGTGTGTGTGTTGTTCTGCACAGCATTTAGGTATACGCAAAGGGGTCCGTGGAATAGCAATATAGGGGAAGCGCACCAGCGGAGAAATAATTAAAAATACGTTCCCTGCTGCCAGGTTTTTCTTTGCGCCTTCAGATGGCCCCACCTATCCTGCCTCTCACCGTGGCGGCGGCAGTAACTCGGTATTACGCGGACGCAAAGAAGTCTATGGAGAAACTAAAAATCACTAATAACGATACCTGCGTGTTACTTCTTTGCGATTATATCTCTTTATACGCCACTCCACTTTGATAGCATGTTGTCATGTTCGCGTATAAAATACGCATAATGAAGACACCCTCATTGCGCTTTTTACGCGCTTCAACTGCAACTCACAATGGTTCTCCGATGCACTGACTGATCAGGACACGTTGAATCATGATCTTTTCTTTAGCCGATCCTTTATCGGCGGCTTGCATCTTGGTAATTTCACGAAATCATTCAAAGCGGTGCGACGAAGATCAGACATGGCGAGTGAGTGCGTTTCGAGGCTTCGGTGCCCATCGGATCGTAGACGTCCTCGCTACTAGTGCATCGTCACTCAGGATGGTATGCGTGGAATGTATTACACTGAACACGTAGCACTAGTGTTGATGTCGCAGGGGCACTCCATTTTGCATTGTTTGCCGTCTATATAATAAGTTTCCGTCCATCAGGGACTTCGCCATCGATTATAGTTCTGCTCACTGTCTCTCTCAAAGTCTGTTTACACTTCGGACCCAATGTTTTTATCAGCATAATTGGAATGCCGCGTGGCTTTCCACGTCCGACACACGCAGTGCGCTGGCTTGTTATAATCCTCGCGCAGCTCGAGCTAGCATCAGCTGCGCGAGAGGCGCGGCGCGGTGATTGAGAAATGATGATGGTGATGATGGCACTACAACCTCTATTGACGTGGAATGACTCGCTTAAGTATAGATATTTGCCATGAGTAATTAGTGAATTTACCGCAGGGGCGCCTGCGCAAGTAGGCGTTTGGTGTGTAGTGACACCACGAACCCGAGCTAACGGGGGAGTTTCGACTCCCTCCCACGCCTAGCCGTGCGTGGCTTTGCCGTGTCCGAGGAAAAGGGGATCCTGGGGGTTGAGCCGACGCTGGGTGATTGGACCGTTAAGGCCCCCCGGCAGAGGCAACACACCCCTTTGGCCCCGGCTTCACGTAGACGGCACCCCTGAGCTGACCCACCCAGGGGAATCGGCAGTCGCCTTTTCCTATCTCTCTCTGCCTACATCTTCGTCTTTATCTCTTACTATTTATCTGTCCTGTCTTCTACTCTCTTCCGTTTACTTCCAAACTTCCTGGCGGCTAGGGTTAACCCTGTGCAAATAGCCTACCTTGGTCTAGGCGCATTGGGTTATAGTGGCGTTGTACGGCTGGCGTCTGCAGGTTTCAGCATTTGTAACCTTGTAGCGTCCCCTCGTTGGGCTCCGTGGTGGGTGGCCGCCAACGCTGCTGAACAACAATAAGGAAGACATGCATGGAGCATTCCCACTACTGTCTGATCGTACCGGCTTAAAGCCGGTACGCACCGACGATCTCACCAGAGAAGGATTGGCCACCCTGGTGCAGTATCTGGCCACCCCCTCCCGTAGGCATTCGTCAATTAACTCACGGCCCTCAGTCCCCACCAGCTGCGGAGCAACTGACCACGGCGGCGGTCAGATCTGCAAAGCAGCAGAGGGTGCTAGGAATCTCTGGATACGGACAGGCCACCATTGGAACTTGAACTTAGCAACATTTAACGTTAGAACGTTATCTAGTGAGGGAAGTCTAGCTGTATTATTCGAGGAGCTAGAAGGCATTAAATGGGATATAATAGGGCTGAGTGAGGTTAGGAGGACAGATGAGGCCTATACTGTGCTACAGAATGGGCACGTCATTTGCTATCGGGGCTTGGCAGACAGAAGAGAACTGGGAGTAGGGTTCCTAATTCACAGAAACATAGCTGGCAACATAGAGGATTTCTATAGCATTAATGAAAGGGTGGTAGGCATTGTAATTAAACTGAATAAAAGATACAAAATGAAGGTAGTACAGGCTTACGCGCCTACATCCAGCCATGATGACGCTTCAGTTGAAAGCTTCTATGAAGACGTGGAATCGGCAATGAGTAAGGTGAAAACACAGTATACTATAGTAATGGGCGACTTTAATGCAAAGGTAGGGAAGAAGCAGGCTGGAGACCAGGCAGTAGGAGATTATGGCATCGGCACTAGAAACGCCAGAGGAGAGCTACTAGTAGAATTCGCAGAACGCAATAATCTGCGTATTTTGAATACCTTCTACCGAAAACGAGAAAACCGCAAGTGGACATGGAGGAGCCCTAATGGCGTAAATAAGAACGAAATAGACTTTATAATGACTGCACACCCAGGAGTCGTGCAGGATGTGGAAGTGGTTGGCAAGGTAGGATGCAGTGACCATAGAATGGTACGGGCTCGAATCCGCCTCGACTTGAAGAAGGAACGACAGAAACTGATATGCAAGAAGCAAATAAATGAGCTAGCACTGAGAGGGAAAGTACAGGAATTCAGAGTGTCACTGCAGAACAGGTACTCTGCTCTTAGCGGGGAAACCAACCTTAGCGTAGATACAATGAATGATAATCTGACGAGTATCATCACGGAGTGTGCAGTGGAAGTTGGAGGCAGGGTAGCTAGACAGGACACCGGCAAGCTTTCCCAGGAAACGAAGAACCTAATTAAGAAGCGTCAAATCATGAAAGTGTCAAGTACAACAGACAAAATAGAACTGGCAGAGCTTTCGAAGCTGATTAATAGACGTAAAGTATGCGATGTAAGAAGGTATAACATGGAAAGAATTGAGCACGCTCTGAAAAACGGAGGAAGCGTCAAAGCAGTGAAGAGGAAACTTGGGATAGGCAAAAGGCGGATGTATGCACTAAAGGACAAAGAAGGCAAATTAACTACCAATATGGATAGGATAGTTAAAATAGCGGAGGAGTTTTACAGAGATCTGTACAGTAGCCGAGACAACCACGACCTTAATACTATAAGAACTAGCAGTAACCCAGACGACACCCCACCGGTAATGATAGAAGAAGTCAGAAAAGCTTTGGAGAGCATGCACAGAGGCAAAGCTGCTGGTGAGGATCAAGTAACATCAGATCTGCTGAAAGATGGAGGACAGATTGTGTTAGAAAAACTAGCCACTCTATTTACGAGGTGTCTCCTGACGGGAAAAGTACCAGAGTCTTGGAAGAACGCTAACATCATCTTAATACATAAGAAAGGAGATGACAAGGACTTGAAGAATTACAGGCCGATCAGCTTGCTCTCTGTAGTATACAAGCTATTTACAAAGGTAATTGCTAACAGAGTAAAGAAAACATTAGAATTCAATCAACCAAAGGAACAAGCAGGATTTAGAACAGGCTACTCAACAATTGACCACATTCATACTATCAATCAGGTAATAGAGAAATGCTCAGAGTATAACCAACCACTATACATGGCCTTCATAGATTACGAGAAGGCATTTGATTCAGTAGAAATATCAGCCGTCATGCAGACACTGCGGAATCAGGGCGTAGATGAAATATATATAAACATTCTGGAAGAAATCTACAGGGGATCAACTGCTACCATAGTGCTTCAAAAAAAAAGCAACAGAATACCAATAAAGAAGGGTGTAAGGCAGGGGGACACAATCTCCCCAATGCTATTCACTGCGTGCTTACAGGACGTTTTCAGAAGCCTAGAATGGGAACAGTTAGGGATAAGAGTTAATGGAGAGTACCTCAGTAACCTGCGCTTCGCCGATGACATTGCATTGCTGAGTAACTCAGGGGACGAATTGCAACTCATGATTACGGAGTTAGACAAGGAGAGCAGAAAGGTGGGTCTTAAAATTAATCTGCAGAAAACGAAAGTAATGTACAACAACCTCGGAAAAGAGCAGCGCTTTGCGATAGGTAATAGTGCACTTGAAGTTGTAAAAGACTATGTCTACTTAGGGCAGGTAATAACCGCAGAGCCTGACCACGAGATTGAAGTAACTAGAAGAATAAGAATGGGGTGGAGCACATTCGGCAGGCACTCTCAAATTATGACAAGTAGATTGCCACTGTCCCTCAAGAGGAAGGTATATAACAGCTGTATCTTGCCGGTACTTAGCTACGGAGCAGAAACCTGGAGACTCACAAAGAGGGTTCAACTTAAATTGAGGACGACGCAGCGAGCAATGGAAAGAAAAATGGTAGGTGTAACCTTAAGAGACAAGAAGAGAGCAGAGTGGATTAGGGGACAAACGGGAGTTAAGGATATCATAGCTGCAATAAAGAAGAGGAAATGGACATGGGCCGGGCATGTAGCACGTAGACAGGATAACCGCTGGTCATTAAGGGTCACCAACTGGATTCCCAGAGAAGGGAAGCGGGGTAGGGGGAGACAGAAGGTTAGGTGGGCAGATGAGATTAATAAGTTTGCGGGTATAAATTGGCAACAGCAAGCACAGGACCGGGTTAACTGGCGGAACATGGGAGAGGCCTTTGTCCTGCAGTGGACGTAGACAGGCTGATGATGATGATGATGATGATTGTTACGGAAGAGAAAAGATGCGTTTCGGTGAGGCTGTGGAAGAAATATATTTCAAACCAGCAGCAGCGGCGTGACCGGTTGACCAGACACCGAGCGGAGACCACTCTTCGTCAGGCACACACGCGCATCGTACCACAAAATGTCAACATGCATGTACCAATATTTTCACTCTTCATTCTCTGTTATCGCATGAGTGCCGGGTGCCGAAATATCAATATCATATCAGGTATATTGCTTTTCACGGGTTTGGATATGCGACCAGTGATCAGTCATCGCAATGTTTTGAAGAAAATCTAGACATGCAGTGAGCTCATTGCTTGCGGCCAAGTTGACTGCCTTTGTCGGGACACGTTTTTGAGCTAGTTTGGTGAGAATCATTACATGCTGCAAAGCAAAAGAGCACGGACAGATAGAGAAGACACAAAGTGATTAGTCTGTGTATTCTCTCTCACTACCGGCCACGTTGTGTGCTTCAGAGTAAGGCCACTGTCAATGGTAAAATCAACTATAGCAGCTAATCGAGTTCTGCTGAGAGGGTCCCCGATTGTCCAGAGCGCAACAGAACAATGCAAATTGATTTACGTAATAAAGAGATGCTCGGCTTCTGGTTTTTACAATAAATTTTCTAACCGTAGTTCATTTTTAATAACAACAGTTCCAGTACAGATGAAAGGGGCATAGACAAAATCTGTGTATTCAGCTTGACTAGGTTTGTGCCCTAATAATGATTGCCAAGAGGTGTTACAATATGCATAAATATCACACACATATACAATTACGGGTGATAGTTTGTTTATTTTGATTGAATTTGATATGTTGAAATTGACATATTCAACCAACGCAATGTGTACAAGAGATGCAATGTAGAGAAGCTATGCTCAAAAGTAATCTTTTCTGGTTGGTTTTGTTTTACTCAATTTATTGCCCATCACTGTATGTTGGCAAATGAAACAACTTCTTCGAATGCACATATTTTGTATAAGGTTACATTTATTTTTATGCAGTGAAAGAAACTGAAAAGTAGAATGGCTCAGAAAAAAAAAGAACTGGAAAGAAATTCAGCTAAATCATTACCACACTTACTCATTCATGATAAATGAATTCTCATTAAATGATACATAAAGACACACACACACACACACACGCACACACATACATACATGTACATACATACACTGAGGTGTAAATATTACGATGAATGGCTTTCAAACAACAATTCTAATACACTTATTTTGAATATACAGTACGTAACTTACGAAAGAAATCCCCCAGCACTGTTAAGTCTGAACTCAGTGTTTATCGAACCATCTTGAAAATGATTGATGCGTAGTTTCTGCTGCTCCCAAGTGACAAGCAGTTTTTAAAAGAAACACTAGAAGAAAGCCCTTGACAATGTCATGTTAAAAAAAGGGGCTGTGTATCCCAATTTGGTAGATGTCTGCAATTTTACTTTCTTTATTTACATACCTCGGCTCATTCACAATACAGTAACAAAGCATGTTAGGATACTCGGGCTGAAAATTCGGAACAGCGCAAAGACATTACAGAGAGTACATGAATAATACAATTCTAAGCTACTAAGCTCCTCGGTGCAAACAATGTTTATATTGACAGCTATAGACCACATTTTGTTTCCCATAGACACTCCTCAAAAAGGCTTCAAAGTTTGCAGATCAGCACAGTTCTCATACAACTGCCTGTTAGTCTGCTTGAAAAAAATTCAGCTCACTGGTGAGCAAAGACTGTACACTAAGTGTGTGGGGTGATGCTCCAGTGTACTGCATGTATGTCTTGCTGCTGGCATCAACTGTAATGTTGCTCAGCACATCTGTGTAAAACCACAATAATACTACGCCGCTAGAAAGTAATCCTGTGTCATTTGCATGAAAGAGGGACCTCAATAAAAAAACATAAGAACGTTCACCTTCACACTGTTAAGAAAATCTAAATACATTTTCATGGAGTTCTTACAGCTCATCTGAGAATAGTAATAATGACTATACCACATTGTTATTTTCACTATCAAACATTTTAAGAAACCAACTTCAATAATAGAGTATACCAGTACCCTTGTAGTGCTAAGGAATGGTATAGTCGCATAAAAAAAGATGAATAAATGCATGCTATAGCTACATATAAATTAAAATAAATCCTTTTATTTTAATATGAGGAAAGCTGCATAGATGATAAGTCATTTGCCATGTACACAATTACATTAAACAAACCTACTCCAGCAAAAGATACATTAAAAAGTTACACTTATACAGTAGAAGCAAAGAAGTAGACTGTTGAGGGACGAACAGGCAGTGGCATAACATTACACAAGTTCTAACACCTAGTGTTAGCTATACTAGGAGTAGGGATGACCCTTTTCCTTCCAAATAAAATAATTCACATAGAAGCACTTCCCAGAGCCTATACACACATGGAATTGTTGGTGTTATGCAAGTGAGTGTATACTGAAGGAATATATCGACTAAGTACAAGTTTACCGCATCCATGGCTTTACTTCTTGTACTGCAAAGAATGCCAGCACAGTTACCACTGCCGACCATGGGTGATGTGATTTATGGCATTGAAATGCAGACACGCAGGCACTTTGATTGACATGCTGTGAAAAACTTCAGCTCAAAATAATTTGCCCACTAACACTACAGCAGCCTTTGAATTAGTGTCATAGTTTGGAATCTTCCACGCAAAATTTAAATGATTTGGAATACAAGCAAAGGAAATGCTGAATAATGCACTGCTAAGAGGTTAAGCTGCAGCTTCACAAACTGTTACTACGTATGCAATTCGAACTGTTTTTGACATCACAATGTGTTCTTTCTGCTGTCAGGAACCTTCAGAGCAGGAAAATAGGCACTGGCAGTCCCTTTCTACTTGTTGGTCTTCTGTGCTCTGTTCTTGATACATTGTACATGACCATCGAGCACCGGATCCCTTGTTACTGCTGGAACTTAGAAAAATACAGATCATAGTTCTAACCATGGTACATGTAAAAGGGTACAGTATTTAAATACGTGCTCATACTTACAAATGTATTTTCAGAAGCCGATGACAAGTATGCAGAAATAATAAAAAGAAACAAAGTCTCAACACACACACAAGCAGTGACGGCTGAAAATATATTTTATTATGATACAAGAGCAAAACTACAATGTTATAGATGAAGGCATGAAACTTCTGCCAGGCATAATAAGTCAATAAAGTTTCTTGTATTTCACCTTTACACTAGGTGCAAGAAGCAGGCCACAAATAAGTTCACTAGGGAACACAAGTTAGACTGCATTAAAAGGAAATAGCTAATGTTCATAACTTTAAGGCTATCTAACACAGCCAGCTCACCATACAGCGTATAGGAGCCAATGGGCAGTCTACAAGACACAAAGCACTTGTGAAATATGAGTGGGCTTGTTGCTCACATCTATTATTCTAAATGAAGAAAACCTTTCAAAGATGCACTTCATCAGGGGAAATAATCATACGCAACAAGCACAACAGGCTCCTACAGGTGCCACCAACACTTACCATCATTATTGATATCAGTGTCTTGCCGGATGAATATGCTGTGCCCTGCACAGAACACCAAAAGAGCGCTCCATGACTTAGCTTGCATGTGTGCTGGCTGCATTGTACTGCTGCTGAAGGCACACTGACCATCACCTTTAGAGATCAACAATGCATACTTAGGTCAGGTACAATTTGTAGAAAAAATTATATCACTATGCAATTGTGGTGAACACGTTTGGCTGAAACACAACATGCCACAGCATTGAGAGAGAAAAAAGCTACATTCGGTAAAAGATGCAGTTACTGGCCCTATGTCGTCTGAGGCTTGTACAATAGGTTTTTCTCCTTGAAAGTTGTGAACAGCCAGGCGATTTTCACCCACTTGCTATTTCCTTTCAGAGCACTTGATCCACAGAGGGAGTCACAAGCTCGAGAGCTTAATAAGAAATCAAAGTATTTTTGCTTGCTCAAAAGCATGAGCTTTTGAACCTCAGATTATTAGAGTTTCATTCATAAGGTGCAGGCTTTCAAATTTTAATATTCTCAACTATCTCGCAATTTATTTTTAATAATGTTCAATATGCATTACGATACAGGTATCCACTGCAAGCAACGATGCTTGGGTTTTCAATTTGTGCAGAGTAATTGGTGTTTACTTAATTGCATGTATTAAAAGAACTAACCTTGCAACCAGCCGTTGGGCAGTTTTGTGCCCTCGATGCTCCCAAGCAGATTGCAGTCCTTCCAGATGAAGCTGCCACGCATGCTTTCAGGCCACTTGTCCGTCCGCTGAATGATAACAGTCCCAGCAGTGACATAGACTTGTACATTTAGGGAGCACGTGTCCTTCATATTTTTGTACAGATGCTCCAAGTCATGATGAGGTTTGATGTGCCAGTGCGTGCAGCCGATGCATCACAGCACCCTAAATTCTGCAATTTGTGAAGGGCCAAAAACGATATATTTAAAAACAATCAAGAGACAGTAGGGTTGGGTGTATTGGTATAACATTATAAAGAGTGCTTAACAGCGTAAATGACAGGAGGGGATAAAAAAAGACGAGACAGAGCGCTGACCAGTGCTCTGTCTCATCTCTTCTACCTCCTCCTATCGTTTGCATTGTTAAGCACTCTTTATCATTAAAATCAATCATTTCTAATACTTAATTGACGAAGCTATCACTTCGTCGAAGTGATCAAATTTCCTATAATCACTTTGAAAGAAATTGAAGCCCCATGTAAAATTTACTTAACACAGTATATATTTCCCAGTGATGTGTAGTGCTAAGACAGCGGTAATCGTCTATAGAACTAATTTTTAAAAATAACATCAATTGCTCAAGTGCCACCTGGCTCCTGGAAAATAAATTCACATTAACTTTTCAACTATCAAACGTGCTAAATAGACAGGTTCATCCTAGTAATCAAACAAAAGCTCACTTATATCAAATCACAAAAAACTGCTGGTGTATTTGCCCGCCTCTCCGTAATATATGTATGTATATAACAGTAGTAGCAAATTTTTCATACTTGAACTTAACATAGAGAAACATTACATCTGCTGGGCTTAAAACTTGCACACGTTACAGTACTGCGTGAATAGCAACAAACTTAGTTCTGCAAGGCCAACTCACCGATAACAGCATTTAGTAGCCGTCAGTGTCATCAGGAACCAAGTGTGCCCTAGGGCGAACAGGCAAAGAACATCTGCAGTCTGGAAGCTGCCGATGACAGCAATGAAAGGCTGGCCAGTCGTGCATGTCCAATGATATAGTGTAAAAACTGGCTATGACCGGCTGTTGTCAAGGCTCAAGTTCCGTGCAAAACGATGGCCAGACGAACTCGCAAACCTGTAGTTAGGCTTTATTGGCCTACAACTTCATCCAAAGCAAGGCACTGGTGAAATTTTCGCTCTTTCTGGGGGCTGGAGGGAAGCTTGACGTTCACGGGCTACCGCTGGCACATATAACTCTCAAGTTCTTACCGAAGAACAGTCTGGGCGCGCCGCCACAGTAACACGATCCACATCAGAATGTAGCATCTCTCATCTTCGGTTCGTCACATCACGGAGCTCGGATTATGGTAATCACAAAAAAGAGAAGTGACGAGTTAACAAACAAAAACACCAAGCCCCACCGCCGCAACTTCGCAGAGCAGAACAGTTAGCAACGCTGTCTTTCAATTTTCGGTCACGCGAGCACGACCTCATAACAAGTCTTGGAAACGTCAACACAACACCACTGTTCACAACGAACATCGTTTCACTCCCGAAAACTAGATTGCTCACAATTAAATAGAAGCGTACGGGCTAATCAGTGGCGAAGCAAGAACCGAACACAGTGCGTAGTTCATACGTTTCCGTACGTACTTAGGGTCACTTAAGTAACGTGCCAAAACGCTGTCAATCGCCCCGCCGCGGTGGTCTAGTGGCTAAGATACTCGGCTGCTGACCCGCAGGGCGCGGGTTCGAATCCCGGCTGCGGTGGCTGCATTTCCGATGGAGGCGGAAATGTTGTAGGCCCGTGTGCTCAGATTTGGGTGCACGTTAAAGAACCCCAGGTGGTCTAAATTTCCGGAGCCCTCCACTACGGCGTCTCTCATAATCATATAGTGGTTTTGGGACGTTAAACTCCACATATCAATCAATCAAAACGTTGTCACTCCTAAATGTCGCACAGTACCCAACTGAGAGACAGGAAAGTGAAGCGAACGAACTGTTACCGGCACACAAACACACATTGCAGGCTTCTCGAGTGCTAGCTGCCGTCGATACACCGGCGCCGATCCTCGCTTGATAAACACACCCGCACAGGCTTCGCTGCGCTAACCGTACACGATGACACTGCCGCAGCTTTCCACGCTGCTTTACACGCACCGAAAGAGCAGCCGTAATCACAACGCATCCGGTCGAACGCTGAAGTAACTCATGCGAGAAGCGTTTGTTAAAATCGGCAGCAACACACCTACACTGTTTACGACGCCATGTTGTTTTCGCGTACTGCGCATAACGTAAGGACGTAAGTGAGCTCTTAAAAAACACTTGCACGGTTTTTCACGACGAGACGTAATTTTCTCTTATGTGCGAGGAGAAATATATCACGAAACGACAGCGCTTCATGATGAAAGAAGTGTTTTGTCAACGTAATAGAATGAGCTGATGTTGAGATTGTTCATTTTCAACCAATCACAAACTGCGCCTGTCGGTCAAGCAATCGTCTGCTCACGTTTGTCGTCTGCTTCGACCAGAGCATGCGACGGGGGTTTCGCTTTCGCAACGCAATTATTCCCAGGTCAAGTGGTCGCTGCATCGCAAAAAATACATTTCAGTGGCTCGTTCTACCTTTGAACGATATTCGTGCGCCAAGTTAAACAGCTGGTGATTGTCGCAGGAATGAATTTAGCCAAGTTTTGCTTCATAGTCGTGAGGGTTTGCACATTTCTGGTTCCATTTAAAATTACTAGTGTCATTTTATCCCGACTTGTTGTCATATTATCATGGCCTATATCGATTTCGGAACAGTGAAGGCGGAAACGCTTGATTTGTTTGTTGTTCCTTGCGTTATCACGCAGACCCCTAATACGCTTTGGTTTACAAAATATGCGCCAGTTTAAGATCATCCCAAAGTGTATCGACAGCTGTATTTCAGAGATCGCGCCCATTAGACAGTTAGAGCCAATCGAAGTACACTAGAGCACAACCACAGAATAGGCTTTATGAACCACCAACTGAAAAGTTCCACTCAATTTTACTTCGAATAGCGTGCAAGGAATGTTCTTTCATTAAAATCTTTGATGGTAATTTCCACCAATGAGGCAAGGACCTTGAGATGTACCTTTAATTGGATGAGGTGGGGCGCAACACAACAACATAACAAATAAGGTTGATCATATGCTGTGCCACGTTCGAATGCCCCAACTATTCCCGTAGCACATGGGTTTCCATCCAACCACAAATCTTTACATGCATAATTTTACGCCATTGACGCCCAATAAAATTTTTCAACTATTGTGACTTCGAACTTATTGGAAGACGGTGGTTGTCAATACCATCCACTGCGTACCAGGGAAACAACACACGAAACTCATAGCGTCGAAAGAAATAAAAAAGCACCAGCAGTCATCAGGGAGCCCTACATGGGCGTGAATTCACTCAAAACCAGCCAGGGCACCAAAGTATACCACCGCAGCGGCAGGTCCTAAGTAGCCACATTGTTCCTAAGAGTGGTCCGGACCACTCTTAGGATTTTTTTAGCCACGCTGTTTTTACGCACAATTTGACATCGTGAGTCCAATTGGGAGCATTTTTTTGGTTACGTAAGCAAATGTAGCAACTGAATCATTATCGCTGACATGTTCCTCAGCAGTAGCCGCACGGTTTATTGCAGCGGCTGATGTGAAAACAATGGCTTCTTACGACTTTTTTTTTCGCTTCGTGAATCCACTTACGCGACAAAATTTCTCTTGTGCGAAAATTTGCTCGTAAGTGAGTTTTGTGAATCCAGCCCCTGATCACTATCTCCTCTTACATAAACACTCCAACTTAGTTTTTCGTGCTTGTGAATTCGGTGCTGTTCTGCAACCATCTGTTACTTGAACACAGAGTAGTTGAAGAACTAGTGAACCTGTATAGGTGTTCATTTTCAATTATGTATTTATATATTTATTTATTTATATACTGCAGTCACACAGAACAATGCAGGTCGGAAATTATAGAGTTGCAAGTCTACAAGCACAGGTGAAGCTATAGGGCACACAAGCTCACAGAAAAGGGAACAAATAAAACCTGTCGGCATATCTGCAAGTATAACGAAAACAAGAAAAAAAACAGCGCAACCTGACTAGACAACAAAGTAATACAGTTCACAGGATATATTGACGTATATATAGGATTAAAAACACATCGTCACCCTTGCACTCTTAATACTCCCAAAATTGAGTGCGGAACATATAACAGCTGGCCACTGTAGAAAAAAAAAGCTCTACCTAAAATAAGGGGTGTGTGTAAATACAGTATATGCAATACTCGTGTAAAACTGCATTAAAAACGGTAAAAATGACCACATACAAAATGAAAGCGAAAAGAATACAGAAAGAAAAGTCACACGAACACTCTGTAGTTTACTGCTTTTCGATATAGGTAAGTAGCGCATTTTCAAATGTAGTTGCAGATTCTCAAGAAACAATATTTTCAGGCAGCAAATTCTAATAAGAAATTCTTTGTGAAAAAAGAGAGTACATGAAACGAATATTTCGCGCTTCCCGCCGCGGTGGTCAAGTATCTATAGGGTACTTGGCTAGTGACCCGCAGATCACGAGATCGAATCTCGGCTATGCTGGCTGCATTTTCGATGGAGGCGAAAATGCGGTAGGCCCGTGTGCTCAGATTTGCGTGCACGTTAAAGAACCCCAGCTGGTCGAAATTTCCTGAGCTCTCCACTACGGCTTCTCTCATAACCATGCGGTGGTTTTGGGACGTTAAACCCCACATATCAATCAATTAGTACGCATTTGATAAGAAAGTGAATTATTCGAATGTAAATTTCTCGACGTGCACGACGAAAAGGGCTGAAGATACGCAGGCGCATTCACAATAAGTCTATTGTGATAAAGCAAAAATAAAAACTTAAGTCTTGATATTTTCCCGCAAAGTTTACAACGTGTCACGTTGCGTCAGGCGTCACTGCTGTGCACTGTATCACGTCTTAACACTCTCTTGCTGCGGCAGCGTTTCGTGATAACGCCAAAGTGCTAAACTATTTGCTGTTACTATTATAGTCAGAATGGACAATATACATGAACGATACAGGAGCAGCAACTCGCTTGGACCATATAGAACTGGAGTAAATCAAGTTATCCTTTCTTTTGAACTATTTTGAACATGCTTTAACGTAGCTGCGTGGGAAGGTCTGCTGCTCCGTCGAACAAAAATAGCCGGAAGCCTCCACATATTTCGTAGCGCGTCGGGCGGCGTAATAACGCTTCAAGAAGTTGACTTTCACTTATGCATCTGGGAAAGCGAGCGGTGCGATTAGGAAGACGCCGGGCGGAGCAAATAAAAGCTAACACGTGACCTCTCCCGCTTTCCCACTCGTTTTCTCACCGTCATGCGTGTTCACCGCTCGCTTCTACGCAAATCGTTGTCACGTGCAGCGAAAGAAACTGCACTTCTCCGCAAAATTGGCTATTGTTAACACAGTCAAGCATGCAGAAGAGACCTCTGACGCCACCGCTGAGTAAAATATAGGGCGAAGTCAACATAACGACCAAGGCGAACTATAGGTTTCCTGTGCCCGATGACTGCGCACAGTTGCGGATGAAGATGCCGAGGCGCTGCTTTCGTCAATACCTCCACCCTTGCTCCCAACTAATGACTACGCACAGTTGCGCATGAAGATGCTGAGGCGCTGTTTACATCAATACCGTTACCCTTGCTGCCAACTAATGAATATGTGCAGTTGCTGATGAAGATGCTGGGGCGATGTTTACACCGAAACCTTTACCCTGGCTACAACTAATGAATAGGCACAGCTGTGGATGAAGATGCTGAGGAGCCTTTTGCATCAATGCCGTTACCCTAGCTGCCAACTAATGAATATGCGCTGTTGCGGATGAAGATACTGAAGTGCTGCTTACACCGATACGAAGATAATGAGTCACTGCTTACATCTATATCGTTACCCTTGCTCCAAACTAATTAATACGCACAGTTGCGGATGAAGATGCGGAAGATCCTTTTACATCAATGCCGTTACCCTAGCTGCCAACTAACCAATATATGCACAGTGGCGAATGAAGGTGCTGAAGCACTGTTTGCATCGATACCATTACCCATGCTGCCAACAAACAATTAGGCACAGTTTCAGAACAAGAAGCTGAGGCACTGTTTACATCGATACCGTTACACATGATACAAAACTAATGAATAGGCACAATTGCAGACGAAGAGAATGAGGTGCTGCTTACATCAATACCGTTATACCTGCTTGCCACTAATGAATAAGCACATTTGCGAATGAATATGTTGAGGCGCTGTTTACATCGGTACTGTTACCCTTGCTCCTAACTAAAGAATAGGCTCAGCTGTGGGTGAAGACACTTAGGCGCTGTTTACATCAATACCGTTACCCTTGCTCCGAACCAACTAATATTCACAGTTGCGTATGACAGATGCTGAGGCGCTGTTTTCATCCATACCGTTACCCTTGCTCCCGACTAATGAATAGGCACAGTTTCAGATGAAGAGGCTGAGGCGCTGTTTACATCGATACCTTCTAATGAATAGGCACAGTTGCGGTTGAAGGTGCTGAGGTGCTGTTTTCATCGATGCCGTCACCCTTGCTCCCAGTGAATGAATATATGCACAGGGGCGAATGAAGATGCTGAGGCACTGTTTACATTGATACCGTTACCCTTGCTCCCAACTAATGAAGAGGCACGGTTGCAGATGAAGATGCTGAGGCGCTGTTTTCATTGAAGTTTTCCCTTTGCCCCCAACTAGTGAATATGCACAGTGGGGAATTAAGATGCTGAGGCGCTGTTTGCATCAATACCGTTACCCTTGGTGCCAACTACTGAATATGCGCTGTGGGGGATGAAGATGCTGAGGCGCTGTTTACACCGATACCGTTACCCTTGCTACCAACTAATGAATATATGCACAGTAGTGAATGAAGATGCTGAGGCACTGTTTGAATCAATATCATTACCCTTACTGCCAACTAATGAATAGGCACAGTTGCGGATGCTTAGGCGCTGTTTACATCGATACCGTTACACTTGCTCCCAACTACAAGCCACCAAAAAAATACCTCGAGGCAGCTTCAGGCGTGCCAAGCCAAAAAAAAAGTGAGGCCAGGTGGCCTTCTTCTAATTTTTTTACTTTTTTATTTCCTTTTCTTTTTAATAATTTTCGATCTATATATTTTTATTTTTTTTTCCATCACTTTTCTTTTCATCATTGCTGTTCCTCATTTTTCCCTATTTCTGCCCTTTCTCGCTCTCTATTTCTTGGTCACCTTCTTTTTATTTCTATTTTTGGTCTCTATTTACTTATTATTCTCCCTTTTCAATTCCCTCTTCTAATCTCCTTTATTCTTCTTTCATTTTATCTATATTTCTTTCTTGCTCGTTCTGTCTATACGATCTTTCGCACTCTCGCGTCCACCTTTTTCTCCTCCTAACCCTGATTTACCCTTCTCCCTCTCCTCCGTTTTTCACCGTCACTTTTTCCCTCTCACCGCTTGTTCTTTCTAATATCATTCTCTCGTACACTTCCTTTTTTTTCTCTTTCTATCGCTTTGTTCCCTGTTTTTTCTTTATTTTTCTTTTCACCTCTCCATCCCTATTTCACCCTCATTCTTTCTACGCTATGCACTGCTTCCTTCCTTCCGCTTCTCCCACCTCTTCACTTCCACATCTCTTCTTCTCAATTTCCTGCCCTCTTGCCATACCGTACTATAGTTTACAAAGCGATGCTATGCCACGGCTGCTCGATGAAAGCCCCCGTGCGTTTACATGCTCTGCGGGCGTGTCTTGATAGCCGAATGGTGAAGTGCTTGCCTTAGGATCCTGCCAATGCGTATTCTATTCCCACTTTCACAAGAATTTAGCGGTTTGTATAATTTAATATTCATTTCGCTCTCTTTCTCTTGATTTATTCATTTCTCTTTCTCTCTCTCTTTCTGCTTGCTCTTTCACCAATCAGGTTACTCTATACCACGCGACTAAAATCGCCGCAAGTGTTCCAAGAGTGAAGTAGAAGATGAAAAATAGATCGAAGAAATTGCCTTCTAGTTGATGATAATCATTTTTGCGTCTGACTGACAACTACGGCGAACTTCCACATCTGCACTGTCTAAAAAAAGAACGCCTCGAAGAAGCACTCCTTGCATTATCGTGTGTCAGAGTCGTGAAGCCAATTTCCACACTGGTATTGGCAATAAAAATATGATAATTTTTCTTAAATGTTTATACTTAATCATCCAGCATTTGGAATGAATTTCACTTTTTAGCGAGTGGTATATATGCAGGTTTGACTTTGGTATAATAATATAAATTCAACGTATATGTGGGTACTTTTATAAAGCAAAGCTTCTCAAAGTGGTCAAGTTCTGTAAAACTGCATGATCTCCAAGTGTGACAATAGCGCTTAGTTGCGGAAATATGGCCCAGTGGAAGCCACGGGTGATCTCAGTGGTCGTGAGCCAACGCGCTTCAGTGTTGCGAGACACATTGAACGCACCTGTAGAACTGTATACCATGATCCTAACTGAGTCTGACGTTGAGCCGAGGTTAAGAGCTTGAGGTTACTAGCTTGGTTATCGCTTTGAAAACTGCATTGTGATATGACCGAAATGTAACCATAAAATGTGAAAACTGGGACGTAGGCCTACTCAGGAAACAGCTTTGTCTGTTTCCTTTTGCCTCACCTGCTCGACAAGAGACGTTTTAGGGGTGATACTCCTTATAGTCTGACCTTGTGACTAGTCACGCGTAACCGAGAGAAGAAGAGACGAGAAAAAGATGGCAATAGAAATGGATTACTATTTCTGGTCTCATTTCTTATATGGCGTTACTCTGCCGCTATTCTCTGTAGTGCCGCTACTCTCTGATTTGCTGCTCCGCACGCTACTTTCCGATTAGTTGCTGCGCGTGTTTGCCAACGGGTACCTCTCTGTCTCCTGAATAGTCAGTGTACGTGGCGAACCGTTGGTGGAGCATGGACGGATCAGAGCAGCGGGTGTGTTGAAGACGCTTGCGCTCGGATTTTTTGGCTCGCGTCTCGTTGGTGTTACCAGCGCGCCATCTGCATTCTCGAACGTGATCGGACGCATGCACGGATGGACGGCAACACGGACGGACGGACGCTTCGCCCCACTCA
This sequence comes from Rhipicephalus annulatus, assembly GCA_013436015.1. Classification (NCBI taxonomy): domain Eukaryota; kingdom Metazoa; phylum Arthropoda; class Arachnida; order Ixodida; family Ixodidae; genus Rhipicephalus; species Rhipicephalus annulatus. The sequence continues at coordinate 291,526 of WOVY01016092.1, read as the reverse complement.
TCTTCATTCACTCTGTGGATATGCTGTGATTTTTTCTATGTGTGTGCGTACCAAAAGAAAGAATACGCGCATTCACATTCGCATGCTCTTGGTGCATCAATTAGCGCCCGTGATAAAAAAAACACACAAAACAACCGGTCGAAAGTTAATTGCGGAGTACCCGAAATATGGCGTGCCTTCCCGGTAATCACCGTCATGTACTTAATGCCGAGTCAAAGCCCCCAAAATTTATTGTACTATACTAATGAGTCCAATTTTCACTGCAAAACATAAGAAGAATACCGAGTGATCTTCGCTAAAAGAGTACTGAAATAATTTTTAGGGACTCCAAAGGGGAATTCTTTTATTTCCATGATGTGCATCAATTATCAACACCATCCACACACCAGTGCCAGACAAAACAGAAATTTTGCATTGATCTTAAGTTCTATACTGTTCACTGGGTTTGCAAAGTATTCGTCGTGCATGCAACATAAATCACAAAAAAATTCTTGTCGGAGTCACGGGACGCTAATGCCCTCCTCATTGTTTAAGCGAACTTCCACGTGAGTGACAACTAATGACAGAGATGATGCGTTTATTTTGCTCGAGCTGCAATATTCCCGTGTTTTCAAATGAGCCGACACGTCAATGAGAAGCCGCTCCCGCGACATGGACACCGATAGAGCTTTTCGATGGCGGTAGTATTCGAAATATATTCATTGCAATCCGAAGCACTATGACGCTATTTTTCAGTTTCTTAAAAGCTGTGTTTTCATTCCGAGCAAAAAACGTGTAAGTATCTTACCTTTTCAAGGTGGTGTAGTACAAAAATATGAAGGACAAAATGGAAAAGCAAGTAGCAAAAAACACTTCAATTCGAGGATAACGCTTATATATATATATATATATATATATATATATATATATATATATATATATATATATATATATATAGTTTTTTGCGCATAGTTAACAACAAAGCATTGACGTGTGTGAGAACAACCGGAATTCCCGCGAAAATACGCCATTCAGAATACGCGTGCTGTAGACAGTGCTTGCCTTAACACGGCAATCAAAGCAGCGCGTAAAAGAATATTACACTCAGTTTCCACTATAATTCTTCTTCAGCACGTGCCATAACTTGCATTCATCACATCCGCTTTCTCCTTACTTGGAAGATCAACATTCGGAATCACCCCAGTGGTCTACAGGGCGGAAACACTCCGATTTTGATGTGCGAATAATCTATTGCCGCTGAATCAAGCATAGAACATCTGACGGACGTTTGTTCACAAACACCAGCCAGCTGCACTGTACGCAGATGGTAACCAACAGTGCCCTTAATGTTTTGAACATGAGGAAAGTATGCATTGGATGCATTGGAGCAAGACTGGTTAGAGTGAGAGTTTGCACCGTGGGGTGAAATGCAATATAGACTGATCCACAATGTTTAACATATGAAATGAAATCAAAGGAAAATAAAAATATATATTTTGCTTCAGAGAATTTCCTGCGAAGACAGTGATTGAAGGCTTAATTAAGCAGCCCGACGAGGCCCCTGCCTATTTTTAATTCGTACAGTGTGTTCAAAACATGTGCAATAGTGTAACATAAATAAAAAATGTGTTTTGCTCAATACACAACTGATAAAACTGAGAAGATGACATAGAATTTATCTGGTTACAAATATTTCATATGTACATCATTTCTCAATCAACTCAGAAAACATATTGAAATATAATTGACGCAGAATACACAATATACCTGCATATAACATAAACATATAGATCACACAGATCACTCACTCACTTACGCAGTATACACGCGCTAGGTAAACTAAACAGATCTTTTCACCGCGTTACAGATATGAATGGAATATCAGTGCTTAAGTACAATGTACGTACATAAACAATAGAAAGCGGGGAGGCTAGTATTACAACAAAGTAAACATCACGCCACCCTACAACGCGCATGCTGTCGTCCCGTGAGTTATTTTATACATTCTTTGGATCTTACTGAGGCTCTCAGTCCAATTATTTTTGTTTTTCTGTTTGTTCAGAATTTCGTGTAGGTTGATAGGTTAATAATTGTTTCTCGTAATTTATGCTAATCTTCAGAAGCCTCCTCATCTGCTGCCTAAACGCATACTGACGTTCAGCTATATACCGTGCCAATAGCTCTATATATGCTTGTGGCGTGCATATGCTCAATTAGTTTATAAATTTAAACTTGGTCAGCCCTAGGCATGTCATGTTGCATAAATGATTCCCGGGAGCGCAAATCCTGGATATCCCCTATATTAATTTTAAAATACGCAGTACTCGTTTTTTTAGTGTTGTTAGTCTACAAATAGTTGCGATGAGTGGTAGTACCCTATACTAATGAACAGGCAGTCATCAAGTAAACTAAAGTGAAGTAAAGAGTTTTATTTAGGTGAAAAGATAACAATGTAGAAATTGTAAATATATTCTATTGATCGAGATATATCAATTTCCAAATGACTGACATGCCTTGACCATGTCAAAGATTCGTGGAACCGAGCATCTAGGAATTTCTCTTCAGGTGTTAGGCTAATAATACTCACAGTGCCAAGGGTAATATATATGTTATGCTGGTCTCATTTATTTGGGGGAGAAAAAATATAGTATTTAGTATTAGACGCATATATTTCTAGACCGCTTTTTAACCAATCAGAAAGCCTTTTCAGAAAATCATCAGTTTTGTCCTTAAGTTAACGTTTTGTCCGCGAAGTAAAAATATGTTTGTGTCGTCCTCGAACATAAGCATATCGAGAGTTTGGTCTATTTGTCTTATATCATTAATGTATAACAGAAAAAGTGTAGGAACCAACACTGATCCTTGGCGTACTCTCTTCATTACACTTAACTGCGCGGAGGTGTAATTGTTTACATTTGTAAACTGGAAACGTTTCTCAAGATAGTTATTATTTTCAACGACGTGGCACGTAAGCCATGACATGTCAACTTGTATAGTATTATACTATGGTTAACCAAGTCAATCGCTTCTCGCAAATCAAGAAACAGCCCTAATGTATAATACTTAATTTCAATACCTTGAATCATTTTCTGCTTTGTATAAATAACCGCTTGTTCAGTTATTTGCGTTATTGAAATTGAAACTGTGAACAAGATATAATATTGTATTTCTCTAAGAACTTTGTTATACGATCATTATTTTCCAACTCAAAATCTTTTTTAATGGGCAATACCACTATTGCCCGGAAATTTGTAAGGGCTTTTTAATCTCCGAAATTGTGTATCGGTACGGCCTTGCAATGTTTAAATGGTCAGGAAAAATTACTTTGTTGACCACTATAGGTTAATAATATGAACTAGAACATTTGCTAATAAGCTGGAAACGTACTTGATCAGTTAAGGTTTAAAGTCATCATAGCCAGCAGCGATATCATATTTTATTCTACTTTATATGCAACTGTTCAGTTTCATGGGGGGAGACGTGATGCAGCACAAAAGAGTTTCGTAAATAAACAACGTATTTCGCTGGTTGCTGTATTCCTACAGCTTTGCTGTCAGTCTTTCCTGATTGTATGAAATACTCATTAAAAATATCGACCAGACACTGTCTTGTTATTCTAGTTCCATATATTTCAATTTGTTGAGCGCTCTCTGTTACAGCCTTTCTTCTTCTTAGCTTGTCTACTATTCTCCTTTCCTCCTTCCCCAGCACAGGGTAGCCAGCATGTCTGAGAAATGGCTAACCTTTCTCTCCTTTCTTTTCTCTTTCCTCTCCTCTTCCTGCTCCCATATCTTTTTGTATAAGTTCGATGTCGTAAAAACAAGCCTTCGCCATAAGTTTCTTTTGCTTTCAGTAAATCTGCAGTTAGTTCATTTCGAACTTTTTCGAACTCCTTCAAAATATTTAAATCAGGCGTAGCAATGAAAGTGTAATACATCTTAATTTTTACTCTTATTCTTCCGTACAGTGTGGCACTTATCCTTGGTTTTTTCTTACTGCTTTCTTCTTTTTTTCGGCTAAACTGCAAACAAAACGCCTTATCCTAACTCACTTCCCAATTGGTATAGTAGTTTTCATAGGCCTCATAAGGGTCACTGCAGTCATACGCACTAGTCTAATTTACTTCCTGCAAGACTGAAAATATCTTGTCAAGGGATTTATCATTTATCACAAGATAGTTTTTTACTTCCGATTGTTGGCTACTCTTTAAGTGAGCAGTAATGTCCCGCCGCGGTTATCTAGAGTGTCGTGTACTCGGCTGCTGAACCGCAGGTAGTGGTATCAAATCCGAACGGCGGCTGCTGCATTTCTTACAGAGTCGAAAATGCTGTAGACCCGTGTGCTATGATTTGGATTAACGTTAAAGAGCCACAGGAGGTCAAAATTTTCACAGCCCTCCGATACGGTACCTCTCATATGAATATGGTAATTTGTGGGCGTTAACACTCACTTATAAGGATTAAGGAAGTAGTAAAACAAAACACGAGCAGGTGATCGCTCGGGTGACTAAGTATCACTCCACTCATGACTACTGAGGCAGCGATACTCGCGACGCAGATGTCTATGGTTGTATCTGTTTTAGGAGCAATGCGTGCGGGTGCAGAAACTAAATTCTCACATCCATATAACATGTATAATCAAACTGTTGTAGTCCATCGCATACAAGTCATCACTAACTCTATTAATATTTGCGTCGCCCACAGAAAAAACAGGGTAGCTTATTGCTCTGAAAAAAAAACATGCACCAATTATTCAAGAAAATTCAAGAACTCGCGTTTAGAACCAGCTGGTTGTCTCTTTATGGCATCAGGCTGGACTTCAGATGTTTTTATCACTAAGCATTCAACATTTGCACTTCAAATCATGTACTCCCTAATGATGCTATGAGCATAGCCAATAATAATATATGCAGCAATCCCCCCCCCCCCATTTCTACTTTCACGGTCCAAGCACATGCAAGCGTAATTGTTGAGGACGGGTGTATCATCAGAATTGGTCAGCCTAGTCGTCAACCAAATCTCCGTTAAAATATAGGCTTGAAATCCCAGCGCGAGATACTCCAAGAAAATTTATAAGTGATCAAGCTAGTTTTTTCATACTTCTAATATTAAGGTGTACAAGAGAAACGTCAGGTTGAGTAGATCGAAATGTCCTAATTATAGTTTCGAATGTGTACACATCACACATGCTTATAGGCTAAATGGTGTCATCGTTAGTTCATTTTTAAAAGGTGTTTCGAATAAGAGACTCACAAGGTACGGCTATCTTCATGTTTCCTTGCTAAGACTTTGCCACCTGCTGACGAAATAAACTTCTATTTGAGCTCTTTCTTCTTCGCTCCTGCTGCTCCAAGCAACTGCTTGTTGTGCCGCGTCAAAGGTCCGTTGACGAAAATAGCACTATTTGCTCCATTCAGCCTAATTTCTCTTGTGGTGATTCTCATATTCTGAGCCTCGGCGAGTAACGACTCTCTCTTTGCACGCCCTACAAAACGAACAACAATGTTCTTGGTTGTCGAGTTCACAGTTTGAACTCTGTGGCATATATCAATCTCCCTCTCAGCAGTGGCACCGAATTAAAGACTGGTGCTCTGATACGCACCTTATATAATGCAGAGCCTCTGTTTCGACAGAGGTTTTTGTTTTATTTTGTGCCTAAATATCAATGCCAGGCCTCAACCACCGCACTGATGTTTTTTTGACAAACGCGTACCCTAATTACGAGTTTGCGACTGACAGCGCCGGTACCCGAAGTCTACTTATATGCTGCTATCTGTTATATGGCCCCAAGATTTGGTGCAAGAGCCTGGCATTAATGTGTATAGAGAATCACGCAATCTAAGAGAAACGGCACTTGAAAGGGGAACTGTGGCAGCTTTTGTAGACAGCCAGGAAACATGAGTCATATGCAGTTAGGGCTCCCGTAAATTTCTGAAGCAGATATTATTGCCCTGTATGATGCAAAAAATAGACATTTTTGTGCCAGGAGCAGGCACCAATCGCCTGTTTCGTGTTTTGCATTGTCGTCACTATGTACGCCCCACCAGGGAACGACAGGTATTTGCTTAGTTTATGAACGGTACAGATATTTTTTTTCTCTTCTCTCAGGTAACGTACAGGGGTGACAAAAGTTCAAGTTCGCAGGCCACGCTACCATCGGATTACACAGCATAGCGACCTTGGAACTATTAACCACCCCTGTGCCTCTTTACCACCTAGCGATGCACGTGTCGTGGTTTGCTTTAAATCTGCAAAAGCATAAATAAGTGCTTGCGCATTATCCCATCAGCTTGTCTTTTTTATGCTGCCGTTTCTTTATTGCATATTCCGTACATGAAATTGAAAGAGTGAATAAGCTTGCTCTTTGTGCTGGCTAGTTGAGACGTGGCAATCACGTTAAAAATACCATTAAAACTTGGGGAAAATGAACACCTGCTAGCTTTTTCGTGCTTTTTTTACACATTTCCAGGAACTAACGCGAACTCACGAATGTGTGGTGTTTCGTACGTCTCAGGTATCTCAAACTCACCAGTGCCGTGTAGATAGTTCCCGCTACTCCAATGCCCAGTGTCGTCCATATTATGGGCAGGTGAAAGACTGCGGCGGGAAGCAAAACGTTACAAAAAGTGTGACTTGGAAAGAATGCAGTATTTTATACAAGGAAACACACATGTTAGATTTTGCTACTACTTTATCGAAATCGTTGCGTGTTTGACCACTGCTTGTACTTAGGTAGCTTTTAATTAGGCATTGCCAGTGTATTTTCGAGTGGATGAGTCAAATTGTTTGTCCTGCATAGCGAATGCTGTTGGATGATTACTTACATTCACTGCCATATCTGTTATAGCCATTGAAATGGTATCGAAAGGCAAATCGCTCAAGTCTGAGCTTGATAGCAGCTTGTGAGAAGAAGTTCTGTTATGCCGTTAGCTAAAAAAACATTCTTGTGGAGACTAATTCTGAGATAAGATACCTGCCAAAGAGATCTAGTTGCTAAGGCACTGGACTGGTGACCTGCAGGTCGTGGAATCGAATCCCAGCCGCAGTGGGCACATCTTATGCTAGAGGCCCATGTACTTAGGTTTAGGTGCACAGTAAAGAACCCTAGGTAGTCGAAATTTCTGTTGTGCTCCACTACGACGTCCCGCACAATAGAAAATGGCGAAAGAACATCCATGTTTGTGAAAAAAAGCAAGGAGCAATGAATTGATCCGCAACTCATAATTTTTATGTAACAGAGATGTCGGTGTGAAATACCGATCATAACGAGTATTTTACATTTTTATTACATGGTTTTATTTTTTTCACTTTCGTTTCCTAGGGTTAGTTTGTTACGGTTTATTCAAGCGTACTTTGGTTTATAGTTATAAAACACCAAGCATAGTTTCACTGAATGACATTGCAGTGTGACTCAGATAACTCAAGCCAAGCTGATTAAAGTGGAGCAGCGTGCAAATATGCTACCAATGGCGTTTTATGAGTTAGCCTATAGCACAGGTGGTCGCACTTTGTGTATTGTGGTCGGTGCTAAGTTACGTAGAGAATATAGGGCCTAAATAGTTGTTACTTCTCGAATCGCGAAAATCCAGTCGTCCAAAATTTTCCACCGCCTTTGAAGACCTCACGCTAAAACACTTCATGGCCTGGTACATCACTCCTAACTACTATTTCTGCGTTTGCATTTTATAGGGCGGAAACCACAGAAAGAGGCAAAATGCTTAATCTTCTGCTTCTACTGGGTCATTTGTGCTCGCAATCGATGAACACACATGTCCGCCACGGTGGTGTAGCAGTGACGGTGCTCAGCTGCTCACCAGGAGGTCATGATTTCAATGCCGGCCGTGGCAAGCGTAATTTTCATGGAAACTAAATGCTAAGGAACATATACTTCGCGATGCCAGTGCACGCTAAAGAAAACCAAATATTCGAAATTTTCGGAACCCTCCACCATGGCATCTCTCGCAGTCATATCGTGATTTTGGGCGGGAAACCCCAGATATCATTATTATTAAGTAATAGACATCTTTTTGCAGGAGTGTAGCCCAGTGTTGCCACGACACATAAACTTACGGTAACAGATGTGCGTCATAAAATATCAGTAGAAATTAGTAGATTTTAAATTTTAGACTTTGCGCTTAGTTTTTGCATCACACATTCAGCGCTGGTATAATGATATACAGTAGAATACTATAGCTTTCACGAAGCAGTGAAAATAACGATTCCAAGATTGCTGGTGTCTCGAGCATGTCAACACAGCATCATTCAAGACTGATTAAATATACAAAGGTGTCTGATGGCACTCAGCAAGTTGAAACTTTAGTGTTTCAGGCATGAAAACAGACACGATGAGCCACCTTTTGAAGAAGACGGGCGGATGGAAAATTTCGCAGTGTCATTTGCATGTACGGCAGGTACAAGCGTTTTTCGAGGTGCGATCAGCCCATGGGAACTGAATGGTGAGCGATAGGAGCTCTTACGGGTCTTCTTCTTGGAAGAGGATCTTGTAAGTTCACGATAAAAATTAAGCGGGGACGAGGTGGTTCTGTACATTTTTATCCGTTCTCTGATTGGAACCTACAAGAGTGCTTTACATTGTGAGTGCTTCGATTAACGCATGTTAAAAAACCGCAAGCAATTGCTCAAAAATTTGGAAGACCTCCACTACAGCGTCTCTCATTATCATGCCGTGTTTTCGGGACGTTAAATGTCGAGAAATATTGCATTTTAATATATTCGTTGCCAATCCTTTATCTTACGCCTTTGCGTGCTATTTTTCTTGGAAGTATATACCACGTAGCCCATCTCCTCACTGTGCTGCATTGTTTTCCTATGGAATTTCATGCATCCAATCACTTTCTCTTTCTACGTGCATTCATCCCTCAACATTCCGGTCAGAATTACTAAAGGCGCGTCAAGAAGCACTGCCTAACTGTCACACCTCTGAGCAAGTTCTAGTAATTCTGAAAAGAGAGAAGCGGCAAACGGGAAAAGCAGGGGAGTGTAGTATGAAAAGAAATAATTTCTTCGGTTAGCCTAGGTGTGGTCGAAAACTGATCGTTTGCAGGCTTCATTTGCTCACAGATGTACAGTACAATTCCGGCGAAATGACAATGCGATTCCGAAAACCCGTGAATGGCTTTCCTGTAAGAGTACTTCACAGACTCAAACACTCGCTAACAGGCTAGTTTAGCAGTGTAGGCTTGTTTAGTGCTTATTCACCCCTACACAATCCAGCGAAGGTGGCCCTCGAATTCATCGTTAAGGGGCACAGAGCAAAAGCGAGAAATGACAAAAAGGGAAGGCAGGACCGGTTGCAAAACATCGGTTTTTTCTGCTATTCAGTTGCTCGAGCTGTTCGTTTGGAAAATACACTCGCTAATACATTCCTAACAGTTATACTGCTATCTCATTCGAGTGAGCTTGTAGCTTTTCTCCTTTTTTGTCATTCACCACACCAAATCAATTGATTTTGATTGATTGATATGTGGGGTTTAACGTCCCAAACCCACCATATGATTATAAGAGACGCCGTAGTGGAGGGCTCCGGAAATGTCTACCACCTGGGGTTCTTTAACGTGCAAACAAATCTGAGCACATGGGCCTACAACATTTCCGCCTCCATCGGAAATGCAGCCGCTGCAGCCGGGATTTGATGCCGCGACCTGCGGGTCAGCACTCGAAAATCATAACTACTAAACCACCACAGCGAGTTCGTGAACAAGTCTAACAGTCGCACCTCAGCAGCGAGTAGAGTTGGGAAAGAAATGAGCTTCACGGCATCATTACATGGACGTCCAAATATGCTTCTTCTAGTATATGCATCATACCACGGCGCAATTACAAAAACGGGTACGAATGCCCTCATTCACCTTTCCACTTTTGCCTTAATATGTATACTAATGATCTTAATATAAATTTTAAAGACCCAAATTGTGCTTCAGGACACTTCCCATAAACCTACACCTTTTCGGGAGAGTCATGTAGCCGCTCGCCTCACCGAAGTTATTGACGAACTTTCCGACTGTTTGGAGTCCTTCATGATATTCTGTGCGCATTTTTGGGGCGTTGAACCCCTTGATTCAGAATTGTCAACCTTCCGTAGTACATGCCACAAAAAAGCTATACGTTGAGGCTCACCTGTTTTCTCACTGCTGAATTTAATTTGCAGATTACTTCACCCAACCTGTCAACAAATTTTTATTTTCAATTTGAGGGGAGTTGCTTATATGAAAGAATTTTTCAGCGCCAGAGTTTCAGGGAAATTGTACTCTTTACACGTGCAGAAAATCTCAAGTAATTTGAGCTGCCTATCATTTAATTGCAAGAATTTGATGCTGGTGATATCGAAATCGAGCGCACTAGAAGCGCAGAGAAGGTGGTTACTGGCATCGAATAGGAACATCCCGTGACAAAGAAATTGTGCACCTTGTATAATATTTAAAAAAATTGAAGTGCTAATATGACGGAGGCAAAAAAAAAGCTAGAAGAAAGGCACACTGCAGACAACCTAGTCAGGGTTTGAAATCGCTCGAAGTCGACAAAAGTCTTCGCAGAAAAGCTAATCAACAAGTATTGGTAATTATTCATTATAATGTACTTTGAGTAGCAGCAAAGTATTTCAACTTCGACGTAGATTTAGTATGCGTAGGTGATAGCTATCTAACCTTCATAGTAGCATTTTTACTGAAAAACTCTATTGTCCACAAAACACCCTGTATAGTTTCCCTCCTTGTTTTTCTTTTTCGCCTTTTCGTTCTTTTTTTGACGTACATGAGTTGTTCAGTGGAAGAAAGAGATCATGCAGCAGTTACCACTGGTGCCGTTATCAAAGATGAGGGTAACGTGAGAGCCCTTAGTAGACTACAATTGAGGCGTTATGAAATTGAGGTAAACATTCCTTTTGCTAGGAGAGCGGGATCGATAAGTATTTGAGACGGTCACACGTGTGGTATTTTGATAGTTACCTATATTTCCAGAATTTTTTTCGGGGGAAGAAAAGTACGGAGCAAGAAGTCAATGTTTTGCTGAACAATTTGTTACTATTCAACCTTGCCCCTGAAATGCGCTAAATTTATTCAAAATTAATTGAATTATGAAGTTTTGAGAGCCATTCGTGCAACACTTCTTTAGAAATAGAGAGGGGGAAGGCGAGATGGAACTCGGCCTATTTATTTTGCTTAAGAAACTTGCACTGTTGTAATGCTCATGCAAGTAGTGAGCAAGAAAAAATATATTTCTGACCCTAAATTCTGACACTGTACACGCAACGAAAATGCAGTGAACTGGCAGAATACATTAAATGTACCTCTTTTTTGTGTTCTATTTTCTGCCTTACTTCTTCAACCAAATCACACTACTCTCTACCGAAGCTATTTTGCTGTAATGTCGACTGATTCGTTTCTTACCTGTGGCGGCCGCTACGGATGCCGAGAATAGGGCCACAGCGCCAATGGTTTGCTGTGAAAGAAAATGTTGTTGTTAAAGAAGAGGAATAAACAATATCTAAGCCTATGGCATGCTGTAAATACAAACTAGCTCCTCTTTCTTTCCTGCATCTGTAAATGCGCCCCACAGTTGCAAACTCTTCCCACAGTTGCAAAGACGTCCTCATGGAAAAACTAAAACACGCAAAAAAACATCGATGACTCTGTGTGTTTGGGATGTTATCTTTCCTGCGTCTCTTGCCTTTTCCACGCTATATACAATACAGCAGATGATGCCACACCAATAAACTGATTTAGCTGCATGGGAGGAGTAGGAAAAACTTGGAAGTCATGCAGGCGTGCGCCAGGTATGCTGTCGTACGCGGAGCAAGAAGGCTAAAAAATACAAAGAAGAAACGGAGAGAACACAAACAGTGGTGCTTTCATCTGAAGTGCCTACTGACGCCACAATCAGTCATTGAGTAATAGCAAGCTGGAGATGATGAGGATGATGATGGTGGTGGTGGTGATGATAATAATCATGATGAGCATGACAAAGATAATCAATATAAAGATATTGTCTTTACGCTGACCAGGATGAGACACACCATTAAAGAACAACAAAACTTTAAGATACGCCCCATAAAATACTGAGATAAAAGCGCCTAATGTGGGGGGACATCAACACGGACACGCACGTACTAGTGCCTCTCATGTCAAGTGAGGTAAATTAATCGGTCATAAAGACAAACACACTGCGTGTGTCGTGAGAGGCGAAGCTTTCCGAACGGGTCCTGGGAAGCCGACTCGTTTCCTTGGACCATGAAAGCCTGACGAGCCACTATTAGCTAGCGGTGCCCTGAACGAACAGTCCACGGACACTCACAACCAATGAACTTCCGAATAAATAAAAATTAACATGTCTTTCAATTGTTCTTACCTTAGACTTTGTGATTTGCCTAAATAGCCGATACACCACTTCATCTTCGCAAAATTCGTGTGGTGGTTCTCGCATGACTTTGCCTAAATTTGCATGACCACCGATGCATCGTCTATAGTAGATTGGTGCACGTGAGCTGCACATTCATTCCGGCTTCGCGGCGTTTACGTGACTATGGGTGTTTCCGAAAGCCTGAAATCAAGGTGATAAAGAACATTTCCTTGGCATCATGGAAAGCTTCAGCGTCTCTGGCTGCTTTTGGAGTATGAACAAAAAAAAGCATTAGCGTTACGGAGCTTACTGACGTCTAGGGGAGCGAAATCCCTACGAAAGTGAGTCAGAGTATGACTGTGCATTTATAAGAAGGCGACAAAATAAATTAAAGAAGTAGCGAGTTAATTAGAGTAGTTAATTATATACCGAATGAAACAAATGTTTATACTCAGTTAATTATAACAAGTTTGCTAACTTTGCGAGCGTCAATAAAAAGAGCATGGTGAAATTTCCGTATCACTGGGCTTTCGCCTTCGAACGGTCTTGGAAAGAGGGATAACAGACGTTAGAGCCACCGTTTTCATGAAGGAAAGAGAACACTTCATATAATCAAAACGTCATCTTGCACTCTATGCACCTACTTATTTTTCTAGTAAACACACACTGCAAGCTACGCAGAATTACACAGTCAAACAACTAACATGGTTCTGCGTAGTCTTTAGTTGTAAGTGATCACTGGAGAGAAAATGATTCATTAAGCCAGTGCCAGCTATACGCGCTATAGCATTATCTTCAGCCACCGGCTAGCCTAAAGTGCCCACTGTATAGGCATTTGTTTGGCGTTTGGATCTTCACTGTGGAGCGATAGTTATAGCGCAAGAATAGAACGATGACAAAGAGAAAGGATAGAGACGAGTGCTAGATTTGCTCTCTATTCCCTGCGGGAATAGAGATCAACTTAACAAACACAGTTTTTTCAGACACAGGTTTAACTAAAAACAACAGCTCTATTCATAGCTGAAAGCTGTCTGAGGCAAGACGGCCTCAACAATAGATAGACAGGTAATTGGAAAAGGCAAGCTGGACAGTCGAATGAACTCAGATGAATGGATTGAAAGGCCCCTTTGTCAAACACACCCTACTGTGGATGTAAACAATCGACAGAAGTCAGTCTGGTTGGGTATGAAAACTGGGAAATGATTTAAACTCCAACCAAAAGTTTCTGAAGAAACCCAACGTTTCAGAACTGACTTGGTTCCTTCGTCATGGGAGACTGCAGGACTACATAGCATCGGCGTCTTCAAAGCACTCGTGTGGCGGATAATGACCCCCCCTCTCTCTCTATCTTGTTTTGCCGTGGAGCGCAGTCCATGTGTATACACTAGGAGAAGGGCTCCGAGAGAGCAGTTGATGTTTTGGGCTGTCTGAAGTATATGCCACGACTCGAGTACTAACCTTCTCCTCCAGTCCGTCTCGCTTTCAAGGATGGTCGTTGCTTCGAAATTTATCCGGTGGTCCAACGTCTCAGCATGCTCGGCGACTGCGCTGCGCTCTTTGTAGAGCTTCCGCACGTCGTTGGCGTATTGCTTGAGTCGGCCCGGTAGGCCTTTCCTCTCGCCTATCTATATACGAAGAAGTGCACTTGGTGCACAAGATTTTGTAAACGACACTGGGGGTCCTGTCTATTGTTGGCCGGTCTTTCGGGTGGGAGAGGAGGCGGCCGAGCGTACACGAAGGCACCTGCGCGATGCGAACCCCTTCGTTTTTAAGAGCCTTGCCAACATCTCACTGGTTCCCTGAACGTTTAGGACCGGTACGCGTTTCGGAAGGCTGCCAATTAATGCTGATTGGGGTTTTTGTATCCCCTGTTGGTCTGCGCGGTGGGCGGTGGCTCAAATCAAGTTTTTTGGGGTATCTGTTTTTATGAGGTCCGCAATTATGTGGGCCTTTCCTTTTTTATCGCTCTGTGTCATTGGAGCATAAGTTCTTAGCTCTCTGGAGTAGCGTGGTCCCAACCAAGGCCTTGTGTCGGGCGGGCTGGGAAGAATTAAAATGAATGTAGCGACTGGTGTGCTTTAGCTCCCTGTGAACGGAGAACTCCAGGCCATTGCGCTTTCTTGCCAACTGGACGCCGAGGAAGGGCAGGCAGTGGTCACTTTCACACTCGGCCGTAAATTGTATAGCTGGGTGCATGAAATTCAGATGCTGTCTGAAGTTTTCAATTTCAGACGTCTTCATGACGCGAAAGCAATCGTACATATAACGAAGAAAAAGCTTGGGTCACAGCGAAAAGGAGCTGAGTGCTTTCTCTTCTATGTACTCTATGATCAGGTTTGCCATCGTGACGGAGATGGAAGCACCCATCGTGGTTCCACTGTTCTGCCTGAAAATAGTTTCTTTGTAGGAGAAGTACGTACTAGACAGACAGAATTCTAGTAGACGGCAGAGCTCGTCAACGGCCAAAGGAGCCTTTTCACTCAGGCTTGCGTCCCCTTCAAGTGCAGCATGGGCAGAGGAGACAGCTAAGGGCACTGGTACATTGGTGAACAATGAAATAACGTCAAACGAGACCAGGCTCTCGTCATCGTCGATGCTCGCATCTGACGCTAGCCACACGAAGTGGCTGGAGTCATGGACATGAGCTGTGTTCTTCCGGGTTAGAGGGGCAAAGATTCGGTGTAGAAAATTCGAAAGGGCTCGGCATGGAGAGGAAGTGAAATCTACAATCGGTCGGAGGGGGAGTGAGGCTTGTGAATTTTTCGTAGTCCATAAAAACTTGCTGCGGATTCGTTATGGCAGATTATTCGCAGGTAAAGTGTTCTGAGATTTAGGTCATGCTTGAAAGTTTGCGCGAGTAGCTTGTTTAGCTGTGTCTGGGTTTGCTTCGCTGGTTCCTTTTTTAGCTGCGTGTAAGCGTCCCCTTATAAAAGAGCTGAAATCTTCCGATGGTAGTCCCCGCTGTCCAACACCGCCATCGAATTGCCCTTCTCGGCGGGCAAGATGACAATGCTCCGATCCCGTCGGAGTTCCCGAAGTGCCTGGTTCTCCTCTGCGGTTAAGTTCTTTTTTCTTTGTAATGATAATTTGTTAAGGATCTCAATTGAGTTCAGCCTAATTTTATCAGTCATGTCCTAGAACGCGCTAACAACCCTTGATGTGCAGTTGTATCCCATACAGCCGAAGATTTCTGAGAAATTTATTGTTCAACCCTCGGGTTTCTTGAAAAACTTCTGGTAGGAGTTTAAATTATCTCTGTGGTCTACTGTAACCCACAAATAGAGAAGCCCGGGGATGAACGCGGGGCGTTGTTCATGATTAAAAAAAAGTGTAGTAATTGCGAAACGAAGGGAATAGTGTATTGAAGAGGTCAAAAACTTGTTACCGCAAATAGACGTTTCGCCATTCAGTCGCGTAGCACTTGACTTTTGCGATCTAGCAGGTGACATATAAACCCTCATACGCTGCCTAAATGAATCAAATCTCTCAGAAGTACACCCTCATTATGAAGTTAATGAAATCTGAAGAGATAAATGTGTCGCACTCTTTTTTTAATGTGATATTTTAAAGACGGTGCTTTTATATAGCACTGGCTGCTTCTGTTAAGAAAAAAAAGGCGATTAGTAAAAATTACTGCCATAAAAAAAAGGTACATTAAGTAGCACCTTATCCCGACCAGCATATCCTTGTTCAGTCATATAAGTACCCCACAAGCACTAAGCGGATTTCCGTAGCATTACCTCAAGACGAGTTAGAATGCACATCAGTCACATAACACTAGACTGACAGAAAGTCCAGTCACTACAAATTGGCACATAAAGTGACGTATGATGTGACATAGTTGTAGGTCTAAGAATGTACAGTAAGTTTAAAAGTTTCGGGGCCAGGAGACATCATAAAAATATGAATATTACCGCTTATTAAAAAAAGAGCCTTGAATTTAGACTTCAGTCATATTGTAGAACGCACTAACAACACTTGATGTCCAGTTCCACCAAATACAGTCACAGATTTCTGAGAAATTGAATGTTTTCTTTAACGCAGTGGCCGTCCACTGTACATAAATTTAGCTGTCTATAAGTACTAAATATGCGGGTATTTCAATGATTTCCAAGAAATATCACTGGCTTCTGGAAACTTGTTTGTTGCGAGTAGTGCCCGCTGTTATAATGGGTGGGTTAGCCATGGAACTAGGATCTTCCACAGACTGAAGGGCCTGGGGTGCGACACCTTTAATAGCGCGATAACCTCGTTAATCGGATACACCTTAATAAAACGTACAGAAATTGAGGCCAAGGAAATCAGTGGGGACATCATCTGTAGTTTTTAGCCCGAGTGTAGTAATTATGGCACTCAAACGTGCAATTTGTGGATTTATAAGTTAGCGAGCGTCTGACATGCCTCATCAGTCAACAAGTTTTCGAGATTTTTCTGGGACTTGAAAAATCGCGAGATATCGTCGGCGAAATCGGCATCAACACGATCGATGCAAAAATAAAGCTATGTAACAAAAGTCGATTAAAAGTCACGTGATAAAGTGACTGTCTGAGCAGGCGGCGTACCAAATGTCATATGTCTTCAACGTAATATGACACTGTCAATGACATGAGAGATAAGCAGAATTAGTTCTGACGGCATAATGATGTCACGACATGATCTCCCATGATGACGTCATCGTATGATACTGTCGCTTGGTGAAAGGCGACACGGCGACAAATGGTTATGCACGGAGGCTGTGCATAATCATTTGAGGTGCATAGTTGGTATGCAAAAAGGACCTTGTGATATTTTATGAGCTTTCAACTTGTGAAAATGGCGATAAGCTACGAGGCGTCCGCTAGCAAGAAATGATGTTTCATTTTGACCACCATGGTTACGAAAGGCGTTGGCTGCATTCTCAGTATTACAGCACAATAATACCTAATAAAATTTAGGGGGGAAGAGCCACCACCTTAGCTCTGCTTGCAGAGCACTATAGGTGCCTGATTCTAAGGTTATGGGTAGGATTTCATTACTGAACAGTTATTTTAACACGGAAGTGTTTGAGTCTTAGTTCACCAAAATTCAGTAACATCATTTTCATCACGGAAGTGACGTCAAAGAAATATACACATATTACAAAAAAAACCATGCTTCGTGTATTTTGATTGCCTGGAAATCCAACCTACGAACTCTGAATCCGCGACGACCAGTGTCCGGTACTCTATCCAGTTTGCAACCAGCGTTTTTTTATTATCATTATTGCCTGTATTACTCAATCTACTACACAAACATTACACATATCACATAACACATACCAGTGGGCTGCCGACGCATACCCACGAGGGTTTACTAGCGCGCTTTAGATCCCTCTCGCCAACCTTTCACAATGATGTTGGCGGGGTGGTGTCGCCGCTTATAGTGAGATACAACTTTAGAAGCCTGCAGCAATTCTTTTCAAATGTCAATGAACGCAAGGCTGCATGAATTAGCGGCAACTGTGTACTGACATCATCAGCCAGCTACCAGAAGTGGTCGCTTTATGCGACCACAGCTGAATATGTGAGCGGAGCTTTTTATTTGGTCGCGTAGGTGATCGGCTGCCTCCAATTGATCGTCTCGGTGAAGCCTCTCCGGAATTTCCGACAACAACTAGAGAACCAGTAAAGTACTTCATGATGACACTAATTAATACCGACAAACATTGCGTCGGCATTTTCAGTGTATTGTCGGCTATCGTAGCATTATTGTAGGAAACGGGAAACTGCACGGTCGGTGCAATGCGTTGCACGCGATGATTCTGTTTTGTGACAGCGCAGTATGTGCTTTGCCTTTCGCGTTGTGCTTACGTGACGACTCGTCGACAGAATTGTGCAGCTTCCGGTTGCACCAATGGTGTTATCCTGCCGCCTACAGCTCAGAGTGCAACAGCACTGGCTAATAAAACTGCTTAAATAAACGGTACAGAAAGGCAATGATGCCGGCGGGTGAATGTCGGGTAGTGAGTTTGTCAGTAAAGCAAATAAGATGACAGCAGTAAGCGGAATGCCTTGCCGAATTCACGGCTCAAGCTATGAGCTCTGCCTTTCCCTTCCAGTAGCGCTGTGTGGTAGTGTATGCATGAGTAGAAGTGCAGGTTACCTAATTACTGCGAAGCAGTGGCGTACTCAGATTTTTTTTCGTCATGACATACACAGCAAAAAAAATTACCAGTGCAAGGTTCCCCCACCCTCGAAAAACATTTCTTCGCACACCCCTGCTGTGAAACGGCTGCCTTGGCTTTTGTCTCGACAGATGACACTTTGAATCAGTGCATACAGAGGACAAGCCTTCGTTACTTCCTCGCTGATGCCATTTTTGTGGGGAATTCAGCGGGGAATTTGTCCGGATGTATATAAACTACTTAGGCTATCACCAGGATTAAGTCAAGATCGTGAATGATATTGATTGATTGAATAATATGTGGGTTTTAACGTCCCAAAACCTTTGTATGATTATGAGAGACGACGTAATGAAGGGCTCCGGAAATTTCGACCACCTGGGGTTCTTTAACGTGCACCCAAATCTGTGCACACGGGCCTACAACATTTCCGACTCGATTGAAAATGCAGCCGCCGCAGCCGAGATTTGAACCTGCGACCTGCGGTTCAGCAGCCGAGTACCTTAGCCACTAGGCCACCACGGTGGGGCCGTGGATGATATTCGTAGAGATGGAGTTGCGCTACCAGGCTACGATGGGGTTGCATCCATGTCAAACGGTACTGAAGCTGTCAAACCCCAATAGGCATTCTGCAAGCAATCATACATCAATTTACAATAATCAGTCAATGACTTCTGTGAAGACACGGTTCACTTTCGTGGTATACTGATTCTTATGATGGAGTGATCATTTTTTTGTTTTATTGCCGACACTTTTCTTCATTTTGCTTTACGTCATAATTAATAAAGTCCAATTAGGCAATATACATAATGCCCCCTGTGTACTGATTGACCTTACTGAGCCAGACAGTTGACATTCCTATGAAGGTCAACGCCTGGTGCTTTGTTGAAATGCTATTTAATCAGAGTGGCACGTGCTGTGACTTGCGAAGGTTAAAACGTACGCTGTAAAAAGAACAGATAAACAGAATTTTCGCTTAGCTAGGCCGAGTTCTATTCTGTGACAAGTTTTACTAGACGCAGACTGCTCGTTTTTAGCGAGACACATCATTGTATGAGGAAACGCACTGTCGTATAGCCACAGCTGTTATTGCTATGATAAAAGTACATAGCCCTCTCATTACTGTGATGGTACAAGCCAGCAAATCCAGTGGCTGCGACTCCACATCGTTTTCGCGCCCATTCTGCCTCTTTGTCTCATCGCAGTCCTCCAATTTCCCTTGTACTTCCTTTAAGCGAGAGACCTGAGTTCGTCCTATAGCCAGTTCAAAGGACAGATGAAGATTGCAGAGATAGCACGGATCTCTACGTCACGAGACAAAAGGGCACGATGATTGGTGGGAAGTGCCACTACCGAGTATCGCTACACTTGTAATTGTTCTTCTACACTTAGTTTGCTCGCGGACGCAATCTGCCAGAACCTAGTCATAAGCTGCTTGGCTGTAAACAGCGCTTCTTGATTGGAGCCGTTAGAGAACGGCCATTCGCACACATCCGATCGAAGCGTTGCGCTCAGGCATGGAACTTACACGTTCCGTTGGTTTCCTGTTTGGTGTACTTACGCTGAGAAATAAATAGATGATGCAAGCACCTAGGCCCACTTTGTTGCCGTATCGAAGGCGCAGGTACTGCAAGAAAGAACAAAAAGAAAAAAAGAATTTTGTTTAGCATCTCGAGGCTAGCGAAGCCTATACGTGAAAAAGTGAATTCACAGCCCTCTAAAGCACGTTATAAGCCCCCCCCTTCCCCCCATATATATATATATATATATATATATCTATATATATATATATATATATATATATATATATATATAGAGAGAGAGAGAGAGAGAGAGAGAGAGATGATGGTCAGCAAGAAGGAAGATAGAGGGGCGCTATTTCTTAAGTTATTGGTTTTTGCCAGTCATACAAAGCCAACAGTGCATGAAGGCCAGAAACACGTAAATAAGGTTACTTTCATTTTATTCGGTGCAAACAAATGCCCAATCGTGAGGTAATGACAGCAGTTCACAAAATTCAGCTTACCATCTGGGAGAATTCAGGTCACGATCTTCGGGTACCGCGTGTGTTGCACTACTTATTCTGCCAGGCTGCTGGTTATTTATTTGGTATACCGCTGTCATCATTCCAATGGCCGCGGAAGTAAGCATGAATTTCATCAATGACGTAAAGAAGTACAAATTTCAGCAGCTACTTGTTCACGAATGAACCCTCGTATTGCTGCTCGTTACCTCTGATGCTTTTAGTTAGGTGTTACATGTAATAACAGTGCTTTTATATGAATAATATAATGGCTCGTGAATGTGGATTGATGGTCATCTCTTGCAGTATGGGTGTGTTCCAAATAGGAGAAACATCTTGTACATAAAACATTGTGGACATATCTGCTTACTTCTGCAATATTAATGAAATTTGAAAAGGTTGTCATAGTTAAACTAAATAGGACGTATAGATTAACATCAGTTGTAGAAGCCTTTTATGAAACATTCCATAATGATGAGGAATGAATGTAACCGTTGCAATAAGTTATCAAACTAGCAATGAGGAAGCTGCGAGCTCAGTGTACTGTATTCGTGTCGTCCGCTCCTTGCAAAAAGACGGAAAAGGTGGAAGCCTAGGAGCGGGTATTCGGCAGCTACAGCATTAGCTGTAATAACAGTTTGAGTGAAAAGCTGTAGAACTTGCGGAAGGGAACTGACTTCAAATAATGAACACTTTCTTTCTTTCTTTCTTTCTTTCTTTCTTTCTTTCTTTCTTTCTTTCTTTCTTTCTTTCTTTCTTTCTTTCTTTCTTTCTTTCATTTCTTTCTGTGTCAGTACAGAAAATGGAGCGAAGGCAAAAGTAAAAGGCTCAAAGTCTGACTAAAGGCCTTTGCTCCATTATCATTCAATCGCAGAAACACACTGTACCGACCATACAGCGCATGCTCTTATGAGCACTTGGCAGGGTGAAGGCACTGGTCATATAGGGTTAGTGATGTCGAGGACGCATTGTCACTTTGAAAACAGAACACACAAATTCAGCCTAGGTCAACCTAGACGGCCTCAGGGTAAAAGTAGCTGAATTCTAACTCGTAGTCGCAAGCAAAATAGTTGGAGGATGCTGGAGGAAACACCCTGCAATGGTTAAACGCAAGGGCCTAATCAGGCCTCGCGCACGTCGCCTTCTGAATACCTAGCCTAGCTTCGGTTCTCGATGCATTCCTCAAACATGCCGTAAAGAAGGGAACTGTGAGCGTAACATTAGCCGTTTTAAAGTATCTTAGGACGCTTCCACTGCAAGTTCAGTTGCCAAGTGTCCACTACGCCATAATTATCCATTTTTGCTAAGCTGTGAAGGGCCCACTACGCGTCCGTAAGGCAACAGGCGAACCTACGACGCTCTTCGCTTTGTTGAATTTCTTGCTGTTGATAATGATTAAATAAGCCTAACCGCTTTGAAATGAGTGGGCCTTCAAAAGACCCACTCGTTACGTAACTCACACGCTTTGACGCCTTGTGGGAATGTATACGCTTGTGCAACGCAATATTAAATGCGCTAAAACGAGTCCCTCCAATGCATAGCATTCGTGTAGTGTTCTTCTCCGAAGCATTTTTAAGAAACAGCACGATTTCGTCGTAGAACACCGGAATATCACGCAGACAGCCTGAGTTTGAACCTCACTCGCACCGAAAACTTTTATTACTTATTCTATTTGTACACATTTTTAAATTTTTTTGTCCCGGACAAGAGATGATTTTTCACTCACAACCAATGACACCGACACCAGAAGTTCTGTGAAATGAGCTTTTTGACACTATCACGTTAGCATTGAACTTTGAGATACGATGCTAACGTAGAGGTAACGAACAAAAATGAAACAGCTACTAATCTGAATTTATTAGCCGCGAGTGATTTGGAAGTGGTGGTGATACTAAAGCAATGTGTAGGTGAGCCCTTCCAAGCAAAAGCCATTAAAAAGGAAAAGCAAATACAATGCAAGGAAGTACTGAAAGTTCGGCCAATTGGCAGTAATTAATTCACAACTCCGGGGTGACAACGAGGCAAGCGAGAAAGAACAAAAGATGACCTGCATGCGCCCGAGTTTCAAGATATCATTAGAACTACACAAGTTATGTAAACATATTTAGAACCTTCTTAATGCTGTAGATTTCTTCCTTTGGGAATGAACATGCATTAGGTCAGATGGTACAAAAGCAAATATTAAATCCAATGTGAAGGCGAATTCCCGCTTTTTGAGTTACGATTATCTTTCAGAAACTTTTAATTGGCAATCAACGTTAAAGAGGGCTGGATCAGCTGTTTCTATCCATATTATTATATGAGACTGCTATAGTTATCATTTTTACACCCATCATTATTTCGACTAAATAGTCTAAGCTTAAGGAATGCATGACGCCTGGTAGCTTATAGGGGCTAAAACCTGGCGCTACGAAGATCGAGAATGTTGGTTCGATTCCCTGTCATGAAGGTCGCACTTCGATAGGATTGAAATGCGAGGGCACTCGTGTGGTTAGATTTAGGCACACAATATTATGAAAGCACTACATTTGCCCCGACAAGCACTTGGAAGCCGAGCGTGAAGTCGTAAGTTTGAGCGTTACCACAGGCGAAATTTTTCCTTTTCTTTCTACTTATATTGGCATATAGAAGTCATACTCTGCCCAGGTGGCGCTATGAAAAACGCCGCCCAGGCGCCCCCATCAACACACCGCCATAAATGGGTAGTGCAAAGCGAGCCGTCCGCAAGCCAACGTGCATAGGCCCTCCTCTTTCGCTGGTCTGGAGGCGTGGTTTCCTGAAAATCAAGAACCTGGCAAGCTCCTTCCTGCAATCTATCCTCGCACCAGAAAAGTAGGAAGCTCATTAAAACGAGCATCGGGTACAATGCGAAAGATGTTTCAGTTATTTCGTCGTACTTTAACTATAGCAATTTAGGTGTAAGCGAGCATCGCATGACATCGAGTTCGAGGCAAACACTCCCACGTGCGTTTGTTACGCCTAAATGCGTTAAACGTGGGCATACACAAGATTACAAAGCGATCAACTGCATAGACGAGCAATTCATTTCACGACCAGTGGTAGGAAGCTCGCTTTATTCGGCACAAATAGTTCGCGATTTTGGCCTTTGCGTTGAACACTTTTATTTCGCATGCCAGAATTCTCTGTTGACTGTTGTCATCTGTTTGTATACACTGCAAATGGGGATGCATGCGTGTACATTTTCTCGGTGTATTACGAGAGGCAAAACCGAGTCCTCCGAGATAGCTCCGGCAATCGCGGAGACCAATGGCAAGAGAAAAACTTATTGTGGTCACGATCATCTTGAGATTTACCTCTATGACGCAAGTGTTCACGTTTCTACAGTTAAAGCCGGAACTTTGGCCCTTCAAAGCCGTATACGTGCGAAATGCTGTGCAACTTCAAATTATCGGTGGTCGCGGCCTGTGCGATGTTTATCGCGCGAATCAGCTGTCTACTGCTGCAAGGCGCGCACTACACTCAGAGGCTCTGTTAAGCTTTCCAATCAAAGTTACCACAGTTTTCCGTCAAAGCTACTCAAAACATTAACAAGTAACCTATATTGTCACACATTTTCATGTGAACGGCTGTGAAGAACGTGAGTAATTCACTTGCCTAACACGTTCGCAACGGCCCGTATCCAGCCCCCTCACCGTTCTGCTTGGTGAAAGCTGCGGAAATCAGTAAAACTGAAGTCATTTAGTCCGTTGCCATTCAAAACTCAACACTAGCGTCCACTGGGGTATTTTTCGTAGAGCGTGGAGCCGTTGCGTCTGATCTTGTTTGCTCAGTTGTTCTGGCGAGTGAACCGGCCGGTACTTTACGGCGGTTCAGTGACGCGTCCGACTATCAGAGAGAAATTCATAGCTCTTTTTCTAAGTGTTCAATGCGCAAATACGTCTGATATTCAGCTCAATCATTGTTTCTTACGCTGTAGTTGCATCTGGTAGTGCAGCAAACTATATAATGCTGTCAGGATTTGCACTACCCAAAACAGCGTCGGCAGGTAGCGCTGCGTGTCCGCAAAGCTCCAGAGTCTGACGTGTATGATCAGAAGTTTGAGGGCTTGGGCCTCGAAAGTCCTGGGAAGGTACGGGTTTCTGCCATTAGGTATGTTATAACGTTGTTGAGCCTTCGTATCAAAACATACGACATTATAAATGGATGATTTCCGTGGGATATAGCCATAAAATGGCTACGCATTATTATGTTAAACACGTTCTGGTGGCTGAATTTAAACTTTAGAGCCTCTGGTACTGAAATCAGGTGCTGCCACGATTACACCACAGGTCGTTAGAGCATCTAATAAAAATATTCTATTTTACTGAATGTATTAGTCAGAGCATCTTACAGATATTCGATTCCGCATGAACAGGTGGCATAAAATAACTGTAGGAATATTCCGCTTTCTAGCGAACGCGTTAGAACGGCTGACACCTTCTTGACCAACACTGAGTGCCATCGAGTCACCGTCAATTGTACTGTGAGTGCAGATATAAAGGTATACTCTACGAACGATCATGTTACAGTATTTTACGGAAGGCAGATTGGCGCCGTGACATTGGGCTGTGACACCAATGTTTGAACGTTGTGCCACTTTTCTATACCACGATGCCAAACGATAAGGCCAATAAAGTACGAAGGAATCAAACCAACAGTTTTTACGCGTGTGCATCATCTACTCTATAACTCAGCTAAATTAAAGTGGCCCGGTATCGGCATGTTAATCTCCAAATGTCGTCGGAAGACGCTAGTCTTGCGTGTGGAGCGAGTGAACAAAACGTTTATTTGATGTTCTGCGCAAGAAAATCGGTGAATGGTAGTCTGTAGGTGCTGCGTTAGAGTGCCTCGAGCTTGTAGCGCGGAAGCGAACGAGCGCATCAAATCACGTCACACGTGAGACATGAGCGCCATCTGGCAGTTTTCTTGGAAAACGAAGCGCGTGGCTCTGAGACGGGTGTACGCACCCGTCTCAGAGGTGATAAGGTGTACAACGCAAGTCGACGGGTATAGGTACCACCACCGTCTCGTCGTAGCAAAGCGTTGCAAACACTTCCCGTTTCGTGTAAGCGTTGCATGGTCAGCGCAGCGTGATAAGCGCTACGGTCCTTCAAATTAGTTATGTATGCCTTTTCTAGTAAAAGACGCACATGCAAAATATATACGAGTTGTTATGGTGCCCCAGACATGCGCAATAATTGTTTCTTAATTGACAATTGCACAACTATCAACGCTAAACCTTGAGCAACATTGGTGGGCGCTGCGGATGGGGTTGACCGTTTCAACTACCCGGTGTCGTTAAGAGTGAACAAACAGAAAAATATACAGACAGACAGACAGACAGACAGACAGACAGACAGACAGACAGACCAAAATTTTTGCGTCGAAAGTTCCCAATAAAGACTATCGTCTTTAAAATACAGAACGGTTGGGATACGGCCGATTATGGCAGTACCGAGACTCATCCGTAAAGTAGTCTTTACGTAGCGGCTCTGACGAGCTTCAAAAGCTAACAGCTTTTATGCAAAAGCGAAGTAATGAATGTGATAGCAGCAAATTAGAATCTCACGCGAACAATGGCAAGCAGATCGAAACGTGCACCGCGTTTCTCACGCACAAATGACGCACACAACATACTCACAGATACACATCAACGCGAATCAGTGTCTCAGTTGTCACTGCGCTGTGTCTGAAAGGTGCGCCCTTTTTGCAAACGGAGAATATGCAGCGAGTTCAGTCACCTTTGTCCACCCGGTAACTACAACAGAATTGTTCCGGTGAAAGCCCAATGCGTACGGTTATCACCACAGCGAGATACATGTGCACCCATGAGCATCTTCCTCAACCTCTTCAGTGGGGCAAAGGACGCGTGGGATAGAACGCATGAGCGTGCGTCGCCTCATCATGACGATCTGGCGACGCGCACTCATTGTGCCATCTCGCTGGTATTGCTAAAAACACGGTAGTTCCCCCGAAATTGGCATCGTTAGCGGTATTTGGTGGATATAAATAGCTTGCCGTGTCACCGTTGAAGTAGGTGTCCTTCGTGGCTTAGTAGCTAACGCCACGCACTCACAAGCCAAAGGACGTACGTTTGACTCCGCGCGCCGCAGTCTTTCTGGATTATTTTTCTTTTTTGCGTTTTCATGTATATAGATACGTGTACATAAACGGTTAACGACGCCGCTCGCTGACGCCAGCGGCAAAGTTCAGGTGTTCGTATAATTATTTTCGCGATAGTAGATGGTTTCCATGGCTTCTCTATCGGCCAATAACCACATCGTAACGTCACCTGTCAAGCACGGCGCTCTCTCACCCTCGTAACAGCTGACAGCTCCGCTGCAGTCTTTGTCCACTCTGGCAGTGGCTACGCACCTCTTTAATGTCCACCATAGCGTACCGCGTCCATTGCTTAGTAATGTATAAAGTGAGCAGGTGCGCAAGAGATGTGCAGTTATTTGCTTGCCGGCCGCAAGCGCAACAGGAACCATACAGCATTTTGCCTGTTTACCAAACAGTAATCAAATAAAACAAATATTGATTCGTAAACTTGACCCCAAGCTATGCAGGTAAAATTGGCCTCGAGATTTTGGAGTGGCTTCATCTCGCGTGTGACACCACTTTGTAGATTCCGCTCTCAACCGTGCTGGAGCAGCCGCTGCTCCTGTGCGCGGATCGTCTGCTTCGGGCAAGAACTGTGTCGAACGAACAACCTCATGAGGGTCAAATAACGCCCACAATGAATGTTTTCGAGTGCAATTATTAATTTGTTTTATTTGAAGCCCATTCGGCAGGGCCCAGAAACCACCCAGATTGCCGATGAGCACGCCGATGCCTCCGACTGCATTGCTGGTGTGAAACTATGTGTGAGTGTTCTCGCTCGTATTCTGCAGTTCCCATTGTGTGTTGCTAATTAGTTCCGGTTTTTCCAAATTTCGATCAGCGTGCCTTTCTCCAGCATCCACAAGTATGTAGATACAGCGAACGAAAAGTCACGGTGTCTCATCGACGGCGCGGTGGGGTACGATGCAGGCCACGTTGTTGAATGCTCGCTGCTGATGGAGTCAATGGACATCGCATCACCGTGGCGGCTCTGGTCCTGCAAACACGTGGACTTGCGAACCCGCCACGCAATGTCCCCGTGGCAATAAAGTCACGCGCAATGGTGAAGTACTGCTCAGTGCCTCGGCGTGCTTCGTCCGCACGTGAAAAAAACGTTAGCTTTCACAACAATCCTAAAAGAATGGCACGCCTGCCCTTTTCCTTACGATATTTTTTCTGCAGCGCAACGATAGTGACAGTGAACACGAAGATATGCTTGAGAATCGCTTATTTCTGCCAATTTGGCGTTCGCAAACAACACATGAGATAATTACTGCAGATCAGCTGTTTAAATGTTTGCTTCGGCAGTCAATCGACAGTTCATGGCATCTACTAGAAATGCAAAGCAGCATGAAATTACCAAATTTGCGATAACCGTGCTTGGATTGCATTTATGGGCGTTGGAAAGTCGTAATCCCGTGTTGTATTGCAGTAAGTAAGTCTTGAGGGGATAGGTGGTGGTGTGACTTGGGAAGAGGCAAGTTCCACTTAATGCACCCCCTGGCTGACGCAAATGACTGCAGTTTATCTCAGTAATGCTTGTTCAATGAGAGCGACATCATGAATTAGTTCATATTAAATCGCCCAGGGTTGTCTGTCGGGTATAAGAATAAAACAAATAAGTTACCGCTGATTGTACATACCACGCACAGGGCCACAAAGTTTATGTGACAACCTTTAGCAAATGTGCACTAAGCAGCGAATGCAGGTTTCGCTTATGAATTCATGGTAAGCAGTGCGCTAGGCGCGCCTTTGTATTGATCAGTAAACTGCGTATATATGTAGAACCACGGCCACGTCTGTGTATAGCGCTTGAGCAGCTGGCTTTTGCTCTGCGGGTCGAAACATTAAGGCAGTTTCGGGCTCTGAAGCGGTGTATCAGGAGCATGCACGGCCTAGTTGTTAGGCTGACCGCGTCAGAGCCCCAAGGTTTTGACCCGCAGAGCAAAAACTGGCTGTTCACGTGCTCTACACTGACGTGGCAGGGGCTGTATATACACGAACCAAATAAAGTTGTAGTCTCAGATGTCAAGCGCCACTCAGCTGTGCTCACGAGGCACATTTACCCGAGGTGATTAGGAGGCCGCGTCGTCGGCTCCCTCTCGAGGGGCCTTCGCGGTCGGTTTTGGGATGGCACGTCACCTGGTGTAAGTCACCTACGCCTGTAGCCAGCGTGAAATGAATGGCGGAAGTACTGGCGAGGCCGAGAAACAGAAAGCTTACCGAAAAGTGGAGCGTAGGGCGGGTTCAGCAAAAATCACTGTCAGCGAAGTGCCATGAACGCGGGGGGAACTTTCCCTCTCCGAGTTTCACTATCCTCTTATTCCTCAGCTTCGGGTCCTTAGATTAGTTGTGAAAGCTGACACTCTTTTCACGGGTGGGTGATCCTATTGACACAGAGCAGCGCTCCACCATTGCGCAGCACTCGCCACGGAAACAAGTGGCTGCTGTTTTAAGAAACAAAGCACTGTGATTTTAAAATGAGGGTTAAGAGCTGACGCCCACGGTTCTTATAGTCGCGTCGGTAGCCACCACACAAAAGATAACTAATGGAACTCCGTCTTTGCCGAGTTTTGCCACGATAGCAGTTTGTATATACGGCGCCGCACCCCTAAAGCACGCGAATTCTCGAACTTACGTCATACAAGCGCGGTTCGCAGCGCTGCCATCGGTAACACACCAGGACAATAAATCTTCTCGAGATTTCGATAACCGAGATGGAAGGGTGTTCTTCAACCCAGGAGCCAAGAAACAAGAATTCAACCCATTACTTGTCACGAGGCCAGCGTACCATGGGCACTTCGTTCCACGTTTCCACCATGCGGCAAATAAAGCTCTATGTGCACCGTAAATATTTGTATATGCTTCACAGTGTCTGGTATACGGAGAGCAGAAACTGCCGTTTCATTACCGTGACTCTCTGTAAATATGCATGTTTCGCAATTGCGCGTAGTCAAGGTATCTTGAGAGTGTGGCAACCAAGCCCGGCATTAGCACCGTTACAAGTGCACACTCAGCTATCTTATTTTGGACAGGTCATCCGCTCAAGGCCGTAAAAATAATAACGGTATCGGGCATATACAACCGACGGCGAAATATCACGCATCTCATATCAGTGCGCGTGGCTTGTGCGAGGCCCTTGTACTGCGGTGTCATATTATTGCAATTGCGATCATAGGTACCCTTATAGAGAAAATTCTCCATTGGTATATCATCGCCGTAATGGCTCATACAACGTCCAAGGGCTATAATACAATGCTAGACTTTGTGTATGAAAGCCATGCTCCTCGAGCTTTGTATACACAACGCGGTGCTGCGCTGCTAAGCTGCCACAGTGGGCGCTCGAAAATATATTTAGTTGAATATATATGCAAGCACACCTGTCACGACGTTTTCTTGTCCATTATGGAGGCTCAAAGACACCGCGTCTTGCTTTTTTTTTTTCAAATGAGGCTTTCAGCGACGGTGATGCAGCGAGAACCGGACCCGCGTCATGAGACAAAAATTATGAAATGAAAGTGTTAAAAAGGAAGCAGAAAGGATATTTAGAGGCTCTGCAATCACCCACCTGGAATACTGCCGGAATGCGCGTACATGTTGAACGATTCTGTCGCGATTGACTCACTGAAGCTGACTAGAGATGCAAAGTGCGGGAAAAAACGGGAAAGTTCCGGAAAAACATTGTTATCCTTTTTTGGCGCAGTTAGAAAAGTTGGCGAAATTTCCCTGGGATAGGATGTACAGAACTAAAGCTTAGACAACACTCAGCGTTGAACGTGAAACCAAAACGTCGCACATGATACCAATACACCAAACGATGGCTGACTACTCGCCATCGACATCGCATAAAGTCCACTCAAGCGTCGGCTTAACTTGACTCTTACATTGTAGCTTCGCCATTCAGGTGTAGTCATGCTACGGTCGCTTTCTGGTGTTTTGGTATCCGTTATTTTTCAGGTTTGAGTTTCCCTCGTCCACTCCTGTGACCTGTGGTGGAAGTTCACTTAAAAAGCCATGTGCAACACAAGCAGGTTCTGCAATGGTTGAGCTAATTTCAGATGTGCGGATGCCTTTCACGGTCGAGGAGACCGGTGCAAGGAAACGGAGACTCGATGTCTGTAAGCACTGCAACAGCAGCTACGCTTTTTCCAGTGCGGCATCTTAACATAATAAAGAAAGCTACACATGAAGCCAGTAATACTGTGGGAAAAAAAGTTTGAACTTTATCTTTTTAACATCTTGATTAATGTTTCGATAGTCGAAACCACAACAAAATACGCAATTGTAGGTTCTTTGTTCTAACTACCGTAACAAGTTTAGGAAGCGGCGCCCATTCACAGAGAGCTAAATGAGTTTGCGGTGATGCTTTTGGCCTAACTTTATATGTTACATGCTGTATTCGTTTGTAAATTGAGATAGCATTTCATTTCTCTTATTTACATAGTCAAAGTTATTGCTTTTGATTTTTGGCTGTAAACTGTTATTGTATGACAATAACTAATGCCATAACCAAAAAAATACTTGTTCTTTTTCATCTTTTCCTAAATTTCAGAACAAACGTGAAAAAAAAAACAGTTTTTTCCCCGCTTGATCAAAATTTCCGGAAATTTCGCATCTCTACACGCGACTGTAGTGAGTCAGTGGCTCACAGTATTCAAATTCCCACTGCGACAAACGCAGAAATGTGAGCTGTGAGTGCGCGAATGCAGTCGATGATCACTTGTGTAATTTGGTGACGAACACTATGCTGTATAACGCTATTGTCAAGGGCAGTGTATCACTTTCCAGCCTTACATATTTAGAAGCCATCACGTCTGTCTGTCAAAGCTGGCGATAAGTATACAAGGATAACATAGTCGAGGCGCCTTAAAGTGTTGATTTAAACCTAAAGCAGTTTTATTTTCTTACCATGCTGATAAATTTACTTGGCTGTTTAGTTATTATTCAAATATAGCTTTTTATTCATCGCTAGGAAGCAAAGTCTATAAGCTTGTGAATAGCCGACGTGACAGCTCTGTCTCCGATAAAGCATAACTTTAGTTGGTTCATAAAATTCTTCGGACGCTTGGAATGGAATCCAGTATAAGGTTCCCAGGCAAAAATTTTGACGTCGCTTTAGTTATTTATTCACTTATCTATTTATTTATTCATTTATTTACTCATTATCAGTCACCATAACTTCATTCTCGCGCTCAAGATCCATTGCATTTGCGCTAATGCCTAAGTATAGATGCGTGATATATCTTAGCCTCTGAGAGGCGGTATGCATAAATATTAATGTTATTACGTCAAGGCTTGCACATTATTTTCATTTTGTTTACATACGTCCGATTAAGAATATAGCCCAAGGAAGGGGGGTTTGAAGGCGGTTATTGGCAGAAATGTATGCATACTAAATTATTTCCTATAATTTGTCACGTGCTTGAGAACTTCTGAACGTTTGTTTTGGGGTCAATAGAGAGGTATTGACTTGTGGTAATGAAAGGCGCTAATTCCAGCAACCCACACAAGGGAGTGCAGTGAACCATCGAAGTTACCTGATTGGTGGCTATAAGTAATGAAGTCAAGGTTGAAGTGAAATTTGGCTCTTTACTGAGTGTAATACTTACTACTAGTTAAGCCTAGATGGCGTGAACCAACACCCGGATCTAAAAGGGACATCAGTCATATCTATGAATCCATTCATTCATCCATCTCTCAGCGTAAGGAAGTGAACGATTGAAGAAAGAGAAGAACATTGTGGCCGCTTATCCACCACCACCCACACGGCAGGGTAGGTGTGCGGTTGATGCGAAATCAAGTGGCTAACATACTCTTACGTTTTGTATGAGAGACTGGATTAAGCGATGTATGGTTAGCCTAATTACATGGAAAGAGATGCTCAGGCGGAGAATATGCCAGCTAGCTTTGCGAGGCTGACCCTGCCTGCGGCAACACCACCACCACCACAAGGATTGGTGTTGCCAGCGACGCTTCAAACAGCAGCTCAATTAGACTCAAGGGGAGCGTTAAAAAGAGAATTACAATACCTTCCTTTCATCATCAATGTTATGTTAAAGCTGACCTGCTGAATTCAGGCACAGATACGTTCGCAGAGAAAATTGGTGAGCAGGTATGTGCCACACTAATTCGACAAGTCCCTATGACTACCTCTAGCTTAGGCTGTCACCTTGCGGGTACGGACTCCATGCTTGCTGGTAAAATGCAGCCTTAGAGCAGAAGGAACGGCTGTAAGTACCACTCACTTCCCCTGTCTTTGCCCAAGCCCAATGATGTTGAGAGCTAATCATTTCGTCTCGTTTACCTTTTATGAGTGTCGTCTGGCACATGGCAATGAACAATATGAGATATGGGGTCAAGTTTTGAACGTCCCCATGGGTGTTCTGTGTTCAGACTGTATGCTGCCTACGAGAGACATTTCCGACGAGGTCTTAAAAGGAAACCACTTTAACTGATTTCGCCTATATACGCATACACGAATCGACTGGCTTCGGAAGGCTTTGAATACTATTGGATTTTTGGCGAACCTTAGTACTACTATTGTAAACACGATCATGTTTCCTCAGCATTGATTACGTCACTTTTAAGTGATTATTATTATTATTATTATTATTATTATTATTATATTATTATTATTAATGGTATTCCTTGAGGCTACTGGACTCGGATCACACTCTAGATGATTTATCGAAAGAACACTTGCAGGGCATCAAAACAAGTACGTGTAATTATTGCTACAGATGCATCACAAAGTGACGAAAAGTCAGTTGTTGGTATATTGAGTCCGAACTAGGATTTATCCTATTCGCTCCGACTACGTGATTTCATACCCGTTTTTTAGCTGAGTTTTTGGCAGTGGTACTCGCCTTAGGAAAGTTAAACGCGGAAATTTCATAGGCAGTGATAATTACAGATTCTCTGTTTCTTTGCGCTGAACTTTTTGTTGGTGATGAATCGCACATAATAAAGGCGTTTCCTGCATTATAACCCCCCCCCTCTTCACCATTTGAGAAAAGTTAGATTGGTTTGGGTGCCGGGCCACGAAGGGCATGCTCTTAAACAAAATGGCCGATGCTTTAGTGAAGTCAGCAATAAGTGGGCCAATTTCACCGTGTTTTCCACCACCCGCTTATGTAACGGCTGTGCAATTTCGTAGGCGTACCATTATGAAAAGCTCCACAGGTACATCGCTCATAAATTCGACTCAATATCGGCACTTATATCCCTGGCGCCGATCATCTTGTGACAAACGTAAACAAGAAGTCGCAATTACGAGGCTGGGCTGTAGGATGTCCAAACTAAATTTCTACCAACACTGGTCCGGTCAAGCTCTTTCTCCGTGCGCTTTCTGTGGCGAGCCAGAAGCTATATATTATTCCTTTTTGACATGTATACGATTTACTACAGCTCGTAGATACAAGTTAGAAAATCCTTCACGTGCATGCCACTTGAACTAATTCATCTATGCCCTTGATTCTGCGGTCATTTGGGGTCTATATTTCTGGGTTTGCCAGTGCGAAAGTTTGCGCGGCAGTGCGGAATTATCTGAATGAAACAAAAAGAACAACAAATTAATATTATTCTTCTGTGTCGACATACGTACATCTTTTTTTCTGTTTTAAAAGTCAGGTTTTGATCTAGGTTATTATATATTACTAATACAAAAATTTTATATTGAGTACAGATCAGGGATTATCAAAATTTCATTCTAAAACTTCTAATGTTTTCAATTTGTAAGTTCCCTTACTCTTAAATCGAATACTTTATAAGACCACTCAATTATTGACCGATCCCCTACAGTGGGTATGAGCCATAAGTAAAGGGCAACGAGAACAAGAAGAAGGCATTTAGCACATCTATAGTGACTTGTCGCTGGATGAAAAGCTAATTTCCTCATGAATTAGGCGCTGGAAACCATCCTTATCATGTTGCCCAGATAGCATTCTTTGCGCCATACTAAAGGCTTATGGTAGTATATTTGCCCCAATATTGACTGCAAGATTTAAGAGCTCTCTAAACGCTTCAACATTTACCAATATGTGGAAAACTGCGCATGTTTTTCCGGTATTTAGGTCGGGATGCAAAACTGATGTTTCTCGTTACCGCCCGATTTATCTACTGTGTGCCACATCGAAGATACTTCAGCTGGCTCTTCACAACAAATTTCATGCTAGCGTGAATAAGTTATTAATTCCTAATCAACCCGAGTATCTCTATTGCCACTCATTTAAGTACCACAAATCTTGCTGGTTTCATCACGCAAACCTCCCCACCCATTTCTCAGAGAAGACAGGTTGACGTAGTCTACTCTGACCTGAGCAAGGCTTTGGACGTAGTCAGTTACTCACTGTTTTTGGTTAAAGTTTCAAACTTCAATGCTGACTCATCTGTTGCGGATCTCCTGCACAGCTGTCAGCCTAATAGATTACGTTATGTTACCAGACGTCCTCTTTGTACAAAGTGACTGAGAGTGCCACAGGAGTCGGTATAGCCTACTCTTGTTTTTAATTTACGTTAACTATGCTTCTTTTTGAATTTTTTGTTCTTCTTTACTCTTGTATGCCGATCACATCCAGATGTTTAAGGAAATTTATTCAGTGATTGACTCTCGCTTGCTGCAGTCAAGTTGTCTTCTTTGTCCGATTGGTGTGACAACAATTACTTTTCCCTGAATACCGCAAAGACCAAATTCACCAGTATACCTCGCAAAACATCGATCGTGTCATTTCCATACTCTGTCAATATCGTGTCGTTACGTAAGGTTTATGTTATCTGGGCTCTTTGTGTTCTTTTTGATAGCACGCTAAAATTTTACGCTCACGCCTAACGTGCTCCCAAGCGTTCTCTCGGCTGCGTTTCCAGAATCTCTTGAGAAGTCAGGTCTCCGACAGCCTACGAGAAACCGTACACCGCAATATGTCTTCCTCAACTTGAGTATGCATCTGTCACCTGGAATCGCCCTGCTAAATCCAGCAGCAACGCCATTGAGCGAGTTCGAAAAACTCTCTAAGCATACACAGCCATCGTTTCGCTAAAAATGACTCTTTATGTCATTCTAATACTGCTAGATTACTATTGCCATCACTTAACTGCCTACGAAATCGCGCAGGCCTGTAATCTCTATACAAGCGAGTTCAAGGTATGTTATCCTGCTCTTTACACTCCAAAAACTAAGAGAGTGCTGGGCACTCTCTTTTGCGAGAGCACTTTTTGTCCTATGTTTCGCTCTTTTTTCTAGAGTAAATCATCTGTCATTCAGGCAGATTACAGTGCTTGCCTTGAAACGGATCAAAGCACTCCTCCTCAACAGAGTAGCAAAACGCTGCCCCAAATAGAGTAGCATGACACCATTGAAGAGGGTAGCAGCACACTCCACGAAAAAGAATAGCAGAACTTGGGCCGATGTCGGGCTTTTTAGTTGTTTTTGAAAAAATTTACGCGCGTGCCAATTGTCAGGATGGCTTAATACGAGCACTAAGACAGAAAAAATATATAAAAATGTTTAAAAAACGTGCTCTAGTAGGACTCTCTTTCGACTTCTAGTCGCAAAGCACATTAACAACCCGACATGATATCCACTACACCACGCTGAAACACGGTACGTTTACGTAAAATTCTTAGTGTCGTAAGAAATGCTTGTGATTTGTCAGCTTTTTCTTTTTTTTAATGCAAAATTCAGTGTCTCTGCGCTTCTCAAAACCAGCTGCACTGTAGCTAACGTGTTTGATGTGTTTGTTTTGTGCTTCGTGACACCAGAAGAACGTCTATCCGACACGTTTTTGTACAGTATAAAAAAACAAAAAATAGCGCAATCAATTATATGAATGGCACTTGCACTGACTCGCTAAGTGATTAGTCACTTCTGCGTATACAACATTGCGCTTATGAATTGTACCCTAAATAATTTAGTTTTTTTTCACCCCCTTGATACATTTTTGGTCATTTTTGTTCATGGTCTTGTTTCAAGTTCTACGACTAAAGTCACAATACTGTAGTCACACCATGCGTTAGACTTACGGCATCATCGCGCATGTGTGATGACCGTAGCGAAAAATATGAATAATACAAGGAGAATGTCATAGCCGTTTTCGTTTAGTTTCGATAGTGATAGATTGAATTATATAGTATTCCCCTATTTCACTACACAGATCCAAGGATATAAACGTAGATATTAAGAGTTCCGAGTGCCTACCAGTGTGCTGAAATTCACTGGTGCGCGCTGTAAACGGCATTTTTTTGTTAATCACCTCTAACATCTCAAAAAACAATTGCAGAATGCTTTACTGCATATATGTGTGGTTATTACGTAGCGTTAATCACTTGCGGTATTCCCAAGCATCTAAACGTAATCAAGAGCAAGAGTATAATCGCATTTTACTCAATCATGCCTGAAGAGTATATGGGCATTTCACTCTCTCAAAAAGAGGAAGAGTTGAAAGCTGTTTCACCCTCTCGTTTCATAGAGAGTGAAAATGAATTTCACTTTATCTGATGTTTTGGGAGAGTAGAAGAACACTCTGAAGAGTAACTTGGTCTTTTTACTCCTACAATACCTTCCGCAGTTTTAGAGTGTACTCATCAGATTTAGTCATTTTCGGTTTCCACGTATGTTAATTAGAGACAATCGAACGTTTCGTGTAGCTGCCACCTTCTTTCCACACTCTATCGTTCACAGAACACAAAGTCTCAATAATGTTAATTTTTATGATCTTGGTGTTTTTCAGAGTCCACTGTTATTGTTTTTGTCTCAGTGTTGCAGTATCTTGACAAAGTTTCTGACAATGTACAGATTCTTCCTTTTTCCATCTTTCAGACAGGCTTCTATATAGTTTTTTATGTTCCTCTTTATTTTTCACTTCAATTTCATTATTTTCTTGCTTTATTCTTCCCATTTTGCACTGATTTCTTGTGCGTGTGTTGTAACTATTTTCTAGTTTATTTATTTCCTGAATACTTTCTGTACTGTATTGTTCATCTTTATTGTTTCATTTTCGCTTGTGCCTGCACTAAGACCTCATGGTTATTTCAGGGCACGTTGACTATATGACTCACCTACTGATTGATTCATTATTATAGAAAGCTACTCCGGAGCACAAACACTCATCTCGCTTTACTTCTTGCCGCTTCAACAAGCGGGATATGATGACATGTGGGTTTTTTAACACGTAAAGCTCAACAATACCTCACGACATAAAACAGCACGAACATTCGAGGCTCTTAAGCCGCCCTTAAGGGTTGAACGTGATAGCGATATCCTGTTCCTGTAGTGCCCACTTGGTGCCTACTTTTTAGTGTATGATTGTACCAAAGAAAAAAATAGTGTATTACTGCAATTTAATCAATAAAGTTAAACGTTGTTTGTGGCAGTGAAGATTTCGCAGATGCCTGCATTTGGTGTAATGGTTATATAGCATACTTTAGAACTTGCTATGCACCCACGACGTGGACTTAAGGTAGTACGCGCAGTAACGTGAATGCCTTTTATTATGGGGTCGCTGGTTTTAAAGCATGAAGTAGCTGTCATAGTCACATGTACTGGTGCCCGATAGCAATGTACGCTTGTACTATGCATACTGCATTATTCCACAATTTACTGTCAAGTCTATATAGAGGCCGCACGCTGAGTGTTTTGAAAGCATGAACGTATTTGCACTGCATTTCTAAGCAGAGAAAGTTATTTTCACTGTATTTCTAAGCAGACACGTAGCTGATTATAAATAAAGTGAAAATCACTTCCTCTGCTTAGAAATACAGTGGCAATAAGTTCACGCTTTAACATGGCTGTTACGCTTGAGCTTCTCCCTGTTATAATGAGGCGCAGCTATCGTTGCTTTCGCAATGTGTACAAAGCTTACGCTGTGGCACACGGTACTCTAAGCCGTTGCTTCTGTAATGCGTAAGTATAACCTGTTCTCGTTGCGATGCACTGCCATCAAAGATTTGTGAAAAAAGTGTAAAAAAAAAGACGTGTGGCTCTGTACTAGCACACCTGCTTGCCACGCAAACGACGTGGGTTCAATCTGCAGCCGAATCCGGAAATATTTTTTTAATTATTTTATTTGCATCTTTCTCAATTTTTGGGTCGCGGACAAGATGATAATTTTTCGCTCACAACCAACGACGTCCACGCATACGCCGATGACACCAACACCGGAATTTCTGGAAAACAAACTATTTAGAGCAATGGCATTAAAAAATGCCACAGAGGCATTTCAATTAGTAGTCAATAGCACACACACCTTTGCGATAAAGCAGCTATAACGTTATAATTACGTTGTTAACACCTAAGAATGCCAGTCTTTCCGAGCAAAAAAAAACGCAATGCTATGAACTCTCACTTTTCCACGGCTGTCCTTGAACATGCACCAAATGACTTCTTCATTATGAATCATCGGCAGTCCCATGTCGTTGAAGTCGATTTCATCCGGTTTCTTAGTGACTCACGAGGAGGGCATTCGATAGATGAGCGTGACATGTATGTTGTTCAATGCGTCCACCATCGCATGCAAAAATGATCTGGAGAATTCAGGTTCAGTGCCTGTTGTGCGATTCACAAGGGAGATCTTTTTTTTTCCGAAATTTCGAGTGGCGCTATTCATGAAGTAATTCCTTGCACTGATTCTCTCGTTCTCGTAGGAGCATAGACACAGCCAGCTGGGTGGGTTGAATGCCTGCACTACTCCTCCCCCCTCTCCCTTGAATTTGATTATTTGCACGAGCATCTATACGTGCACAAATAAAAACAGAGACACGTTCAAGCATGAGCACAAAAGTATTGGTAT
The DNA here is from genome assembly GCA_013436015.1 of Rhipicephalus annulatus. NCBI lineage: Eukaryota > Metazoa > Arthropoda > Arachnida > Ixodida > Ixodidae > Rhipicephalus > Rhipicephalus annulatus. The sequence goes on along the minus strand of WOVY01016092.1, from coordinate 252,148 downwards.
TACAGATAAAAGCGAGTAAGATTAGCTTGGGGCACTTTCTTCCAATAAAATGGGTTCGGAAATATTTTCCCGTGTCTTAGGGAAGTGCAAATGAACAGAGTGAGATAAAATAAAAGAAGTCTGCGAGGGAGGAATTTCATGTGCTACCGTTGGCTATTCCGAAATGGGGAAAGAAAAAGGAATCAATCCACGCTGAATTGAATCAACCGGAAGGCCAGCCCATAAGCGTCTAAGTGGTTTATAGTGATGACAACAGTGCACCTGCAAAATCCATTTCAAAACGATGAAGTCAGGATGTGTACCGCAAAATTTTATCCCACGCAGATGTTCTGCAACGCGTTGATGCGTGACATGCTCAAAAAACAAAAGCAAAAAAAAAAACGCCAGGCCTTCGCGAACAACGCAGCTCAATCACAGCGAAAGCTAGAAGAGCGCCTTTTCAGAGCCGTTTCTAAGCACTCATTGGGTAACTGCTGCAAGCGCACTTGCTGGGTACCAACTAGGGCAATTATATTAATAATTTCTTAGTAGTATGGGACGGCATTCGCTATGCTATTTTTCGTAATTCTTCTGAGAAACATGGTATCCGCTAAAATTTGCAAAGAATTTTGTGCCAATTCTTCATGCAGACGCGGACGACGATGAGGAATTATGGTTGTAGTGGGTATGCGCCACAGTTAATGGCTGAACAAAAACAAGCTTTTGTAATGGGTTGAAGCGTTCGACAACCCACTCGTTACGCTATTTGCATTGTACCATGACTGCTTGTTTTTTCACTGCTTTAGACCGCTTTATAGGTCTTATAACACGATCCTTTTCCCGACATCAAGCTTGCCTAAGGCGAGTTTGCCAACACGTCCCAAGCACCGGGGTGACTCAGTGGTAGAATACGGGGCTGGCACCCAGCAGACCCGGGTTCGAGCGCCATCGTGTCATTGGTACTAGGTTTTTTTTGTTAATTTCGCGCGATGTGGTTACGGACACCAGTGGCAGCGGCGGACAACTACGGGGCGGCGCGAGACCCGAGTTGTGATCTGCTTCGGTTTTGCTCTCTTAGCAAATCAACATGCATTGTGTGCAAGGCTCGGAAAGAACGTTTCAAAACAGCAACGCTATGGGTTTCTCTGGCAGAACTGACATTCCACTGTATTGCAGCAAATATCTTGACGCCAACAATCAGAATAGCTGTTTATTGATGCGCTGTGGGGAAAAAATTAAGGACACTCTAATTTCTAGATAATTAAATCGCTGCTCCACATAATACTGCTCCACATAATTCATTTTAATTTCGCTCTGTAGCGTTGGTTGTTGTTTGCCTTTAGCGTTTCGTTTAATGTAATTACCTTAATGCGGTTGCAGATGTAAGCTGTGAAGCAACACAGGTGCGAGAGAAACTCGGCCTGCATGACAACAGTGCACCGCGCTACGTCCGGCATGCACAAATTACTCGCGACAGTTTCTCAGACTCGTCCTTTACTACCTTAATTATCGTTTTGAAACCAAGAATTTATGATTATCAGCTCAAACAGGGCCATATTATGCTGCCACTACATACAAGTCACGGCAGATTGCAGGTCTTCATGTCTATTACCGCGTGCATTCTCGTGCGTTCTGTGTTGCGAAGATAAATAAAATGTAGCCCCGCAATTAATGGCCCGGCAAATCGGCCGCAACGACGTGCGGTTGCGCGCACTCTGGATCACATGAAACCTGCTTCTCGTGGAGATGCGCATACTTAATAGACATCGTCGTTCATTTACAGAGGGTTTTAGCAACTTCACCAAGCCTCAAGAAAACATACGTTTAAAAGTTTAAGCAGATCATTAAATTTAAGCAATTGAAGTTTAGATGATCTATACAGAGGAGAACTTTGCTGATTGCTCACTACCCGGCAACCACAAAGGTAGGCTACAAAGACTTGCAGATCGACCAACGTGTGTTTTTGTAAGGCGAAGAGCTATGCACTTTAGCGCGTCAATCAGCAACGGTGGAAACAAAACGGTGGTTACACCAATCGTGGGAAGCCACACAGCACGGTTTTCTTCCCCGGCCGTTCGGAACACTAACGCGAAGCAACAGATCGCTTTAGTCTGGAAAAGTGCTCTTTCTTAAGTGTATTTTCTCACCAATTTTACGACCACACTTTGATTATTAGCAGAGAAAATGACGCGAAGCTTTCATCTTGAATTTCCTGCCAAACCTCAAGAAGTTCAATGTTATTGTGACTCAACCATTTCCAAGGGCTTCAAATGTTTTTGTTTTTTTTTCGGGCCTTTGCGTTCATAACTTTATGAACTTACTATATTCGGCCTCTAAATCTCGTACAGAATATAAAAGAACGCATTTTTTGCAAATTAAATGATACAGGTCCTAAGCAGTGGCGCCAATTCAGTGATATAATGGCAAGCTGGTGAAACTCAGGTCAGCATCACTGCCTCCGCTTTCATTTAGCGCCTTCCCTGTACCTTAGCGAACGTCCTGAAGCTGAAACAAGACGTGTGGTAGGCACGCAACACCAAGAGTATTGTGGAAGGCTAATTGACGCGCGGGAATTCATTTCTCTGAGGGGTGCTCTTTTCTTTAAAAGTTATAAAAACATGCCTGTCACCATCAACAGTTTTGAGCGCTATCGAACAGCCACGCAGATCTTACTGGGATCGAATGAGCAGCCCTTTCGTTTGTCCGTGGGACGAGAGAAAGGGTAGAAGCAAGGGGTTTTCCGTAATTACTGTCTGTAACTGCGTGGCCACATTCTTTAATCAATCTTTGAGAAATGTTTCATTCAAACACCGTGGTAAAAAAGTCCTTTGGTAAGAACGGCACTTCTCTTTTTTGACTGGGTTTCAAATGGATTGATTGCATCTCACAGATTTCCGTAAGAACAGGAAATAAGGAGCAATAACCTGGTCGGAAATTCATAACATACATTTAGGTCACGTGACCTTCAATTGTCGTCATTCCTTGTTTTGTGTATATATTTTCGCAGAATTTTTTTCCGCATTTCTTCTGGTTTTTAAGCATGCATGCCGAAAACGCCCACACCTTTGTTTTCAGCATCAAGTGTAAACAACGTATCCTTGCTTCGCATATTGAACGGCACTTTCAATTTACAAAAGAAGCAATGAAGCCATCAAAGCTTGTGCCCGGGTTTCGACTCTTCTTTTGGGGTTCCCTGTAACCGAGGAGTGCCAGAGGGGGCTCACAAGTGCAAAATTGACTGTTGGTGGCAGCGGTTAGTCTGTATTGTACAACTCGCGGAAGCCTTGGTGAACCCCGATCCGTGACGACAGCCCGGGCGACCATCACCTCACCAGTTCCGTGAAGATCATGCACTGTTTGCTTCATTTTAACTGATGTGTGTGTTTTAACGTCCCAAAACCTCCAAACATGATTATGACAGACGCCGTAGTGGAGGGCTCCGAAAATTTAGACCACCTGGGGTTCTTTACCGTGCACTCAAATCTGAGCACACGGGCCTACAACATTCCCGCCTCCATCGGAAATGCAGCCGCCGCAGCCGGGATTCGATCCCACGACCTGCGCGTCAGCGGCCGAGTACCTTACCCACTAGACCACCGCGGCGGGGCATTGCTTCATTTTAAGCTCATGCGTTGCCCTGACGCCTTCGCTTTCAGTTTACACATGCGTTGCTGAAGTGGTAGTTGCCAAAAATGCAATACTCGCTCAGTTACAGGGACTACCAATAAACTGCAGTATTACTGCCGAAACAAAAGACAAATACAAAGGCAGTCAGAATTGAACCACGGAATTCGCTATCGGGCATCTGATTCTTTCTTACCATGGATCAATTTTTATTTTTTTCCTCGTAATTGCAGTCATAGCTGTAGTGCCTAGCTAAAACATAAGTTAGCTTAACGTTTGCTGACTAGATCGATGACCCTATAGGAGCTTCTTAGTTTTATCATCTATTTGAATACAGGCAACCCCTCTGGTAACTATTTGTGCTCGATACACTTAGCGCATATATCATAAATCTTCAATAAAGTTTTTCTCGAACAAGGCACGCATTCAAAAGAGCGGGGCATACCAACAATTCTGTACGAAGTCACCACACAAAAGGTCGACACACCACCAGTGAGAACGCCACAAATGGGGGATGCTTGACAGTTGTCCGCATGCGACTGGAACCAGAAGTTTACGTTCTATTGAATATGAAAACACGCTTCAGCGGATGTTCGATCACATTACCCCTTGACGCTATGGCACACGCCGAATGCTTGAGCGCATCAAACCACCACCGTGTCCTTGCATGCTTGCCCTCGCCCCTGCCAACCGGCCCTCCGCGTGCTGATAATCTTCTCCGTATCCTCGCTTTCATGAGCATCGATCTATTTAAATAAGTTTAAAACGAGAGCAATGAAAATGCAAGTGCAATCTTCGGCAACTATCGCGGGTCATCGGAAGTGTGTAAATAGATTTCCTGCGATATGTTTTATAACGGCGAACGCAGTATGCATGATCTAAGTATACTACGCGGCAGAAAACTTGGACGGGAAAAGGACAACGACAAGCTCAGACTATCAACTAAAGGTTTATTCATCCCGCATTGCATTTATATATGAAAACCAGGAACCAACATGCACCAGTTATTGCACCGCGTAAAAAAGTTCGGCCAACGCCTACGCGTTCAGATTCTTTTTTTTTGCACCTCACGAACTGTCCCAGCTCGCCAAACTGACTAGTGCAAACATAAGGCGTAAGCGTTCCTGATTGATTGATTTGATTGATTTGTGGGGTTTAACGTCCCAAAACCATGGTTTTGAGAGACGCCGTAGTGGAGGACTCCCAGTTTGTCCGATGTGTCACGAATGTAGTATACAGGATTCCACTATCATGTGGTGCGTGCTACATTGGACAGATGGAAGGTGCCTCAACGAGCGCCTGCGTGAACACGCACGCAATGTTGGCAATGGCAATAAAGGCTTCTTAGCTCAGCATGTCAGCAGGTGTGCTTGTCCTACGCTGTTTGAAAATGCAGTGGTATTGTATAGGCACAAAAATGATCACATGCGCGTGCATATTCAAGCAGAGAGAACGGCTAAAGAACCTGACAACTGCGTGAGCAAACCATCGGTTGTCCTTTTAGAAAAGGAGCTTCAGTATCTGGCAAATGGCGTATGTGTGTAATGCATCTGATATTCTGCCTCGTGCTTCGGGTATATAAAGTTTGACGTTTGCTCAAATCATACTTTCCTTCCTTTCTTTCTTCTTTTTTCTGGTTGTCATATATAAATGCAATGCGGGATGAATGAACCTTGAGTTGATAGTCTGCGTTTGTCCTTATCTTTTTCCCGTCCATGTTTTCTACCGCGTAGTCTACTTAGATCATGTATCACCAACTGGCGCAATCATTCGCTTTGATCAGCAGTATGCACGAACGATGAACCACATTTTTTTCCTCTTCTAAAATTTCATTAGTGGTGCGAGTGTTTGACGAAGCTAGCTGGGTCTTTTACTTTGTTCTCTTTAGTATCACTGTTGAGTACAAACACTTTCTCATCACTTCCGGTTAAAACTTACAGAACCACCGAACAGGGGAACAGGTTTTTCATACATTCGCCGTTTGTTTGTGTAACATTGATCATGGGCGAGCTTTCGTCACGCAGGGTCATATTGCAGACGTATGTGCTTGGCCGCAACAATAGGTTTTATTCGCACATATTTGACAATGCTTAGCACAATCACGTGAATTTTACTAGGTCAATCACCGCGTTTAACGAGGTTAATGAACTTACGGTGAACATTGCCGTGGAAGTTTCACATCCTCCCCCACACAATAGTAAATAATTGTTTCTTGGGACGTTTTCTACAATATTGACTGTATATATTTACTCTCAATTTTACGATACGTGTTGAAGCCGAACCAAAGCAGATGAACGAGATGCAATGGAAAAGTTGGGTTGAGTATAGTGTGGTAAAGGACACACTGGTCCACCGTAAAAGCACATCCAAAAACATCCTATCTCGAATCGAAGCATGTAGTTTGTGTATACACTGTAGTGACACCTGAGCGTCTCGTGTAATGAAGGTGCTTTCACCCTTTAAAAGAGACACTGCAGTCTCGACGAGGCACATTAAATAGTAGATATTTATAACTTGGTGCTTATTTATGGTAACTTACAGGACCGTGTGTATCGTTTCTTTTCGCTCATCCTGATGTGGAACAACATGGTCGCCACGTTGCCATGCAAACGCCATCAGAATTATTGACGCCATAGAATTTTGTGGTGACTGTGCTGCGCCTTGCGAGTAGGCCTGGCAGTTTTTTTTTCTTAAACGAGCTGGTATCTTAGTGACATAAAAGTTGTTTTGGAGTAATACTTGAAGATAGAAAATATGAAGTACCATTTAACATTTTTTTTTTGCACGATCACCTCCTTTAACAAACTGGGAGGCAAAAAAATGGTCTTTGAAAAAGAAAGCAAGAGCGGTAAAACAGCAAGAAAAGAAATTTCTGATTTTTTTCGACTAAGAATAAGTGTTTCGTTGTATTCAACGCGTTTTGCTAGTCACAAAAAACAAAAAAACCGTGAGCAGTGCTTGAATTCTATCACTCAAAGCTGTTAAACTCATTAATGAGCAATCTATATTACATGAGTGTGGAGGACGTATTGTGGATGTTGTGAAACCATTTAGCCTTCCATCAAAATGAACACGCTCACTCATATCCGCTGCCTACCCGGAGCAATGTGGCTAAGCGGTGAGTTACAGATAACTATACACCCCGTGAAATGACAGCTTGACAGAAACTACGAAGCAGAAAGAAATGAACATGACAGCGCCAAGCTTGCCGCTTTTGTAAAAGCGCGTACCACAGAGATTACGTGATTCATAGAACAAAATGAGACAAGAAAGAAGTTAGCGCTACTAATTCAGCTGGACGCTAATGGGTGAGTTCAAACTCTTGCGTGCGGGCAACTATGGATTAGAGGCCAAATTGAATAATTCTTACATATATAGTCGGACCGATGGTGCTCAGATATAACAACGCGTCCCAGTGGTGTATGTTCCTAAGTGAAAGTCTGTTCAAATGAATCCTGGGCTCGGCAGATTCCGAAGTTAATCATTGAAGATAGTTTACCGCTGTCCCTCTTGAGCACAACGCTAATATGTTGCCACCACTAACCTATAGATAGATAGATAGATAGATAGATAGATAGATAGATAGATAGATAGATAGATAGATAGTGCCCAACGTAATGCGCGTACACTCATAAATTACAGACTTAAAACAAAGCTCGAGAGATCCCAAGCTACTCATTGTATATATATATATATATATATATATATATATATATATATATATATATATATATATATATATATATATATATATATATATATATATATATATCTCAGCGTTTAGGTTTTTTTATTTTTGGCGCACACTATTAAAGTCGTTTTACTGATACGCTCAATGAACCATGTTACAAAATGACACATGAATCCTTTTATGATGACTGTTCACCTGAACGTATATGACGTGCCTCAATTGACTGTTTTTTTTTGTTACTTTGTGTATAAGTGACACACAGCTAAACTGTTAGTTTAATTCAACTGAGTCCGCAGAGATTGAAAACAGCAGAGTTTGATTGATTGATATATGGGTTTAACGTCCCAAAACCACTATATGATTATGAGAGATGCCGTAGTGGAGGGCTCCGGAAATTTAGGGCACCTGGGGTTCTTTAACGTGCACCCAAATCTGAGCACACGGGCCTACAACATTTCCGCCTCCATCGGAAATGCAGCCGCCGCAGCTGGGATTCGAACCCGCGCCTTGCGAGTCAGCAGCCGAGTACCTTAGCCACTAGAGCACCGCGGCGGGGCAGAGTTTGATATATATATATATATATATATATATATACGTACGGTAAATGCAACTTTTGCAACTCGCAGCAAACACCAACCACTGGCCTGTTACCTTGATGATACACTGCAGTAGGATAACTTGTATATTTATGGTGCAGGATGCTTAGAGCTTCAACGCTGATCTGGCCTTTGATAGGATCGATTGGTGTGTAGGGTTGAACGTCCAAAATCCACTACATGAATTTGAGAAACGCCACAGTGGAGGGCTCCAAAAATTGTGACCACCTGCAGTTTTTCAACGTGCACCCAAATCTGAGCACACGGGCCTACAGCATTTTCGCCTCCATAGAAAATGCAGCCGCCGAAGCCAGAATTCAATCCCATGACCTGCGAGTAAGCAGCTTAGTACCATCAACTAGACCACCCCGGTGGGGCGCTTCTCAAGTCCTTGCGGAATGACTACGTAATTAGCAATACTAGGCGAATCCTAACTTATAGTTAACCAAAGTTTGTCTTCTGTTCTTTGAAGGAAAAAAGTACAAGAGAGAATGTAGGGAGGTTAAGCAGGCACAAGCCTGGTTTTCTACACTATGCTTGAAATGGGAAAGGGGAGCTTAAAGATGAGAGAGAGCGAAAAGAGAACAGAAATGAATTTTAGATCTCCGGAGCTATCCCACAACGAGTTAGCAACATGTGATACCACATGGAGGGTGGAAGGGGAGGGTAAAATTCAGTGCCATACATTTCCGAGGAGTTGTGGGTATGATGGATTGATTGATGTGTGGGGTTTAACGTTCAAAAACCACCATATGAATATCGGAAACACCGTAGTGAATGGTTCCGAAAATTGCACGCGCACCACCACGTAGACGAAAGAGTTTGGTCGGAGAAAGGCTCGTGGCACACGACCCGAGCTGTGAGAAAAAATCTCAGACGATGAGCTAGCATTGTGCGTAGGGACGCCGAGCTGCGAAAATGTAGAAAACGAGCGTCGCTACGGCAACGGGAGCAGCATGACCGCCCGGTTCTTAAGATGTCGGCGTGAGAGGCTTGGGGTGTGGACCTCGACCTCAGAGGTTCCGAGCGAGTCTGCCCGCACTTGCCGCACCCTTGCACAGCAGTTCCTGGTCGACTTGTAGCTCTCCCACTTCGCGGCAGGAAGGTGACAGCCCACACCTGTCAGCAGAGCAGACTCGCCATCAAGGCAGTCCATGACAAGGCTAAGCCTAGCCTGCCGAAGCCTAAGAATATGACGAAGTGCGGGACACCGGCAACGTTGACGAGTGGTTCGTTCGGCGGGACCAACCGACGGCGACGGTAGGAGGTTGAGGAGGAAGTCAATGACGTACGTGACAAACCTCGACACGGCATCGGAGAGAGGCCGACGGGAACCGTAAGATCAATCGATGGTTGAGATGCCATATTGTATTGGGAGCCGTGGCTACGGCAAAGGAGGGATTTAGACTGATGTGCAGATTATTTTGCTTGTACTGTTGTTCGGGTAATTTTAAGTCCGCGAGTGTTGGTTTCGTTGTCGCTTTCAAGTTTCTGCCTTTTATCTTTGGGTTATAAACCGTTTGTTGTTTGTGCTACGCCCGTCTCCCGACTCACTCAATTCTATCCAATGCAAGCACTCTCGAGTTAAATCCGTGACAGCGTAAATAACGATGTTCTCATTCAAAATCCAGAACAATGTCGTGTTTTTACCTTTTCATTTTTTATTTTTTTATTTGTGATACCCTCCGGGTCAAAGGCAGTTTGGAGGGAGGTGAAACACATTTTTTACTCGTACATTGTTAAGTAATAATAAAAAATAAATAAATAAAAAAGAACAATATATAAGCATTGTGTTCAAACAGAACGCGTAAGTAAGTGGGCGTGTTTATACAATGCTAGTTAGCGCAGAACGAAACAAGCGATGCTCGGTCAAGATGGTCAAAGATCCGGTAAGGCGGTTCCAGTCTACTGCATGATGTTCTAGGAATAAATGAATCGCTGCATGTTTTGGTTAGACATGACATAACACCAACTTTATTAGGATCATCAATTTTAGATGATACGTAAAAAGGCTGAAAAATAAGTGCCTTGCGAAGAGTTGGAATATGATGATAAATTTTGTGAAATAGACAAAGGTGGAAGAGCATATGACGAAAGGCAAAAGACGGCAGTTAGAGTGAATTTTTCATGGCAGTTAAAGCCAATAAATTCCATAAAATATGTGTCGCTCTTCATCCTCCTCCGTCAGATCGACGTAAGTATGCCTTACTCCACCTAATCAATTCTATTTCTACAATTTATATTCGCAAAACACATTATGTCTGCCCAAGTTCTATCTGCATGAAAAACTTCCTCTTGGACCATGAAATTCGTCATTGATCAAAACCATATGGTTGGAATTATACTCAGTGCCGCACTAGTATACCTGTTACGGGTCAATTATTCTCAGGAATTTTTAGAAAGTCAACTTCCCCGGCGCAGTTGTTGGAAAGAAAAAAAAAACACCAAGTCTCTGAGACAAAGCAAGGACAACGCAAAATTTAAGCAGCAGCAGACATCATCCCGTTTTGTTGTCTCTTAAAAAATATCATTTGCCTCATTGCTGTCTGTTTATTTATTTTCTCATCGCCCCTTTCTGTTAGGGAACAAGAAAAGTTCAAAAGAGAAGTAAAAAACCATTTTGGAGCCACTGCCTTTGGAGTCGTTCGAAACGCTCGGCGAATCATTGCGTCCCGTTTTGACAGTTGCGGGTGGAACAATCGCCAAGAGCGTTTCGAGCGAAACCACACATCACACCTCCTGCGCTAATTGTTGTCAAGTGCGAACAGGCATTTTGTTTCTTTCCTGTTACCTTTTTTGTTTTTCGTTCGTACCGAGTAAGGGTAGTGCACCCACCTCAAAGACAGACGTGACGCGAAGCTTGTAGAGCACAGGGATGATGACGAGCGTGACGACGGGCACGAGAAGCGGCGCCGACACCAGGCTCCAGGCGTAGTGGAATCCGTGCGCATAGTAGTGTGCCCCAAAGCCGATGACGCCGATGGCCGAGATCATGGAGGCCAGCACGGAGACGGCCAGCGGCAGCGTGCCCATGCTGCGGCTTCCCAGAAACACCTCGTCGGCCGTGGACACCTTGCGGGCCCGCCGCGAGAAGGCGAAATACAGGCCGAGACCCAGGTTGGCAGCCATCAACGCGCCGAACGTGATGTGCTCCACGTTCACGACCGACATTTCTTCCGCAGTTGTGCGAGGTGGTGACGAGGATCGCTGTGACGTTGTCGAGAGGAGTAAAGTTTTAGCGGACGACAGTGATCGCGTTCACAGTCAGCACCGCACAGGCCCGGCTGCGTCTTTGGCCACCTGCGACGTGCTGTTCGCTTCATTTATGAACCGCACAGATGAGCGAATGCTGGCGCTGCCCGCGTTGTTCACCGTGCGCAAAAATAAGTAAATGATGAACGAAATGCGCTGACAAAAAACATATGGAGTGTCAAGCATGGCCGTGATTCAGTCGTTTTTTTTTCTTTATTTTAAAGGCATTCCGGTAAAACGACGAGTCGGTGGAGTGAGAGACAGGTGCACTGAACTTAACCACGCCAAAGAGGACGTTACAGACGTATAAGTGTTTACATTTATATGCCTGTATGTATAAACATACATTTTTTTGAAGGACATAACATAATCAGCTGGCTGTCCTGGTACGCTCGCATCAGTTCTTGTCTGTGTGCCTGTCTGTGCGCGTGTCCTAGCTAGGAGGAAAAGGGATACGCAAGGAAAAGCGGAAAGCTTAGCCAGTGTAAATGCCGGCCGGCTACACTGCAGTGAGATTGCGTTTTTTCTGTATGACGTGCTTCTGCATGAAGAGGTGCGTTCTTTCCGATTTCGAGCACACTCGCGTATATACGCACATGATGCAGTCACTGTAAATATGACAAAAATTGGTGCACCTACGCCCTATAGGGGTGCGAAGATTGAGGAAAACAGCGTAGCACGTGGCCTTCTTCTCCCCCTCTCCCTCTCCCTCACCCTTCCTTTTCTTTCTAATCCCCTCGATATACTCTATTAGATATGTCATGTTCCCCCCTGCTCTTCTCATTTCTCACTTCCCTTTCCCTCCCCTTTGCTATACTTTTGTATTCGAGGTTCTGTTACGCTTCATCATCTTCCTTCTCCCACGCCAGCTCATCACTATACCCAAACTGGTTTCGAGAAATGTTAGCATCGTTTTTAGGCCTGGTTTTGCAACATGATCTCGAGCGTGTCCATGCGACATACGTTGCGAAATACAGGTAGACACCGCCAAGCCATGCCGCTAAACAGCTCCGCTCTTAGAAACGGAGGATTCTTGTTGGAAAAAAAGAAAGATAATGCTGCCACACAACATAAATAGGGAAAACACAAAGACACTGCCACAATTCAGATTCTTGGAAAGTTCCACACCATGCGAATAATCTAACATTAGACAAAATATCTGCATCGGTATTTAGGCAACAATGCCACTCAAGTCTTGGTCAATGAGCTAGTGATAGATTCCATTATTCCTTTTTTTTTCTGAAGGGCACACCTCTTACGAAACAACAAATCTCGCTCTTTCCACGGCCGTTAATTTGGGAAATCAAATAATTCCGAAGCAATCTCCTCTCCCGGTCAGTATACGCACTGTTACATTGCATTAAACTGTTCTTAATTTAGTCGTACTTGGCAGCAACATGTTTACTCGGGCGACTCACGGAGCGCGGCGACCACGAAGCGCCACAAATGTGCGGCATGTGTGACGCAAACGAACGAAAATAGCGTGACAGAACTACTGAACCAAGGCGGCGCAGTCTGCATCGCCATAGTCGTTAGAGAGTGAACCGCATGGTAACGACAGTGACGACCTTTCAGGTTACCACGTTTCAGGTTAGTTTAGACAGGGAGGTGTTGAGCCGTGGCCACATTGCGAACGAAGTCGCGAGTGGCGAAAACTGGTTTTTACAGTGCTGTTAAGCAAATCACAGGACTTTCGTATTCATCAATGTTTTTCTTTTCTTTTTATAGGCATAACGTCCCAAAACCACCATATGATTATGAGACACGTCGTAGGGAAGGACTCCGAAAATTGTGACAACCTGGCGTTCTTTAATGTGCACCTAAATCTAAAAACACGGGCCTTAAGCATTTTCGTCTCCATCCAAAATGCGGGCACCGTGGTTGCGATTCGATACTGCAACCTTTAGGACAGCAGTGTCGGACACCGTGATGGGTTCCATGTTCATGCAGAAAAAGAAGTGTATTGACACGATGGACGTTTGTTGTTTTCTTGGCGCTTTCGATAATTCGGGAATCGGTTATTTCAGTTTTTTTTTCAGTCCCATGAAATCCTAAGTAACGATCTTTTACTGTACAACGAAGCAATAATTACGCAGTTGGACCGGTTTTATTCTGGGAGAACTGGCTTTTGTACAGTGCGACGTACGGGTCAAGTTACGTGAGAACTAGGTACCGTGCTTGATGACACCTTTCAGGGTGCGACAAGAAACGCAGTTTTATATCAGTGGGTTATATTTGAGCCAGTACGAGGTGTAGTGCCTGAAAACTCAGGATAATACAAATGAAACAGGTTTTAAAAGATGTCCCAAAGGGGGATATGGAAGCTTCCAATCAAAAAATCCCTAAACGGTGTGTGCGGGGTAACCGACGTTTCGACAGGCGGGCTTGTCTTCATCAAGGTTGCAGCCTTAAAGAGGGCAAGCCTGCCTGTTAAAACGTCGGTTATGCACATGAGCCCTATTAACAAGTTTGTTTTTTTTTCACCGAAATAGAAGAATTGAATATTTTAACAGAAAAGTTACTGTGGAGGGCTCGGTAGAGCTTAATCATGGTTCATGTGTGACGATGGAAACGCCCCCCCCCCTCTCCTCGAATAAAAGGAGTATCGAGAACGCGAGTGCGCTCGAAATGGTACTGCCACGCGTATTATGTGGATGTGCTCGATTTAAACCAACGAAGACTGTGAGCAATACCAGGCGCTCATCGCGTCTCCGTGTTTGAGAACACTTCTCTGTCAGTGCTAATGTGTATCGCTGTTATCTGACCTTCCGTTTACCGGCCACGAGTGCGCCCGAATGAGCAGTTTCATCTTTTACAGGCGGGTCCACTGTTAAAGAGAACACCTGCGTGAGCAGCATGTTCAGATTTGGCTATTTTAGGGGAATCATAGCGGCTTAGATATGCATAAGACTACTGGTGGTTAAAAGTTCCGATTCCTCTTGACAGACTATTGATATGCATGAAGATTGTTTTTTCATCCACTTGCTCTTAGAGGGCCAGGTGTATTGATGGTGTGCATTCGAGTGTTCCCTTTGACAGAGGGGCATGCTGTACATACATTCTGCTACCTTAGTTCGTATCATTACCCCATGAAAATACCGAAGTGACAGACACGAAGGTCATCCGCTTAAGCAAGTGCAACTAAGCTACTTCGCATTTAATTTATTCCGTTCCTGGAAATATATCTTTTTCACTATAACATCGGCGTAAAAGAGTTTACCACCATGGTTACCATTGACAAACGGTACAATTATGTCATCAAAAAAATAAAGTTGTTACTGTGTTCTAATTTGGTTTTCGGCGCAAGGACGAAACAATGAACGTAATAGCAACAAATTGGAATGTTATATGAAGTGACGCTGCCAGCTGAGTCCATTGAATTGGATTTCGCATAACTGTACTAATTGCTCTGTAAGGTAATGTCCCACTCCAGGTAGAGAAATGATTTTTATTCAGTCTGTCATTTCAGCGCTAAATAGGGAGAACATAGTATACGTAAAGGGTATACGATACGTTTGATGTCTGCCAGCATAGCTACTAAGTATGAAAAGCCTTGTAATGTCGGGTGTCTACTTTGATTTTGTTTTGTCTCAACCCAACATGAAGCTTCTGAAGTAGAAAATTTTGTCGATTAACGTCATAATAACTGCCATTGCTCAATGTTGCTCCCACAATGGAGTATGCAGCCCAAAATCGTACAGTGTACCGAGGAAGCCCAGTCGAGGTACGTGAAACTCCTTTCTGCTGCAGCGACCACAACAAAGTTCCCTTCGAACTACGCGACAAAAACATTGTAAGGAAAAAGACACATGCTTTGCGCCACGAGAAGAAGACTTGGCTAAGACAGGAACTTCAAGGCACGCTAAATGTGGTCATTCTGAGACCACCCACAACTTCGTTCAATTGCGTTGCTGATTGAGATCGTGCCTAAAAAAGATGGACTATTCCGGTTATGCACAGACTACAGACTCATAAACTGGCAGACAGACTTGTTTTCTTTCCTAAAGTTAAATATCGGTTAGATAATTGCTGAAACTGGCGAGTTGAATGGTTCTCCAGAATACACTTGTGTAATGGATATTGGCAGGTGCCACTGGGGGAAGATACAAAGAAGATCACGGCGTGCAAAAGAGTTGACTGTTGGGCAAGTTTGTGGTTTGAAATCAAAACCATCTCGAGAGCGCAGCGACACACGATACACACGTCCTTGTCTGTTTCTTGTTGTGTGTCATGTTTTGTTGCGCTCTCACTATCGTTTCAATGTTACAGCGTTCGCTGCACCATTTGATGTGTTACGAATATGTTTGGCTCCCGTTCGGGTGGAAGAATTCTTGTGTATTTTTTTTCAAAAAATGATCAACTATGTACTGAAATTGGGAGTTTCCGTAGTGTGTACGTTGACGACAATTATGACATGTGTGTCATGTAAATCATGACTATGTGCTACGCTCATAATGCGCTCACGGATGTTCCGCTTGCTTCGCATATACCAAATATGGCGTTACCTGACCAGAATGAATGGCGAAGGCATATGACTGATGAAAGCATCAGAATGATGACATGCGTGTCATGTAAGAACATGGCCACATGACACGCTCATGATATGCGCTCGTGGCCTTTTCGCTAGCTCAACATATACCAAATCGGGCATTACGTCGCGCAAACTTCTGACGAAGGTAAATAACACATCCAAACATATAGTCATGACATGCATGACATGTAAACATGACTGCATACTAAAGTCATGGCGTGGTCAAAGCCCATTCGCTAGCTACACATATACCAAATTTTGTATTACAGGACGTGAATAGACGACGAACACAGATGCCACGTGCTAACGTAATAATCATGGCATGGAAGTCATGTATGGTATCATTTGCATGCCTACCACTGCTGGTGGTGGTATTGAAAATGTCACTAGTTCCATCGTTAAGTGACTATAAGCAACATACTTGCATCTTATGCAGATACGCGAGTGCGAATAACATTTCTACTTGAGTTTCTTGTGTGCAACGTCCGTCTAGCTGCTTCGTAAAATTTGGCTGAATTCAAAGGGACATATCAACCTTCTTCATTCGTGCTTGTCATATAATTGATTTATACTATACATGGGATCTGAGAATTTTTTATTCTTTCGAAATGACACAGCAGGCAGTGATCGCTCAGCTACCCGCACTATTCTTATCCAAGCCTATAGCGACTATACATTAGACGCGTACCAGCTGACACCCACCTCGGGATCTAAGGGGATCTAAGGGCACTTTAGAGCGCATATCAACACCATTTACTTTAAATAAGTGAATAAAAAATCACAGCACATCCACGGAGTGAAGGATGATGAGAGGGGTGAAGCGTCCGTCTGTCTGTCTGTCTGTCTGTCTGTCTGTCTGTCTGTCTGTCTGTCTGTCTGTCTGTCTGTCTGTCTGTCTGTCTGTCTGTCTGTCTGTCTGTCTGTCTGTCTGCCTGCCTGCCTGCCTGCCTGCCTGCCTGCCTGCCTGCCTGCCTGCCTGCCTGCTTGCCTGCTTGCCTGCCTGCCTGCCTATCCATCCATCCGTCCATCCGTCTGTCTGTTTGCCTCTCTGTATGTCAGTGTGTTCGCCCGAGTATTCGTCCGTGCTTCCGTCCATGCTTCAGTCCGTCCATTCATGCGTGCGTCCGTCTGTCCAACCGTGCATCTGTGTGTTTACCTGATACGACCGGTTACGCATGAATCAGGACAATGTTAGACTAAGAGGAGCTTAGCCCCTACATTCCCAAGTTCATTACTGCTCCACCACCGCTGCGGTGGGCTACTGAAATTAGCTTTACGCGTATGACGATTAAATGCTGCACCTATAGATTAAATGCTGCACCTATAGCTGCACCTATAACACACGTTTACGTATGTACGTAAACGTTTACATATGGGACTTAAACTTCCTTAAAACATGCGTTCCGGAAACACGGTAAACGCAATTCAGTATTCTCGTTACACGGTAACGTTAAAAGGTATCGTATGCGCTAAAAGTCTCTATTAGCGGGAAACTCCAGATGTTTCGACCATGTGGGTAGTAAACTCAAGTAATCAGCTCAAGGGTAATCAACTGAAAGGAAAACCAATTTGCTGGGTGGTTATCTAAAGTGGTACTTACGATCGTACAACAGCTCCGGTGCTACACGATGACACAGTCTACCGCAATATGAGTCTCCGCGCTTAACCTCAACCACACCTAACCTAAATTACTCTGGTGAAACGAAGCACCAAGATTATTCCGAGAAGAACATGAAAGAAACCAACATGATGAGTGAGCTAGTACGTGAGAAAAACTTACAAACCAGCTGCAGTGACAATTTAGCGTGAGTGTATTCGAGGTATTTTACGAGACTCAATATTGCACGCGTGCTCAGGGTTTGGCACACCAGCGAAAACGCTGTCAGGAGATACACGCATACATCCGATACAAATAAACCCAGTGCAGGCGAAACACTCATATCTCTTAGAATAAACCGTGAAGAACTTCCCCCAATGATGTAAATATCGTGTATTCTGTGTCGAAATTGCAACATCATTATGCGGCGATGCCTTTTCTCTGCCTGAGTAGTAACGTGTTTTGGCTTTCAACTTCCGTCGGTTGCCGAAGCCGAGAATGAAACCTACCCTTTGCCGCTCGACACCAACTCGCTTTCAATTTTAGCACAACTGAGTGCAGACACCGATGGCAGAAGCGAAAGTAAACTTTTTGCTGTTTTACCAGGAACATTATCGATGCTGTCTTCGCATTCATCTGCTGCTTGAAACAAGCCAAAACAGGGTGCAAACAAAAGAACCGCGTACTACGAGCGGTGTTGAAGAGTCCTTGCCGTAACGTCACCCAGGCCTCTCGCCAGGTGGCGCCACTCCTACTTCTTGCGGCTGATAAGAAGATTTACCGGCTGGTTCACCGGAGTGTGGTCGCTCTAGCTCGACATAGATCGTGCTTCGGCAGGGCTGTCTGTGTGTACGCTTCATCACAAGCGATAAGCTGAATCTAATCACAAGTAAATGTAGCCTCACGGTAGATTGCGAAAGGGTGAAGTTAGCTGCTGAAACGCAGGAGCAAAGAGTGATCAGAATAGCACGTTATAGGGATGTTTATGTAGCGCGAAAGCGCTCTGATATTGAACTTACTGCAGCCGCAGCTTGTGCTCATTTTTTTGCAATACGAAGTCATACATATCTTGCCCTCGTGAAGACCACGTTTACAAGAGTTGAACAGTAGGTAGTTACGTTTTTATTTTATAGGCATAAGCATTTTTATACCGATTCAGCAATGTAGCTCTGCGTCCGTCTTCCATCTTGTCCATCCCTTGCCCACGTAAAACGAATCACTATGAATATATGAGCGTATAAAAACGCCAGGCTTGCGCGGAGGGCGCAGCACAGTCACAGCGAAAGCTAAAACAGCGGTCTTTCAGAGCCTCTAGTAAACACTTATTGGGTAACTGCTGCAGGCACACTAGCTTGATATCCACTACGGCATTAATAATAAAAATATTTGGGTAGTACGCCAGCATTTGATATGCTATTTCTCGTCATTCTTCTGAGAAGTGTGGTGTACGCTAAGCACTTGCAAGGAATTTTGTGTGAATTGCCCATGCAGTGGCTAACGACGATGAGGAATTATGCCTGAAGTGGATTTGCGCCACAGTTAATATAAGAAAAAGAACAAGCGTTTGTAATGAGTTGGAGCATTGGACGACCCACTCGTTACGCTAATCGCATTGCGTGACGACTGCTTGTTCTTTTGCTCTTTTAAAACACTTTATAAGTTGTATTAGTGCGATTGCTTTCCCGACATTAAGCCTACCTAAGGCAAGTTTGCCCACAACTCGCATGCTGGGCAGGCATGTGGAACCAATGGTGTCTTCGCGATGCCACTTTGTGCAAATGCCTGTGCGGCTAAGAAACTTTTCTGACCAACTGCCATTTCAGCCGGATTGGTATGCTGAGTTCATGAAGTGACCTACTGAAATACCCTATTAGACATTGTGTTGTAACAGATTTACTTTGCAACGTGTACTGTACATTTGTCGACTTGACCTTATGTATGTTGTACGCTATGTATATACGTAAGCCATGTTGGTAATAAATATCATGTAAGAAAAAAATCATAGGGTATCCACGGTGTAAATGATGATGAGGGGGGCGAAGCGTTCGTCAGCCCGTACGTACTTCCGTCCGCGCGTTTGTTCTTGCTTCCGTCCGTGCGTCCCTCCATGAGTCTGTCCATCCGTCTGTTCGTCCATTCGTGTGTCCATTCGTCCGTACGTCTGCGTGTCCATCCATCCATCCGTCTTTCTCCTAGTCTGTCTGTCCGTCCATCCATGCGTCCGTCCGCGCGTCCATCTAGTGAACACTCCAAGTACCGCCATCTCCCATCTCGCAACCCCTGTGGCACATACCCGCGCATACCCGCGAGCGGGTATGAGCCACTGGTTGATACATACATACATACATACATACATACATACATACATACATACATACATACATACATACATACATACATACATACATACATACATACATACATACATACATACATACATACAGAGGAGTGACAGACCCACGACTTTAGGAGCTTCGCCCCTAAAAAACTGGCATAGCAAAGTGGTAAAATACTGGGCTGGCACACCTAGCGCACCAAGTTTCGATCCCTAGTGTGTCCTCGGTACTGGTTTTTTTTTCGTGCGACAGTGGTTACGGACACCGGCGGTGGTGGCAGCGACTGCGGCGGCAGACAACTATGGCACTGAGCCAGATTCGAGTTCTGATCTCATAACAGCTTTTGCTGTAAAATAAAGCAACTCTTCTTGGCTATGCTTGATTTCGAAACCTGGCCAAGGAGTCCGCGACAGCGACCCACGTGGCAGTAGTATGTAGCCCCATACCTGCCTGCCACTTTTCTGTCGCCACTTCCTATCTGAAGGCCGACAAGGCAGTTTTTTCCTCAAATGGCATTTTCGCTGGCTACTTTTGATTGACTGCAACTTTGCGACATGCGTGCTGAAAATAAATGCAATACCTAATACAGTTTACAGATTGTTGTTGATTCGCCAAATTTGTACGCCTTGCTTGCAAAGCCTCTTTGCTACCTCCTCTCCCTCAGCTTTCCGTGCAGCCCCACGCTGTGTGGGCTTCATGCAACCTAGCCCTCCACCTTTATTGTTATTGCACTGTTCTTTTTCTGTAAAGTGTGACGTACGTTTGCATTATCTGAATTTGCAGTTTTTCTTATATGGTTCCATTATACTTTTATTTTTATCTTTATGTAATATGCACCTTGCTGCATTTATGCATGTTTGTTGTACTTTTTCATATTTGTCCTGCTTTGTATTTTCAATAAAGAAGAACACTTTATGTTAAGGCTTTGTTTATGCACGTTGCGATGGGTGAAAATTTCTCTCTAAAACACGATTTAAAGCCGACATGCAGCATGCTACACATCGGGCAAACTTTAATTCTGGGAAAGTTTTATGTTAAGGGCATGTTTGGTTACCGCGAAACGCACTTTTCAGTAGACTATTCCAGACGCTGATGAACACTAGAAGGAAGACGCCATGCTGATGACAACTGGCAGCAGTGATAGAGTTTTGACAGCAGTGATAGACAGCAGTGATAGAGAGTGATAGAATGCCGCAGTGATAGAGTTTTCTACCGTAAAACTCTACGCTTCCGCGTCGATGCCGAAAGATGATTCTGCTAGAAGATTTTTTGCCTTAATTTTATTCTGTGTAGTTTAGGAATCAATGCGGATTCGAGAGCAAGCCATCCAGCATGTCAACTCTGCCAAACGATTAAAAAAATGGCTCGGGACAGCTTGTCTAACGTGTCCATTACTAGCGTAATTATCATTCTGACACAGCCATTCTAACGAATTCCATTTGTTCACAAATGGTGAGTCACACAACGCTATATTATGTTGTCGCTGTATGTCACGTCAGCTTGAGGGCTTCTGCTTCCATCACCGCATACGCTTGACGGGGTGCTCTACAGCGAGCATGAATTCAACGTAGCTGCATGATTATTAACCCAGCATAGTACTAACAATGATTTAGGATCATCGGCGCTCACTCTCACAGAAAGCCGGTTTCTTGCCCAGATGAACATACCTGGCAGCGAGAGAGAAAGAGAGAGAGAGAAAGAGAGAGAGAGACAACTTTATTAAAAAAACGTCCGACGATTGATTCAGGGATCTGGGCAGATATCCCCGCCTAGGTGTCGGCCACGAGCCCTTGAGCTCTGGCGGCGGCCTCGGCCCACTGGACGGCCTGCAGTTGGTCATCGAGGGCATGGCTGAGCAGAGCGCTCTCCCAGCGCGTTCGGTTCGAGGCTGCGCCCCCGTCTGGAGCCCCACCTCTGCCACACTCCCACAGCATGTGTTCCTGGGTCACTCTGGCCTCGCAAAACATGCAGCGTGACGCATAAAACTCTGGGTGCAGAGATTCAAGATCACCGGGTTGGGAAACGACCTGGTCTGTAGCTGTCGACATGTGACCGCCTGCCTTTTGTTCAGTTTTTGGTGTGATGGCGGAAGTTTTCATCTGGCCACTCTGTATTGCTGGGTACTATCCTTAAAACTGGTGAGGCGATCCTCTAACTCCCATTCCTCACCCGATGTCGTGGCTGAGACGGCGGTGATGATGGTGGCAGCTCGGTCCCTAATCCCTCGAGTCACCCCGTGCGCCGCCTCGTTGCCGGTGAGCGAGGAAGTGTGGGCGGTTGCCTATAATACGTAAACATCCGTATTTTCAAATTCGTAACGCCTTGGGAGAGACGCGGCAGTTGGCGAAGTTGCGGACTGCCGTCTGAGTCGCTGATAACCACTTCGGCCGTGGTGGTGGCCACTGCGAGCGCGATATCCACTTCCTCTGATGTCTCCAGGTGCTCTGCTGCTGTCTCCACGTGCTTCACGTACCATGACGCTAGTCTTGCAAACGTTCTGGTGATCTATTACAGCGGCCTCGAAGCCGTGCCTGTGCGCATACTTGGCCGCGTCCTCGAAAACTGCATCTTTACATTCTCCATAATTTTCTGTATGTCCTGTGCTCTATTTTCCCGTCTACCCCTGTGGTATTTCCGGTGCATGTTCTTCGGCAAAGGAAGGATGACCAGCCTATTCCTTACGTTGAATGGTACGTCGAGTTTGATACCATGCTGAGCGTGATATTTAATTCCTAAACTCTCCCGTATGTGCCTGCCCGTTGTACTTTTGCTACGGCACTCGTACTTCGCTATGGTCCGTGCCTCTATCAATTCTTCTCGCGTGTTGTGGAGACCCAGCACATACACACCACCTCTTCTTGTGTCCATCATCACCCTTCATCCCTCTTTCCTTCCCCTTTCCTTTATACCCTGTGTAGAGTAGCACGCTAGAGCGAACTAGCTCAGGCCGACCTCTCTGCCTTCTAATGAATTCTCACTCGACCCCCAGATCGAGTAATTTACTCGTGCTCGTGTTCATCGGTAGCCCTATCGCCCGTTTGTACGCTTTCCTCATTAAGCCCTTCATCTTTGTCTTTTCCGCTACCTGCCACTTGAGGTAGGATGCTACGTACGTTATTCAGCTCATTACGAAGGCTTGAACTAGCCTTATCATACCGACCTCTTTCATCCCACTGTGTCGGTTTCCTATGCGTTTTAGTAGTGGGATGGTCCAAGCAAGTGCGCCTTCTAGTCTCCTGATTTTCTCTCCAATGTGGCCATTCGCCGAGATGCGTAAGCCGAGAACACGTATATTATATACCCTAGGCACGGGTCGCCCATCGAATGTCGTTAGCCGTATGTCTCTACCCGGATCATAATTTACCTCACCATTCGGCTTGCGGCCCCTTCGCGTGGGTTTGTATACTAGATGCACCAATTTTCCCGCAGAGCAGCTCCATCCAGTGTTCTGTGGGTATGGCTCAACAGTCTCGATCGCACGTTGCAATGTCTGCTCTAAGTGCCCGTCGCAGACATCCATAACCCACAACGAAATTTCGTTGGCGTAAAAGCTGTGAGGGAGACCTTTCTTCTATCTTGGCTTGCAACCCCTTGAGAGCTATGTTGAAAAGCATGGGTGATATCTCCGATCCCTGCGGTGTGTCGGCGCTGCTCAATTCTATTTCCTCAGAACTAAGCTGTGCAAAAGTAAGCTTGGCTTTTCTATTCATAAGAAAATCTAAAACGTAGTTGTACGTTCGTTCGCCGAGACCTAGTTTCGGCATTTTGGCCAGTACGGTTGTGCGTTACAGCATCAAAGGCCTCTTTGAGGTCCAGGACAAGTTTAATGACCTCGTAGGGCTATTTATTATCTGATGTTTCATTCGTAGCATCGCATCTTGCGTGGAGAGGTTTCGCCTGAACCCCCACACTGTGTGGGAAAGCAGGCTGTGGTCCTCGAGGTATTTTGTCTGCGTGGTGACAACACAGATTTTCCCAAGCACGAAGTCAGTGAAATCGGTCTGAGGTTCTCTAGCTGCAGTCTCTTACTCGGCTTCGGTATCAGCACGATGTGTGTAGTCTTCAATTGTTGGGTCACCTTTCCTTTTTCCCAGCACGCGTTGACAAACACCGTAAGTTTTTTTATTGATTTATCGTCTAGATTCCTGAGTGTTTTGTTTGTAATTCCATTGGGCCCGGACTCCAATGTGGTGTAAAGCTTTTGTAATACTGCCCTAATCTCTGACTCGCAGATCGGTCTGTCTAGGATTTTGCTGACTGCACCTCTGTAATCGGCATCCACTTGCGACCGAGTTGAACTGATGTACCATTCCGTAATCTCCTGCATTATGTCCTGCTTGGAGCCTTAATAAGCATCTATTATTTTGTTGATGTTCTGTCTGTGAGTGGTTTTTGTCTCATCTTGATCTAGCAGGTACCTAAGTAAGTTTCATGCCTTTGCGAACCCTAGTTGGTTCTCCATGCTACTGCAACTATTCTCCCACTGTTGCTTGCATGGCTGTCGCGCGTGACTTTCAATGTCCCTATTTAGCTTTGCGATCATTTTCCTAAGTGGTATGTTGTGCCTCTGCCTTTTCCATCTTGCTGCAAACTGCGTTTGGCCTTCCCACATATGTAAGAGTCTGCTGTCTAAACTTTCAAGTTCTGCCTCCAGCGGGACGAATTGGGTCGCCGCCTCAAAGTCCCGCTTCAGCGAGCGTGTCCATGCACCAATATTGGTAATTGATTCTTCTGATTTTCTACACTCTTTGATTCTTCTCAATTTGTCCCACTCGACCGATTTAAGCTGCTTGCCTATAATCTTGCCCGGTCCTTCTCTGACTTTAATCTCTATTACGAAATGATCACTACGCAGATATTGCTGCGTGTTCACCCACTGTGAATCGACAATGCTTTTTGTAAAGGTTAAGTCAGGTGTGGTGTCTACACTAACTCTGCTACCTCTTCGCATTGACAAGGAGGGGTCGGTAACGAGGGTCAGCCCCTCTTGCTGCGCGTCGAGCTACATGTTTCTACCATTCACATTTTCGAATTTATAGCCCCATTTGTTCAGCGTTAAAGTGCCCGGAAAAAAGGACCGCCTCTTTGTTCGTGATTGTGGTCGTTTTTCGAGTCAGCAAGCCAAATTTTTATTTGCGCCGCGGACTGCTGTAAACATTCAGGACTAAAAGGCTGCGAGCTACGTTCCGACTCCGTATAATTTTTATTACTGTGTTTGATTTCGTTAATTTTGTATTGTAGTGGATGGCCGTATCATTTCGTCTGACCAGCGTGGTAACGGCCGATGTCTCTCCCTGGTTGCCACTGTAAGGCCTGTAGGCAGTTGACAATTTCGCATTCCCATTAGTTTATTGTAATAACACAATATCCGGATTTTCTTTGTTGATCACGCATTGCTGTAAATGATATCGTTTCCAAGTGTAACCCCTGCAATTCCATTACCAGATTGAATACGTCTTGTAAGTAGCCATAGGGGTACTACGGCTTTCCAGTGATCTCGCTCGTACGTGTTACCGCAGGCCTGCTGTACAGTTTTCTAGTTGCTTTAATAGGCTCGCCACTGCTTTCTTGCGAACCTCTGATTGCCTCCGATAATTTTGCTTCAAGCTCACCTACGCGTGTTAGCATGGTGCCTAACTGTTGCTGTATCTGCTGTTGCATTGTGGTGATTGGCTGCTGCATCAATTTAGTAATCTAAAAGAACGTGTCCTCCATTTTCTTTTTAGGAGCTTTCTTATCTTGCTTCATTCGGAGTTCTATCTCTTTCTGTAGCAGTTTTGTCTGACTCTCTTGCCTGTACGTTCTTCTTTTACTACTGCAATCTGAAGCGACGTCTATAGCCCTTTGTTTTGTGGGCACAGTCACCTCTTCACCACTATCAACTGTTTCCCCCGGAACCTCGGCTAGTTGTTCAATGTCTTTACTTTCATTGCCTGCGTTTCTCATTCTAGAGTTTTCTTCCTTAAGAATGCTAATCTCTTCTAGAAGTCTAACGTTGTCCTTAGTAGGCTGCATAAGCATCTTCTTAATCTGTGCAAACTCTTTCTTAGTCTCGGCATTAGCATTGAATGGAGCAGCCTCGATCATCGCGCGTCTGCCGGAGACGGCATCTGCCCAGCTCACCTCGAACGGTCAGGGGTGTCCGCTACCGATTTCTCCTCTATCTTTCTGCGTCGGTGTGGTTTTAGACCTGCGGGTGGACATGCTCCGGGCTCTAGAACTGGCCCTCGGCTGATCTCTGTCTCTCTTCTTGCGGCTTCCCGATCGGGAGCGGGTGCAGGAGCGGAAACGTGAGCCTGACCGATTCTTCCGTCTGTCATCCAACGCAGCAGTGTCGTGGACTCGCTCTTCGTTCTCCATGCGTCCGCGATCACACGAGACATTTTCTTGTAGCTTTCTTTAGCACTGCCACTTCTTGACTAAGTGCGGGGTTTTATAGCTGGCCTTGCATTTCCTGTCACCAGTCGGATGGTCCCTGCCGCAGATAAGGCACTTAGGCTCGCACCGATGATAGACAGTGGGCTCAGTGCTGCCACATCCATGAAACCTTTTTGCTTGCGGCTGTGGGCAAACGTCCGATCTGTGGCCTTGTCCTTTACACGCGTAAAACGTTTCATAATAGCTTATTGTACAGAACGCAGTGGTACTCACAACTCCTGTAGTACACGTAACGTGGTTCATACATGCCGTGGAATACAATGATCACGTGATTGGTATGACCCATCCTTTTGGCATGTAATATGCCGAGGTTCCTCTCGTTCACTGGGGTTTTCTCGATATCTGAGGAAGTATCGTAGTACGGTATCTCTCGGATGATTCCCTTCGACTTTTCTTCCGGCGCCGTCATGTATGCGGTGACTTCGTAAGACGATTTCGTATGTTCTGTCTCCTATGCGGAAAGCCTTCATCGCAGTGTACTTTTCTACTCTTGCTCGCACAGGTGCACTCACTACAACAATATTCTGCCACTCGTTGATGCGAATCGAGTCCTTTACCACTTATTCGGGCGTCAGCCCAGTTGCTCTCAGCAAGCAGTCGCCTATCTGGTCAACGCTGTATCCAGCTGTGTTGAAGCCATCTTTTGGTTGTATAATGACCTTGATATCTTCTTTTGGAAGGTGAGGTTTCTTGGGGGCCGCGTTCATCTTCTGTATGTTCCTAGACGCACGCCTGTGATGGTCCTCCGCGTCTGTTCACATGGCGTCCCCTTGCCTGCCTGCAGTAATGTCCGCCATCTGTCTGCACAAACACTATATCAGGTTGTTTAGGGGTTCATTACATTCAGTAGAAAATCAATTACCTGTTTCGTCACGTGGCGCGTTTGTTCTATAAAATGATAAAAATCAAGTATTCTCTTATGCTCTGCGAAATAAACTGAGTAAATATTTGGCAAAGTACTGAAATATAGCAGATGGGTCTATATGTACTGAACGTTTGATAAATATTTTGTTGTGTAAAAATAATGCTGCTGTATTTCCGGCTCACTGGCTCACTCGAGGTTACAAAGCATTGTGTGTAATGGGTCGCAAGTTTTCTCAATGTAGGGCCGCCTGCACCATAGGTCGGCAAACTCACTCATGGGTGGACTCGCTCGGACTCACTCAGACTCAAACCAAGCCATGAGCCTGAGACTAAGTGAGTCCGGGCAGCAATGCGACGGCGTGTTTTAGTCCTACATAGTTTAAAGTGCAAGATATATTTTGTGAGTGAGTCTAGAAGAGTTCCACGTTTTTTGCTGACGTATGAGCCTGTAATTCCTGTCTCCTCAATTTCAGAATTATTAGCAGCCCTACCTGTACCCACATTCATACTTACGTCTACTCGCACGTAATTTAAAACACTGTCGTTCATTCACCATTTCAACATTTATTGACCAGAGGCCTAAATTACGGAGGCGGAAGCCTTGACCTCGCCCACCAAATCTTCCAGAGAAGTTCTTGATAAATAAATCTCATGTTGTCAACCTTTTCAAGAAAAATGTCCACAATCGTTTGCAACCACTCATAAAATGTATTCCAAGGTACTAGTATATCAAAAAGCGCCAATAAGAGCACTGATGTGGTGACATATTCAGTTAAAGAGCATTGACAACAATTTCAAACAAACTAATTTTAGCCTAACGGACTCATGAGCCGACTCACTCACACTCATTCAGACTGATATCGAGTCATGAGTCCGAGTTTGAGTGAGTTCGGGTGAGTATTATTTCGGCGAGTTCAAGTCCGAGTAAGTCCGCTAGAAGAAAATTTTCAAAAGTGTGAATAGGAATGAGACCTAAGCGAAAAATATATTCCATGGGTAGGTTTGAGTGAGCTCCACAATTTTTGCCGACCTATGGCCTCCACTTAAAGTCAAATAAACTGTTATGCCACTTTTTCCAGCAGCCTTTTCTCTGGGCATATTCCACATGGGCCTTTTAACCTCGTCGACATCTAGGCATGGAACGACAATATCCTGTTCTACTTTGAATGCAGTAGAAGTCCGATGACTTCTCAGTCAACTGTACAGTTCCCAGCTGAAGTTTCCTGCTGCCTCCCTATACTTAACAACATTGACCTGCTTATCTTTTACTGTGTGCATTTAGTTCTTTCCTATGCAGAATTATTTTGCTGGTTTCATGGTGCCGCCTTTTTTTTAGGGGCGAAGCTCCTTAGGGCGTGGGCTGTGCGTCCCCTGTAGCCTGTATGTAGCCACCTCTAGTTTAGTTCTTGCAGTGTTCACTAGATGGTGGTACCGTCCCCTGTATGTAGCCACTTCTAGTTTAGTTCTTGCAGTGTTCACTAGATGGCGGTACCGTCTCCTGTATGTAGCCACCTCTCGTTTAGTTCTTGTAGTGTTTACTAGATGGTGGTACTTGTAGCTGATGATGAAAAGATGCAAGATGTTATAAACTAGAAAGCGGTACTTGTAGTTGACGAAAGACGCGAGATCTTATAAAATAGGAACGATGTCACATATGGCGCGTGTCATTGATTGAAGGCAATCGTTCGATTTAGTGAGGCGACGTACGCTAGGGGGAGCGATGTAATAAAATCGAGTGGGCAAAATGTACAGAGGATTCATGGTTTACCAGCTTTACCTCCGGAGCTTCGCCCACTCATCATCATTCACTTCGTGGATATGGCGGAATTTTTTTACCTTTACTGCCACCCCTATATCTTGGACGCCGTCATTGCGCATGCTACTTAGTTTCTTCTTGTTGATCAGGTTTCATAGCTCAGATGTTCATTTTGCTTAATGATGTAGTTACTGTCGTAATGCTTGCTGCTTGAAGTACGCTAAGAAATTGGTCTACTTGGAACAAGCTTAAGACGGTGCCACAGAAAAGTACGCGAGATACAAAAGTGCCCGATCCCACATGCTTCTTGAATTGGTGTCGAAATCGATGTACTTACGGCTCAGTTCTCTTACTTTATAGCACTAGTTTTTTTTTAAGGAAAGTATTTTCTCTTAAGGGTAGTCTAAATTCATGCGATTTTACGCTGAGTATACATCTTGATA
This sequence comes from Rhipicephalus annulatus, assembly GCA_013436015.1. Classification (NCBI taxonomy): domain Eukaryota; kingdom Metazoa; phylum Arthropoda; class Arachnida; order Ixodida; family Ixodidae; genus Rhipicephalus; species Rhipicephalus annulatus. Next base: position 223,041 of record WOVY01016092.1, on the reverse strand, counting down.
AGCCTCTTTTCATTACCTAAATACTATCATAATGTCTTTAAGTTTGAGGCTTCCTACTCCTCACTAACCTGTGATCACTGCACTTTATCTTACCCACTAGTTTTACATGTATGGATTTCCACACACTATAGCATTCATATTTTTTTGTTTTTTTTTGTTTTGTGTTTTTCTGTTCACGCTTTTCATCTACGTCTTGTGAAAAAGTTCTTCCTTACACGGAGCTGATTTTTTTTTCTTGTGAATTCCACAGCATCTCTCTTCGGTTATGCCTGGAGATTACGCCATAATGACCGACTGCTTGTTCCCTTACCTGTTTTCTTTCTACTTTCACAATGAAGTCTCGAATTAGCATGCTGTATCGGTTTAACGTGTTTTTCTTTGCTATTACTCTTTCCGACCCTTTTCCCCACCCCCGTACAGGGTAGCAAACCAGTTCTTCTAGGTCAACCTCCCTGTCTCTTCCTTTTATTTATTTCTCTCGCTCTCTTTGCTAACACGTCCTCATACTTAGGATGCTAGACTTTATAAATAGAGTCGTACCTAAATATAACGAACAGGTCAAGTGAGCGCAGTGGTCACCACAGCGTCGCAAATGTAATACCAATGAAGGCAATATTGTTATCAATTTTTGTCATAACCCCCATGCTTTTCGCTCAGTGAGGCTTCCAGTGCCTTCGACATAAATGTAAAACAAAATACGTGAACTCATTTGGTGTTTTTTGCCTCTTGTTTTCCTTATCCGCAGAGACCACTGGAGAAGCCCGATGGCCTGGACGTTTCGGACCAGAGCAAGGAACACCCGCAACACCTGTGCGAGAAGTGCAAGTCACTCGGCTACTATTGCAGGCGCGTCCTGTAGTTGCCCTAAAGAGGACGTCGGTCAGTCGACGTCTTCCCGGAGCGCCTCTGCCATATGCGGCGATAGCACCACCTATAGAAAACGTCTGTTATCTCCTGCGAACGACATTCACGCAGAACATTATGCCAATATACAACGCGTGGGCGTGCGGCCATGAACTGTGGTGCGCACAGAGGAGCCCATTAGTGCATTTTGTTTCTTCTTTTAGGCTGCATAGCTGCCTTTGTGTCCAAGAAGGCAGACGACCGAATATGTTTTGATCCTCGAAGCAGTCATCAGCGGGTACTGCCACTTTTCTTATAATTATCAATGCTACACAGTGTAACCTCACACCACTTTTTCTATCTCGTTTTCTTGTTCTTGAATAAATGAGTGTACCGTGCCCCTCATGCTTCATGTTTATTAGCGCTTTGATGAAAACCTCCGGAAATCTGACCTTATTGGCCAACTGAGATGTGAATACACACTCTCGGTCTAAGCGGCACTCTACCCGCTCTCTCCTTTTTTTTTGCTTGACCTCCTTGCGCTTTCGACTCTTTGCTTTACCTTTTCACCGTCTATTGCTTTTAATAAGAGGTACACACAACCTTTCCAATGCCTTTACTCAGCGACATACACAAACGTATGATTACTTTCGCGAGACAGCAGTTGAAATAATTTAAGCGAGGTTTGTTGCACTTGGCGCAGCAAAGCTAATTCTAGTCAATGAAAGGAGTTCTTAGAAAAAGTGTGGAAAATCGGTAAGTTTAAAAGGACTAGAGGCAGTATATCTGAAAGAATCGCGACTCAGTTCACAAACACACGCATATATATATATATATATATATATATATATATATATATATATATATATATATATATATATATATATATATATATATATATATATATATATATATACATATATATATATATATATATATATATATATAAGGAAAGAAGTGTATACCTAAGGGCTCTTTTTTCCGTGTTTTTACACAATACTGATGAGATCTAACAGACAATAACGCCAAGGAAAGTATAGGGGAAGATATTAGACCAAATTGTAATGTAAATACCAAGAAAAGTGGGTGAAAAAATAACTTGCCGTGAGCAGGATCTGAAACTGCGACCTTCGAATGACGCGTTCGATGCTCTACCACTGAGCTATTTACATGACAATTTCGTATTTACATTACAATTTGGTCTGATATCTTCCCCTATACTTTCCTTGGCATTATTGTCTGTTAGATCTCATGAATATTGTGTAAAAACACGGAAAAAAGAGCCCTTAGGTATACACTTCTTTCCTTATGCATTAACGAGGGTCTCGTACTGGCAGACCTGGTGCCTTTGGGTTGTATACGAGGGACTATGGGTCAGCTGCCCGCTCGTAACAAGTTCACGTCCTACGTGACGCCAAACAGGCTCAAAAATAGTGTGCCACACTCGCCACCATGGCTACTGGTGGCGCTGACTGACGCTCCCACGTTTAATTCACATATAAAGCTTATAAGGTGGCTGGGGAGATAGCTGTCGTGGTAGCTCAGTGGTAGAGCATCGAACGCGACATTCTAAGGTCGCAGGTTCGGATCCTGCTCACGGCAAATTATCTTTTCACCCACTTTTCTTCGTATTTACATTACAATTTGGTCTAATATCTTCCCCTATACTTTCCTTGGCATTATTGTCTGTTAGATCTCATCAATATTGTGTTAAAACACGGAAAAAAGAGCGCTTAGGTATACACTTCTTTCCTCATTCATTAACGAGGGTCTCGTACTGGCAGACTTGGTGCCTTTGGGTTGTATACGAGTGACAATGGGTCAGCTGCCCGCTCGTAACAATTTCACGTCCTACGTGACGCCAAACAGGCTCAAAAAGAGTGTGCCACACTCGCCGCCATGGCTACTGGTGGCGCTGACTGACCCTCCCACGTTTAATTCATATATAAACCTTATAAAGTGACTGGGAGGATAGCTGTCGTGGTAGCTCAGTGGTAGATCATCGAGCGCATGATTTGAAGGTTGCAGGTTCGGATCCTGCTCGCGGCAAGTTATCTTTTCACCCACTTTTCTTCGTATTTGCATTACAATTTGGTCTAATATCTTCCCCTATACTTTCCTTGGCATTATTGTCTGTTAGATCTCATCAACATATATATATATATATATATATATATATATATATATATATATATATATATATATATATATATATATATATATATATATATATGACAAAGAGACAGAACCCGTTCCTGGGCAGGCTGTTCTATTGTCTGCTTCATCATCTTCTCTCTTCTTCCAGCCTCCGAGCTGTGGCTGCTGTCCCACTCTTCACTACACAGGTGACCACGGTAAAACAGGTAGATCACGGGTGACGAACCTGTTTCAAAGCTTCTGGACAAGTACCAGTCTGCGTTTGACGCAGCCATCTAAGGACACGTTAGTCCAGTGGTAGAACTTGAAGTCTAGGAAGGAGTGAAGCCAAGGTTTTTATAGGCATGGCCAGTTTGCATTGCATTGAGATTGGTTGTAAACCGCAACTGCATATACTACAAAATGAAGGCGTGATCAAGCCTGGGCAGCATTGGTATTCCTCAACGCCTTACGTACTCATTCTTACGATGAACAGCTCGTGAATATGCGACGGCTGCCATTGCACAGTGAAGGAGTTATCGAAGAAAGCAGACTGCGCATTTCCCATTACTGGTGAAGTCATCAGAATTAGTCATCAGAGGAGAGGCAAGGTCTTCAGCATCTTAGATATGGCACAGATTATTATCAACATGACGTAACGCCACAAACAACAGGGGCATTGACCTTCAGCTTGCTGAGAGAGCTTCACAAGGTCACATGGTCGCCTTTCGTAATCTGCGGCTCCAGCCATCTTTAAGCGCTTCCTAGAGGCTATGCCATCTGGCCTACCTTGATGACGTGACCATCCGTAGAAAAGACGCCAAGGAACACAATGAGAGACTGGACAAAGTCCCGAACAGGCTGCGCAAATGCAACTTTTGTCTCAACAGATATAGGTGCTGTTTAGCAGTGCGAGAAGTTTTTTTTGCCACAGGCGTCTACAGCAGTGAAGGGAAAGTTCGAGCTGTAACAGAGGCTCCAGCTGCAAACTGACAGCGCTTCAGCTGTTTTTTTGGAGTGCTGGAGTGCTACGACAAATTTTTGAAAAACGAGGTAACAGTTGACAGCCATCTCTAGCAGCACATTGAGAAAGATGCCACGCATAGATGAATGAACAAGTATCAGGAGTAAGAAAATCAAGATACAGGGCAGGGAGGTTTACCAGGCCATTACCTGGTTCGTTACCTGGGAAAGTGCCTGGTTAACTTCCCTGCCTTGTCTCTTGTTGTTCTTCTTTGTGCTTGGTCTCCCATCTCCGCGTGGCATCTTTATACCGATAAACGGCAGCGGGCCATTCTGGCAGATTAGATGCCTTGAGGTGGCATGCGAAGTATAATTGCTCAGCTGCCATCTCGCGATGAGATTGCGTACAAAGAAACGCAAAACAGCCAAAAAGTGGGTGTTCGAAATTTGCCACAATGGAAACAGGTGGCGCAGACCAACGCTGCCGCGTTTAAATGCACATAAATGCACATATATGGGTATACGGTGGGGTAAAATGAGAAACGTGGCAAAACGCAACAGTTTGATTTTGCTGGCCTCTGTAAATATTACGAAAAGCACTTTTCATTGTCTCTCTGTTCCATTATTTAAATCTAGTGATTGTCTAGCTTTTCATTTGTAAATGTGTATGATTTCTTTTGGCGTTCAAGCCGCAAAAATTAAGCAGTCAGTGTGGGTGTGTGTGTGGGCCACTATTGTATTTCGGTGGTAGAGCATCGGATGCGTTATTCGAAGGTTGCAGGTTCGAGTCCTGCCAGTGGAAAGTTATTTTTTCGCTGACATTTCTTTTTTGCACATTTATATTACAATTATTTCTAATAACATCCCCTGTACGTTCGCTCAACGTCACTAAAATAAACTCAATTTGAAAGGTCCGCCGGAGAGGCATGCAGGTCGCGTGGCGGTCACGAGTAGCGCTGCAGTACGACTTTACACTAAGGTCCCTAGATTAACTAAGTTTCTAAGGTAGCATCACTCATGGTTCTCGGTGCCTCCCTCCTCACTCTCTCACTTGTCGCTCTTTTTCTGTGCCATCCGGGTCTGTAATTGGTCCATTCCTTGCACGTGATCTTGCTAATGGCTGGTGGTGTTATTTATGATTATCCAAAAGCTTCAGAACTGGTACGCATGCGCATATGGCTCCAGTCAGATTCTTGATTGATAGATATCTGGGGTTCAACATCTCAAAACCACCATATGATTATGAGAGACGCCGTAGTGGAGGGCTCCGAAAATTTCGACCACCTGGGGTTCTTTAACATGCACCCAAATCTGAGCACATGGGCCTACAACATTTCCGCTTCCATCGGAAATGCAGCCGCAGCAGCCGGGATTTGATCCTGTGATCTGCGGGTTAGCAGCCGAGTATCTTAGCCACTAGACCACCGCGGTGGGGCTCCAGTCATATTCTCGTCGTTACAAAAGACGAAATCATAGCCAGGACATAAGCTGAAGAGGAGGAGCGTTTCAGTACACGTCCAGTCGGCCAAGATTGTTTCGCGGTGCTCGTTCAATACAATATTCGAACTTTTCAACAATGCTGGGTTGCCGTAAAAGAACAGAAAACGGTTTCACTATCTTCGACATACGCTGTGCTGTTCGAAACGAAGCACGCCATGAAGTGTAGCCATACATTTCACGCGAACGCTTTCGTGCAACTCCGTAGACGAACGTCAACGCGGATCTGCGAAGCGAGTTTATTTGTCGGTTTTCATTGAAACGCCAGGAGCGTGTTTACTGCGTGACTAGTACATGCCAGTTGTTACAAACATTTGTTCGTATGCCCGTACACAGAACAGCTGGAGCGTGCAATCAACGCACCTTCAGGAACATTTCAGCTTAAACAGTTGACCAGAACGCGGCATGAAGTAACCGAAACGCGCTGCTTTGGGATACCTAACCAGTATAACTCCCACTTTTCAGGAAAATCCACGCAACGCTCTAAAATCACCAGGCATCACAATTGTCAAAACGGGCACATTTAAAAAAAACTGTCATCGCAGTGCTGCTAGTCAAGTGTTCGTACCAGTCTGGCCGTGGTTTTTTTTTTCTTGCGCGTGCACAAGCCAGCTCTTATCACTCGCCACAACGTCGCGCCTGTGGTCACTGACAGGATCCAGTAAGAAGCGCTTTCATTGAGTCACAGCACGAACAAAGCACATTTGTGGAACTTGACTTATAATTATAACTGGACGAACTACAATGTGCGACGCGAGACATCGTGGCTGGTGGTGTAAGATATAGAACTGCACAACGTTGCCAGTTGAGTAACGCACATTCCACTTGCTCTTGTGTTGTACCGTTTATGTTCGTAAAGGTAACCGCTTATTCTACCGGTAATTTTTATTTTGTTTCATTTACATCTATTCACTGTAGCAACTGAACCCAAAACATTCGCTTTATGATGAAAGCTTTGAATTTTTTAGGGGGCGCTCCAGGAAGATAGGCGAGAAGAAAAGGAAAAGGTGTTGCTACCTTGGAAACTTATTTCATCCAGGGACCTTATTTCACACCAGCGGCTCGGGGCATGCATGCTATGATCGGTGGCCGAGAAGATGCAAGCGGCTATTGCGAACAATGCACTGTATATTCCCACGTCACTTCTCGGACTGTTTTATTGCGATAGCATTTATATGGACACTTTCGGCTACATTTTGCCGCAGGTGTCGGTGTCGGCATCGATATCATGCACCGTATATGTACACGTATTTATATATATTAAAACGCAAGAAAGAAAAAATCTAGAGAAAAGCACCCCGACATGCGCAATCGAACGTGGGTTTTCTGCGTCGTGAAAGCGACGCGTTAACTACTGAGCCACCCCGGAGAGTGCTCTGTACCACAAAATGGCAAGCTATTTATATCTACCACTTACCGCTGCTGTGTTTTTAGCATTACCAAAAAGATGACGCAATGAGCGCACGTCGCCACATCGGGCAGCGGTGCCCGCTCTGATCTACGCGTACTTTTCGCGGCTTAGAGAAGGGGAGCTATGCTCCCTCGCGCGTCCTTATCTCGTGGTGGCGTCGAGGGGAAGATCGTATGCCTGGGCTGGCCTCAGGCTTTACGTGGGACGATTCTGCTGTAGTTACCGGGCGCACAAAGGTTGCTGCAATCAGTGCAGTCTCCATTGGTGAAAAGCGCACGCTTTTCAGACTCAGCGAAGTAAAAAATGAGACAATTGTTCGCGTGCATTCGTACCTTTGAGTACGTTTCGTGCGTAATTTGTGTGTGAGCAACGTGGGGCAAGTTTCGATCTACTTTACATTCTGCGTGTGATCTTTGAAATTGTTGCTGTCGCGTTCATTGCTTTGCCTTTTCGGCAAAACTGTGACTTTTTTTGCTACTGTGCAGTTTCCTGTATGAAAACCTTTTTGTCATGTACGAGGCATAGCGAGGAGGAGCACATTAATCTACATTGAGGTACACGGACTATCTTTGCGCCAGGCTCCAACAGCGGTGACCGCAATGACGACTCCACTTCACGCAACTTGTTCGTTCGTTTGTTTGTTTACTCACTAGTTTATTTACTGTGTAAACATGGTTACACAGTGGCCTGGACCGTAATAAAACACCAGGCCTGCGCAGAAGGCGCAGCAAAGTCAAAGTGAAAGCTAGAAGAGCGGCCTTTCAGAGCTCTTTCTAAACACGTATTGGGTAACTGCTGCAAGCACACTTGCTGGGTATACCCACTATGGCATTAATAATAATGATTTTTGAGGAGTATAGAACGGCATTCGCTACGCTTCTTCCGTAATTCTTCTGAGGCGCGTGGTATCCGCTTAACAGTTCGAAAGAATTTTGTGCCAATCGTTCATGTAGTGGATGGCGATGATGAGGAACAATGCCTGAAGTGGGTATGCGTCACAGTTATTAGGTGATCAAGGAGAAGCTCTTATACTGGGATGTTTTAGGCTTTATCAAAAGCACTGGACTAGATCCTAGATTGTAGGGTGCTATGCTAAGTGGCTACTGTGCACACGCAGCACTTCTTCTTGTCGCCATCATCATCCTTCATTCCTTTTTCCTTCCCTTTTCCTTTATCCGCTGTGTAGAGTAGCAGGCTCGAGAAAACTAGCTCAGGCCGACCTCTCTACCTTCTAATAAATTCTCGCTAACACACACCCCCTCGTTACGCTATTAGCATTGTGTGACGCCTGGCTGTTCTTTCGTTGTTCTAAAATGCTTTATTACTCATATTAACGCGATTACTTTTCCGACATGAAGCCTGCCTAAGGCAACTTTGCGAACAATTAGAGCCAAGCAGCAGCGTGGATCAGTGGAGGAATACTGGGCTCGCATGCAGTGGACCCGAGTTCGCGTCACACTGTGTCCTTGCTACTAGGTTTTTCTTTTATTTCGTGTAACAGTGGTTACGGACAGCGGTGGCGGCAGCGGCGACGGTGGCGCGCGTCACCCAAGTTTTTATCTCGTAACAGCTTTCGCTGTAAAAGCTGCTATAAGCAGCTTGAGAACCTTATATATGTAGCCTCCGATCGCTTTCACTCAGCAATGACGGGCTAGCATACAAATGACCGTAAGAGAACTCGCTGTCTGGCCTAGCACGTTACCTGAGAGAATTCAGATTGTAGTGAAAAAAAAATTGTAATTCCTATATTATTATTTTTATTATTATTATTATTATTATTATTATTATTATTATCAGCGGTAGCAATTGGCGAATATGGCAAAGGCGATGCTGCTGCGGAATATATATACTGTGTGACAACAATTAAACAACAGTTACAAACACAACGTTTACAAAACATGGAGGACGCATGGACTCCGCCTTCAAGAGTAGACCGCAATAACTAACCGGGGTCCTGTGGGAATCACCTTCTTAATTACTAGCCTCGCTTCGGTCTCTGTGTATGCCTCGGTCGTGACGGAACGAATGACTGTGCGTGCAACAGTGGCCGTTTCAAACTATCGTTAAATGTCTACTGCAAGTACAGTTGCGAAGTTCCGACTGCGCCGAAATTGCTGTTTTTGTGAATTAGCAAAGGGGTCTTTACGTGTGCGTAAAGCAACACCCGAACATAATTTCTGAGCGCCCTGTACTGGCTGGACCTTTATAACGCCCAGTCGTTGCGCATTTCACATGTTTAGACGACTGGAGCAATTCTGCACTTCCACCACTTAATATTGAGTGGATTGAAGAAATTCCTTCTACTACATGAGCAAAATAAGGGTAACCATAAGGCCTTGCGTTTTGGTCTGAACACAATATTAAAAAGAACTTCTTCTACATGAAATTCGTATTATTTTTTCCCAAATCAGTTTAAATCATTGGCGTGCCTCATGAGGTATAACATGATTGCCACGCAGAGAACCTGGCTTCGATTCTCATTCGGATTGTTTTTTTTGTTATTTATTTTATTCGAAAGTACCTTGATTGCTTTAAGTCACGGAGAAGATGACGTTTTCTCGCTCACAACCAGAAACGCTGATAGGAATGCCAATCCTAAAATTTTTGTGAAACGACCTCGTTAAAGCTATCACGTTCAAATATTATAAAGCGCATAAACATTGCATTTATAATCATACATGAAGGAACAGTCGTTTATCCTACAACCTAACTTGAAAGCATGATCAATGCACACACTGAAAGGTAGTTCTAACCTCCAACAAAAAAAAATCCGGGAGAGTGACAAGATGATCGAAACAATTTGAGACCATGTTACTATCGTGTAACTTTTAAATCAAGCTTAGTAAAGAGTTAATTGCATGCTAACCTTTAGTCTTGATTGGGTTATAAACCAATTATTGTCGACCGTGACAAACCTCTGAGAAAACCGACGCAATTCAAACAGTGGTACTACGCTTTGCGTCGCAAACATAAAAAGCTCACTGCCAGACGCAAAGTTTATGACGTTCAATGTGAGAATGAGGGCATCGTAACGCACTACCATCATATTTTTCTGGACAAGAAGTTTTGATCTCACGCAGAAAGTGGGAGCTGGCACCCGGTACCCATCTGTGCTTGTTCCTAGCAATTACGCCCCAGATATCAAAGCCGAAATGTTCATAACCAAGGCGCACATTCCGTCCCTCTCCTCACTAAACACATGGCGCCGCTCGAATGCTCAGTGCCCAGTTTAGAGGAGCCGTCAGAAATAAAACAGTAAGGCTAAACGCACGCGACGAGCAACGCTGTCGATACTTAGAGTTCGATCACAGACATTCAATCAATTGTGAACTGTCTCACTGCCTTTAAAGCAGTGGATATTTTCAATTTATTATATATTTCAATTATTAACAAACACAAACGTATGTAAGTGCCCATTTTTTTTTGCCAGTGACCAGGCTTTGTTACGTTTGCTTCATATTACAGCAATAGATATCTTTCTCAATTGCAGTTTTCTGATTTCTCAACCACTAGCAGGTAACGGTGGCACATTTCGATATCATGTCTTGGTGGAGCAAAGTGCGCCAGGAAGTAGCACACCATGAGTGTACTGCATCTTTGGGTACCTTCGTAAAAAATGAATAAAAGACAACGTGCAAAGAGGGCCTCTATAGGATTTCTCACACATACTCCGGGAGCAGGCGTGCCTAAACAACATAATATCGCACTCATTCATAGGAGGTGTTTTCAAGAAGGCTGCTTAGATCATCCCTTAGGTGGCGTTATTTCTACATTAAAAGCAATTGAGAAAACTATCGAGAGGCTTTTCACCAAGACCCCCTGGTTGATGACCTCTTTGGGATTGTACTTGAAAAGTTGGAGTGGACTGCACTTTTTGAGTTATACCGGTCATCGTGAGAACGTGATGGTTATGTTTTACATTGTTATGAGAATATCAGTTTTTGTTTTTTGTTTTTTTTGCAAGAAAACCAACCAGGAGATTCCTTAAAATGTGAAAATTTCAAGGGGGGAACTGTACATTTTTTGCTGCAACGTTTTGCACACTGCTCTTGATTGGTAGTCGTAGCGAAGACTTGTCTGATGAACAGCGTGAAGCATGGGTACTGTTTCCTCAAAAAAGTCTTTTTTTCTTTAGTAACTAGTAGAAAAAATGAGTTTTCTTTTGTAGAGCACTTCTATATTCCTGTAAGTCAACATTTTTTAGGCTTTTACAGATGGTTTTGGCCATTTTTAGTCAAGGCTAGATGACAGTGGTTAAAATTGTAGAGGCTGTCATAAAATTTTGACACTGACAATTCTCATTCACGTAGAATTTCCCGTTCTTGGAGGTTAAACTGATTGCAGACAGTGCGAATATAGGCAGGGCATGGATTCTCAGCCAACTTGCAACGTTGCTTTCGCTGGCATTATAATCCATTAATTCTTATTAATATTGTCACGCGACGCTGACATTCGCGGCATCCTTTCACGTAGCGTTTGACACAAGCTGCTAGTTTTGGCCAGAAATATAGCTTTCGAACCCGGTCGAGTGTCCGTGAGTATCCCAGGTGGCCGGATGTCGGCTCATCGTGGCAGGCTAATAGGATGTCATCACGAAGGTCATGAGGGACGACTAGAAGATAAGATCTGCTGCCAACACCAGTGTTTTTCTTGTATAATATGTCGTGTCGTAAGCAAAATGACGGCAACGTACGGGAAAGGGGACGAGGAACAGACGCGGTGCTGCCTTCTAAATGATCGATGATGGGTCTTAACTCGGGGTCCGCTCGTTGCTTACTGAGGAGGTCCGCCCCACTGAGAGTTCCCAGGAAGGTGCTGTCGTCTTCTACAGCTGTATGGTCGGACTCCGAGGTGCTCGTGATAGCGTGTCGGCGTCTTCATGCTTTCTACCCGACTTGTATACAATGGTGATATCGAACTCCTGAAGTCGCAGACTCCATCGTGCTAATTGCCCAGAGGGGTCTCGGAGGTTAGCCAACCAACATAAAGCGTGGTGATCACTCACAACTTTGAATGGGCGCCCATATAGATAAGGCCTGAACTTTGTAATCGCCCATATTACCGCGAGACATTCCTTCTCTGACGTTGAATAGTTGGTTTCAGCACGTGATATAGTGCGGCTCGCGTGGGCAATCACACGTTCAATCCCATCTTGTGTTTGCAGCAGGATAGCTCCGAGACCAATGTTGCTTGCGTCAGTGCGCACCTCTGTGTCAGTGTCCTCATCGAAATGACCGAGTACAGGAGGGGAAGACAATCGATGTTGCAGTTCCGCAAAGCCAGTCGCTTGTTCGTCAGTCCACTGAAATGGGGTGTCGTCACGCGTAAGTCTGATGAGAGGCTCCGCAACCTTAGAGAAGTTTTCAATAAAGCGGCGATAGTAGGCGCAGAGCCCCAGAAATCGCCGAAGACTTTTTTGCCTGTCGGAGCTGGAAAAGAGGCCACAGCGGCAGTCTTCTCGGGATCAGGCCGAACGCCTGCAGCGCTCACAACGTGACCCAGGAACTTCAGTTCATTGTAGCCGAAATGGCACTTCCCTGGCTTGAGGGTAAGGTCAGCGGATCGTATGGCTTCAAAAACACTCCGAAGGCGACGAAGGTGCTCGTCAAACGTTTTTGAAAAGACAACGACATCATCTAGATAGACGAGGCAACTTTTCCACTTGAGGTCAGCGAGAACGGTATCCATCATTCGTTGGAATGTGGCCGGAGCGGAACAGAGGCCGAATGGGAGCACTCGGAACTCATACAGGCCGTCAAGAGTTACAAAAGCGGTTTTTTCGCAGTCACGTTCATCGACTTCATTTTGCCAATAACCACTTTTGAGGTCAATTCAGGAAAAGTACGTTGCTCGCCTCAGCCTGTCAAGAGAATCGTCCACTCGAGGCAACGGGTACACGTCTTTCTTTGTGACGTTATTCAGCTTCCTATAATCGACACGAAAGCGAAGTGTACCATTCTTCTTCTTTACAAGGACCACTGGCGATGACCAAGGGCTACTTGACGGCTGTATTACACCGTCTTGAAGCATTTCCTTCACTTGCTTTTGAATCGCGCGTCGTTCGGTTGGTGAAACGCGGTAAGGCTGTTGCCGTATAGGGTGCGCGTCACCGTAGGTGATAATACGGTGTTTGGTAATCGATGTTTGGCGGGTTCTCGATGAACGTGCAAAACAGGCGTTTCTATCAACAGGTCGTTAAGCCTTCGTTTGTTTCGTCAGAAAGCGGTGGATTTATGTCGACGCCCCGGAGAGGTGCTTCGGTATTATCGGTTGCCTCGGAAGCAAAACACTCAGTCACATTAGTTACTGGGTAGGCATAGGCGATGACAGTACCAGGGAAAAGGTGTCGGTGCTCGTAGCTGAAGTTCGTAACAAGTACCTCGCAATGGCCATCCTGAAGGTCTACTAGGCTTCGTGCTACGCAGACACTTTGGGAAAAGAGCAGGGATCGATTGCTCTCCGCCACCATTTCACCGTGTGCTGATTTGTTACCACCCACTTGAACCATAACACTTGAGCGCGGTGGTATCGTCACAGCATCGTCAATTACCCGCAGACATACTCGATCGTGGTCGGGATTATGCTCTGGTGTGGCGCTTTTTGTTGAGAACGTGACGAGGCGTTGTCGAATGTCGATGATAGCACCGTGCTCCCTCAGGAAGTCCGTGCCAATGATCAGGTCTCGAGAACACTGACGGAGAACGCTCAAGCTGATAACAAAGGTTGAACCACGAATCTGTATTCGTGCTGTGCAAACGCTGAGTGGCATGACGATGTGCCTGCCAGCAGTACGAATTGGCTTGAGGTTCCAAGGCATCGTCACTTTCTTTAGAAGAGCAGCCTGTTTTTCACTTATTATACAAAAATCCGCACCCGTGTCAACTAAAGCAGTGACTTTGCGACCGTCGAGCAGCACTGGAATATCTAATGAAACCTTTTCGGAACCAGCTGGTGTCGTCGTCGTCGGGGAATCGTCAGTTTGCAGAAGCGTCGGTAGGAGGCCTTGAGCTTGTCCAGTATGAGCGGCCTCGCCCCCGAAGGTCGCTGTGGTTAGTTTTCCCGGCGCGGACTGGGGGACCGACCCTGCGCCACGCTCGAATAGGTGCGGCGATTAGGAGAAAATCGCCGCGGCGACGGGGAGCGTGACTGGTGCAAGGATGACGAAGTTCCGCGCTGTTGAGCCACATACTCTTCAATATCAGGGGGCCGCTGACCAAACCTGGGTGGTGGTGAGTTCATCGAAAATCCGTGTAGTCCAAGTTGCCGGTAAAACAGTGTCGGTAAAGATGCCCAGCTTCGCCACAGTGGAAGCAGAGAGGACGTCGATCAGGCGCACGCCAGACGTCTGATTTCCGCGAGATCGGGCGAGGTGCGATGTAATATGGCGCCGCTTGGACCATCTGCAGCATGGCTGGGGCCACGGTAGGATGCGGGATTGCGGGTGTTACAGGTTGCCGCAAAGCTTGAGCATACGACATGCGGGGGTAGTCACCGGGTGGTTGATAATCCCGCATGCAAGATGGTTCTCTTAAAGCATGCTGGACTTCATCTCGGACAACGCTGGACAACGAAGAGGTAGGGGGCTGCGAGGGCACTGACAGCTTCTGGAGTTCTTCGCGGATGAGTGAACGTATGAGCTCTCGGAAAAAATGCATTTGGCCACCGAAAGCTCCAAAGTAGTCCGTAGTTGAAGCATTGACGTGCCGCTCGTATGACGGGGCCCGGTGCCTAAGGGTGCTTTCGATGGTGACAGCTTCCGTGAGAAATTCTGACACAGTCTTGGGTGGACTGCGTACAAGCCCACCGAAAAGTTGCTCTTTCACCCCGCGCATGAGGTACCGAACCTTTTTTTCTTTTGACATGCCGGGGTCAGCTCGGTGGAAGAGGCGCGTCATTTCCTCGACATACATCGCAACCCCTCCGTTTGGTAGTTGTATGCGGGACTGCAGATCGCGCTCAGCTCTCTCCCGATGGTCAGGGCTTGCATATGTCGCAAGAAGTCGGCGTTTGAAGTCTTCCCATGATGTAAGAATACCTGCCCGGTTCTCGTACCAGACACGTGCGCCGTCCAAAAGACTGAAATAGACGTGCCGGAGTTTGTCTGCGTCGTCCCACTGGTTGTGCACGGCAACGAACTCGTAATAAACAAGCCAATCTTCCACATCCTCAAGTGCAGTGCCATGAAAAGGATTTGGCGTTCGCGGTGTGAGTAAGGTGCAATGGAGCGGCGTTGTGCCGTTCGTACCGGTTGGGTTGGTGTCGGCATGGCTGGTCGGAGCTGCCATGTTGTTTGCGAACGGTCCAAACTCAGGGGATTGCCCTCGGATCCTTCTGCTGGCGCGGTGCACAGGAGTGACCACCGGTACGACGCTTGTGTTCCTGCTATGTGGAGTGGTACGGTGCATAGATTACCCAGCACCTCCACCAGTTTGTCACGTACCAAGAGCCGTAGAGAAGGGACAGGAACAGCAGGGGCAGAAAGACATGAGCGTGTATCTTTGAAACGAGGCGCTAACCACACTTCTTCTTCGTTCTCCTTGCTCTTTTCGGCTCGCTAGGGCTTGCCGGCTCACAACTCTAGGTGGCAATATTGTACCTAACAAAGAAAACGGGCCCTATAAATTACGCTTTGCTTCATTAATAGCGAGAGTCTCGCACTTGCAGACTTCATGCTTTAAGAGGGTATGTGAGATATGAGTAATAAGCGCCATCTCGTGATAAGATTACGTACAGCGTGACGCCAAACAGCCAAAAAAAAGAGTATTTGACATTCACTGTAATTGACACTTCCGTGTTTAATGCACATATATACTTTATAAAGTGACGGGTAGATGACCACCACCAGTGGTAGAGCATCGGGCGCGTTATTCAAAGGTGGCAGGTTCGGATCCTGTTGGTGGAAAGTTACCTTTTCGTCAACTTTTACTTCTACATGTTTACATTACAATTACTTCTAAAAACATCCCCTATACTTTTCTTGGCAATATTTTGTGTTAGTTTTTATAAATATCTGTCCTCGCCATTCCTGGGTAGATATAAATTGTCAATCTATTCTAGCGCATTGCCGCATATTGTGGCTCGTGGTATTCCGGGTATGTGCCTATTGTGTTTGGAGGATAGAGTTGGACCACGTACGCGACGGGATTTGCACGTTACTCAGGTCCCGACCAGGCAGTTGTATTTATCAAAACATCTTAGTTTCCCGTTGTAATTTTGGTCTACCCAGAATTAAGGTGATCGTGAGAGCACCAACACGTTGGGGGATAGATAGATAGATAGATAGATAGATAGATAGATAGATAGATAGATAGATAGATAGATGAAAGGCATTTGCAAGCGTGCTGTAACTATTATATTTTTAGTTTACATGATGGGTGGTAAGCGGCACCACTTCGTTAGAGTAAATAACTCTTAAGAGAAAAATTTCCTCGCGTTCTTTCCCCCTTTTTCTTTGAATTTTGTGTTTATGGTCTCGTTCTCTGCTATTTTCGCGTTGTTCAAAAATTCACCAACGAGCGATAATTTACACCCGTTGATCGTTATTCGAAATATCACCACAGGATATACAATATCACAAGTGTCAGTATTCGCCACGAGTTCGCTTGGACGATGAAAAGGCAAGGACAACATATAGGGACACACTGTCAAGACAGACACAGTGGAGAGGTAATTTATTTGCTTCATGAGGAATGGCTACACCTGCAGCGCAGCATCGACTAGGAATGTACAGATGGAGAAAGGGGAAAAAGGAAAAGGTGATGCTAGAAAAATAAATGCAGACTCAGTAGAAACTTTATTTGTTTAGGAACAGGTGATTAAAAGTTATTCCAATTTTTTACTGCTCTTTGACAAACCTACTTAACGTAATAAATATTCGCCTCAATAGCACTTCCTTTTTTTTAAAGACAACTATAACATTAACAAGAGAGCCGCTTTTTTATTCGCAAATCAATAAAATATGACATTAGATATCGCTGCTCTATGCTGTGAATCAGTACCAAAAGTCGCAAGGGGGTTATACCCCTGTCACGCGGCAAACATAATTCGCAGCGAATATAATTACATGTTCATGCCATTTTTACTGCTGATATGCTGGCATAGTAAATGACATTGATGGCTTACAGCGTTTTTAGAACCCATGCCCGAGCGATACGTGTAGCCTTGACGACTGAGTCAGTAATAGTGCCGGTCAGTGAAAACAAAGTGTATTGAAAGCAGTGGTTTTCAATCATTGCGGCCAAAACTATTAGTATTTTTATGAGTACTATGAAAGCTGAGGCAATTTGTGTGAGTATATTTTTCTACGCACATCTTGACCTGGTGCCGGCACCTCCTGTCAGCCATATTCACGAACACTCTTCCGTTTTATTTTTTAATTGCGTCATGTTATATACCAAAAGTTGTGTCGCGGGAGCTATAGGTCGGGTTTCCTTCGCATTACCTATTCGTCCACCATGAAGCAAACTTAGCCGTTTGATCAGCAGACCTATATAAGCCGAAAAAAGCAAACAGGACTAACGATAAGGACAAATTTCGCTTGCGAATACCAGTTAATATACCCGTGTAGACCAGGAACAGAGGACCACATAGCCATTCTCTATGAAGTTCACTGCGAGGGACATTACATGTGAAGCATGACAAGGGTATGACACCAATCATCATCATCATCATCATTATTATCATTGTCATTATCATCATCCTGACTATGCTCACTGCAGGGCAAAGGCTTCCCCTATGTTCCGCCATAAACCCAGTCATATGTGCTTTGTGCTGCCGCGTTATACCCGCAAACTTTCTTAATCTCACCTGCTCACCTAACTTTTTGTTTCCTCTAACGCGTTTTCCTTCTCTTGGATTCCCCTTAGTTGGCATCAATGACCAGCGCTTATCCTGCCCACATGCTACGTGCCCGGCACATGTGCATTCATTCCAAATTTCAATTATGACATTCGTAACCTCCATTTGATTTCTAGTGCACTCTGCTCTATTCATGTCTATTAAGGTGACACATTTCATTTCACTTTTCATCACTGGCTGCGTGGCCCTCAATTTAAATTAAAACCTCTTTGTAAGCCTCAAGGTTGCTGCTCTGTATAGGTAAGTACCGACAAAACGCCTTACGGGTAAGTACCGTTGAGATGGTAAGAGGCGGTTGTCGCTGGAGCATCCGCCACAGCACAGAAGGAGAAATTACGGGTGGTAGCCCTGTGATCCCAGCTTTCGAATAAATAGCGGTGTCTCGGAGATGCCTGAACGAGCACGGCCTCGACTCGCGTCTCGTACATATTGATCCCCATTCGGGTGTGGCGGTTCCACGTGCGGGTTCCCTCCAGCACGGCACTATCTGCAAGAGTGGAAGCCGTGTCTATGCAGAATTATGATGGTGTTCTCTGTCCTGCTGTCTACGCGAGCAGGGAGCTCCTTCTACGGGATATGCCATACTTAACCGTATTGGGCGAGAAGACTTGCCCTCGTGTGGACTGTCCCAAAATTTCCCATTCGTCTTTTTCCCAGGCAATTTCCCCGGCAGAGTGATCACTAGCTGCTGGCCTAAATCAACTCGGCCAAGCACACAAAGAGCAGAATGCTGCGTTGGAGTCTGGCATCATGGAGTACCACTTCACTCTGGAGTTTATAAAATAAATCTGACTATGTGAGTCGAGTGTATAGCCTTGCAACGTTACGTGTGCGTAATGTTTTTATTTCTTTATGAGCACTCTGAGAACTGCATCTTGAACACTCCGTGAACTGCGTGTGGAACAATGTGTTAATGCGTGCAAAAAAACTGTTAACGTACGAAAACTTCCCTCCTAGCTTGCGGGTTCTGAACTTTGCTAATCCAGCTGCTTAGAAAAATTTTTGAAATAAACCAACTTTCTGAAGTAGGGGGTAAAATGTCATACGTAACTAGCGCGAAAACGGCGGTGCGAGCATCGAGCATCGAGTAGCTGAAAGTGGCAAGTCTCCAGCCAGCTCACTTGCTCACTTGCTCTCGTGGTGTGGACAAGAATTGCTCTCGGGGTGTGGACAAGGCTGTTGTTGGTTTAATTGGTCTATCATGGTTTCTTATATTGCAATAGTTGTTTGATGAGTGTTTTTGTGCAGTGCAGACCAGACAAGATGCCGTTTTCTTTGCCTGGGCCAGGGGCTTTCCTTTGGTCTTCTTTCACGAATCCGAAGGAGGTGCCAGTGGATGTTTTCTTTAGCAATGGTAGATTATCCGTTCCAGTGGCTTTAGTCCCGACCAATGATGGCATTATTCGGATAAAGAACCCGAAAATCATTTAGGAAGAATTACGGTCGGCAACGGCCTTTTTCCAGTCTATAATGAGGTCCACCAGGTCGGCAGAGGAGGCACACTGTGCTTTTCGCCAGACCTGTACTGTCTGCTAGATCACCTGAAGTGCTTGATGTTTGCATCCCAGCCGGTTAGCACGTTCATACCTTCACTGTTCTAGGTAAACGGCGCCAAAAACGAAGACACAGAACGAGCGCTGACTTTCAACTGAAAATCCTAATAAAGTAACATTATATATATATATATATATATATATATATATATATATGAGATCTAACAGACAGTAATGCCAAGGAATGTACAGGGGAAGTTATTAGAACCAATGGTATGTAAATAAGAAGAAAGAAAAGTGGATAAAAAAATAACCAGTCATGAGCAGGAATCGAACCTACGACCTTCGAATAACGAGTTTGATGCTCTAACCACTGAGCTATCACAGCGGCCTTCCCTCCATCCACTTTTTTTTAGGGGTGCTTTTCTGTGAATATGTGAAAAAAAAAGTAGATGAAGGGAAGGCCACTGTGATAGCTCAGTGGTTAGAGCATCGAACGCGTTATTCGAAGGGCGTAGGTTCGATTCCTGCTCACGGCTGGTTATTTTTTCATCCACTTTTCTTTCTTCTTTCTTCTTATTTACATTCTATTGGTTCTAATAACTTCCCCTGTGCATTCCTTGGCATTACTGTCTGTTAGATCTCATTAATATTGTGTTAAAACACGGAAAACGAGCCCTTAGATATACACTTCTTTCCCTTATTTCATTAAACGAGGGTCTCGTACTGGCAGACTTGGTGTGTTTAGGTTGTATAAGAGGGACAATCAATCAGCTGCCCGCTCATAATAAGTTCACGTGCTACGTGACGCCAAACATGCGAATAAGAGTGTTTTCACACTCGTCCTTTGGCTTATAGATGGCGCTGACTGTCGCTCCTACTTCTAAATTCACATATAAGCCCCCCAAAAAAAGTGATTGGAGGGAAGGCCGCTGTGATAGCTCAGTGGTTAGAGCATTGAACGCGTTATTTGAAAGTCGTAGGTTCGATTCCTGCTCAAGGCTGGTTATTTTTCCATCCACTTTTCTTTCTTCTTTCTTCTTATTTACATTCTATTGGTTCTGATAACTTCCCCTGTACATTCCTTGGCATTACTGTCTGTTAGATCTCATTAATATTGTGTTAAAACACGGAAAACGAGCCCTTAGATATACACTTCTTTCCCTTATTTCATTGAACGAGGGTCTCGTACTGGCAGACTTGGTGTGCTTAGGTTGTATAAGAGGGACAATTAATCAGCTGCCCGCTCATAATAAGTTCACGTGCTACGTGACGCCAAGCATGCGCATAAGAGTGTTTTCACACTCGTCCTTTGGCTTATAGATGGCGCTGACTGTCGCTCCTACTTCTAAATTCACATATAAGCCCCCCAAAAAAAGTGATTGGAGGGAAGGCCGCTGTGATAGCTCAGTGGTTAGAGCATCGAACGCGTTATTTGAAAGTCGTAGGTTCGATTCCTGCTCAAGGCTGGTTATTTTTCCATCCACTTTTCTTTCTTCTTTCTTCTTATTTACATTCTATTGGTTCTAATAACTTCCCCTGTACATTCCTTGGCATTACTGTCTGTTAGATCTCATTAATATTGTGTTAAAACACGGAAAACGAGCCCTTAGATATACACTTCTTTCCCTTATTTCATTGAACGAAGGTCTCGTACTGGCAGACTTGGTGTGCTTAGGTTGTATAAGAGGGACAATTAATCAGCTGCCCGCTCATAATAAGTTCACGTGCTACGTGACGCCAAGCATGCGAATAAGAGTGTTTTCACACTCGTCCTTTGGCTTATAGATGGCGCTGACTGTCGCTCCTACTTCTAAATTCACATATAAGCCCCCCCAAAAAAGTGATTGGAGGGAAGGCCGCTGTGATAGCTCAGTGGTTAGAGCATCGAACGCGTTATTTGAAAGTCGTAGGTTCGATTCCTGCTCAAGGCTGGTTATTTTTCCATCCACTTTTCTTTCTTCTTTCTTCTTATTTACATTCTATTGGTTCTAATAACTTCCCCTGTACATTCCTTGGCATTACTGTCTGTTAGATCTCATTAATATTGTGTTAAAACACGGAAAACGAGCCCTTAGATATACACTTCTTTCCCTTATTTCATTGAACGAGGGTCTCGTACTGGCAGACTTGGTGTGCTTAGGTTGTATAAGAGGGACAATCAATCAGCTGCCCGCTCATAATAAGTTCACGTGCTACGTGACGCCGAACATGCGAATAAGAGTGTTTTCACACTCGTCCTTTGGCTTATAGATGGCGCGGACTGTCGCTCCTACTTCTAAATTCACATATAAGCTAAAAAAAGTAGATGGAGGGAAGGCCGCTGTGATAGCTCAGTGGTTAGAGCATCGAACGCGTTATTCGAAGGTCGTAGGTTCGATTCCTGCTCACGGCTGGTTATTTTTTCATCCACTTTTCTTTCTTCTTTCTTCTTATTTACATTCTATTGGTTCTAATAACTTCCCCTGTACATTCCTTGGCATTACTGTCTGTTAGATCTCATTAATATTGTGTTAAAACACGGAAAACGAGCCCTTAGGTATACACGTCTTTCCCTTATATATATATATATATATATATATATATATATATATATATATATATATATATATATATATAGACAGTTATTCGCGCATGCTCCGGCATGGCGAGAAACTAAACAAACTAAATAAACTAAAATATCTGCTGTGTAGACACTAGGCATCTTGCCCTAACAACGTTAGTGCCAATAATCAAAAAATGGCAATTCTTTATCAAGGAGAGTGATTGGAGGTTCACCAACGCAGTTTTTGCCGGCCACTAACTCGCCAGATGAGGCGCTGGCCTCAATCAAGCGGTCGCGAATGACTCAAGCTTTCGAAATGATCTGAGCGCTCAGAACAACAAGTGCTTCATGAATTTCGTTTCCAAGTTTTCATTACACCTAAACAACGCGATTACAACCGAAAACCCAGCTGTATAGGAGCTTCGAATGCAGCCGCGGCATTCGTTTGCGCGAGAGACGGCGCGGCGGCATCTCTACTACAGTTCCGGTACCTGGCGGTGAACCACCGCACTAGCACCAATGGCCGCTTCCCATTGAAATTCGCTCCTTTGCCCAGGTACTGAAAAAAAAGAAGAGGCGCTGGCCTCAATCAAGTGGTCGCGAACGACTCAAGCTTTTGAAATGAGCTGAGTGCCCAGAACAACAAGTGCTTCACGATTCTTGTTTCCAAGTTTCCATTACACCTTAAAAAATGCGATTACAGCTGAAAACCGCGCTGTCTAGCCGTTTCTAATGCAGCCGCGGCATTCATTTGCGCGAGAGACGACGTGGTGGCATCTCTACTCCAGTTGCGGCGCCTGGCGGCGAAACGCCGCACTAACTCCGACGACCACTTCCCATTGAAATCCGTAAAACGTAAAACCCTACCATTTATGTGCTACAAACAAGTGGTTGTGAATGATGCGCTTCGTAATTGTACCACCACCTTATGGTATTCAGCAGAACTCAATCGCAATACAAACTTCGCTTGAAAGGCGCCCCTGAACAAACTCCGTATCCCAAATAATCTCCACGGCTCCATTCGTGAATCGTGATGCCTGTCCACGTGACAGTATGAAAAAATAGGCTCTCGATTAGTTCGTATGCTACGGATGTAAGTTGCGAATTGCGCCCTATCCTGTTTTGCCATTGAGTCTTCCACCCGCGGAATATGAATTCTTTCTCATGACTACCGTGCACGATCAGCAGATTTGACTTCGTTTTGTGTGTTTTTGAATGCGCATGTGCACATAACAACGAATAGCCAAAAAGTGCTGCATTCTTGTTACGTCATAACTAGGTCTGAGATTTCCGACGTATTTTGTGGCTAAATAAGTGACTGGGAGGAGAGAGCGTATTCCACAGTGCGAACGTGGGTGACAAGCGAAGCTCCACGGGATGGCACGGTGGGAGCGCGGCAAGTTTCACACCGTCACATACCAGAAGCATCACACCATCGTTTTAAACTGCACCCTCACCCCCCCCCCCCTGCCCCCCATGTTCAACTCACTATTCGGTGCTTTATGCTGAAGAAAGACTCTCCGAATTCTCAGCCCAGGCGAAACGACTGTCAGCGTCGTCGTCTTCCCGTCGTCGTCTCGTCGGCAGCACTTGACCTCCAGCAGGTGATTGAAAACAGATCTAAGTGATATCTTGAAGAACCTTACTTTTAAATTCACATAAAAACAGCGCAAATAACGAGAGACCAGAAAAGGAGACAGACAGCGGCACTGTCTGTCTGTGCCGCTGTCTGTCTCCTTCTTTTCTTGTCCCTCGTTATTGGCGCTGTTTTTTGTGTGAATCATGTCGTACCAACTCTCCAAAGCAACCACATTAGCTACTTACTTATAAAAGTAAAAAAATCACGCTAAAGTAACAAGAGCGCCATGCTTCATTATTTGAGAGCCACCCTTACTCATGAGTCATGACTACACTTTTCATTATTCACCCGAGGCACGAGTTGAATACGCACGATTGTTCTATAGTAGCACTATGCGGCATGCCAGCATCCCAGCTTCACCACCTTGAAAGTAAGGTTGCGCCTAAAAGAGCCGAGGCACCTATTCTGTGTCAGGCTTACTATCGGCGGTACATGGGCTGAGCCCGATGACTGAAGAGATTACGCCGCCAGTCCGCCTTTTATTCTTTGCGTACGCTTACCACATTTCGTATTTGTGAAGCAGTACTGGTGACCGAGCACACTGTCACTTTCTTGTGTGCTTTGCCAAAAGCGATAGGTTTTATTGCCATTCCAACGTAAATGATTTGCTGGGTGGTTCCGGGTCGCTCTCTTATATATACCGGCTTTCACTAAAACTTTGTAACAAGGAGATTGCTTGCTCAGTAGGAATGACACTCTCGTCTCAAACGGTCCAATAACTGGTTTTTGAAACCCAAGACCATGCATTTACGAATAGGGCATACTTTATAATTTTGTGATCAAAAAAGAAAAAAAAACTGTGTCAATACGATGAAATCGAGTACATAATCTGTGATGGAGATAGCGCGGAGACAGGAAAAAATGAAACGCACAATACACGCATCGAGATTCACCTTTATTCCTAAGGTAGTGTGGAACAGTCCTAACAAATGAAAAGCTCTCAACTCTGTGACCGTATCATTATGTGGCGCAATGGAACGTGCTTCTTCCCTCTCGCTCCAATACAAGGCGTGCTTTTCCACTAAGGACAAATGGGGATCATCATAACCTGGGACAGTATGCACCCTATTAATTGCCCCCATGCATGCAAGCGTATTACTTTTCCTTCTTCCTTTTGTATTTTTCCTCGCCGATTTACTACCCATTTCCCCCATGTAGAGTAGTAACCCGGTTGCAAGATAGTTAGCCTGCATAACTTTTTTTTCTTTCAGTTTTCTCTCTCGGCCCATAATGGACGTCGCCTACACTATCGCAACTGTAGTGACTATAATATCCATGACCATCAGCCTCACTACGCTCACCGCAGGACCCCTTCCATACTTCTCCAATCAATCCGGTTTTTCGCTACCTGTGGATGCGTCATCCTCATCAACCTCAGAATCTGATCGGTACAGCTAATTTTCTGCCCCCTCTTGACGTGCATAGCTTTCCTTAGATTACATGTAGTCTGCAACTTTCAATGAACAGCGTTTAGCTTGCCTTCTTCTCACTACGGCGGATCAGTGGTTAGGGTGATTGGCTGCTGACTCGCAGGACGCGGGTTCGATTCCGGCTGCAGTGGTCGCATTTCAATGGAGGCGAAGTTGAAAAGGCCCGTGTACTGCGCGATGTAGATGCACGTTAAAGAACGCCAGTTGGTTGAAATTTCGGGAGCCATCCACTACGGTGCTGTCTCTCATATCATATGGTAATTTTAAGACGAAAAACTCCACATTTTATTATTATATTTTCCTCACTACACGCCATGTTCATCCCCATTTCTTTTTCTTGATACTACTGTGTTCAAATGATGTCTTAAGGCACTGCTTCACCAATATGCCACCCACGCCGCCCTTCACGTGTACCTCTTACGGTTCTAGTGATTGGCAGACCATAGCACATTCTACCGAGGTCAACTATGCATTGCAGTCTTTTTTACCGACATGCTCCAGAACGCCGGAAGTGAGCTTTAGAACAACGGCCACAAAACCTATTCATTGTTTCATGGATATAAAATTCTTTTTCCTACTTTCAAAACCCAATTTGATAAGTTGAGTGGTTCTATTTGAAATGGCATCTAGGAACAGTGGAAAATTTCGTCGCAATGAGGATCTGCTATCTCAAAATTACAGACACTAAATAACGAGCAGAAAAATAAGAATTATAATACCATCGCAAATGACGATGGAACTGCAAATGCCGATGTCAGAGCAGTAACAAAGTCATTCTGCCAAAAATTCTCGGTCTCTCTGACTGACACAAACAATAAAGCAGTCACAATGGCAACCAAGGCACATCGGGAATCAACAGTGCACATCAACCCCTACTCATAGTTGGTTCATCAGTTCACTATATGCGAGAACATCTCTCCGCGAGAATACTATTCAGAGCTAGCCTCTGAATCCTAGGTCCTGACCATTTGTCCAAGCACTTTCTACACTGCCCGATTTTTTTCGATATTCTTGCTGGTGATTATAATTAATTAAGTCTCAGCATTCTGAAAAGTGTCAGCCTTCGATGTCTCTAAACCACGCACACATTGCCTGATTCACATCATGTGTTGGTCATTCCATGTTCTGCCTAGCATTTCTAAGTGTGTTTAAGCAACACTAAAAAGAAAGACGATTTTTCACGTACTATAAAGTACAGTTTCACAGTACCGAGAGCACCACTTTTTTATCGCGAGTTGACGGCACGGTAAGCGAAGAAACGTGCGAAAAGAGAATTCGAGTGGAGACACCACCTTGAAATTCCCGCACCAAGCAGCGTGACGTCACAGACTTTGACCACCTCTATTGGGTCCTAACGTGTTTATTCGGTGTAAATGAAGTAAATTGTCACCTTTGAGTGACGTATAGGTAAAACATGTGGTTTTGGGGCGTTAAACCCCACATATCAATCAATCAATTATAGCTAACACATGAAGTTTCAAAAAATTTCATCGAGTTCATTTTGTGAAAATACGAAAATACATTTCGAAATTAGTGACGCCATGCACGGAGGTCTCGGCATGAAATTTAAAAATCAAAGTTCTGCCCTAATACACTGCGTAATAATGAATTATCATAGCAAAACTTGTGACATTAGAGTTCTGACATTATTCTAAACCAAGTGATTGCTTCACTTCAGGGTCCCTTTAACGTGACTACACACGCTAAAGAAGATGTGGTGCCTTATCCGAGATAGATCGCGAAAGGTGAGAGTGTCACATTTCACGTCATAGGGTCTGACGTGTTCCATAACTGAATCAGTTGCTTTCCCGTGACATTATCACTGGCCGTGTGTCATATCGGATGGGTCAAAACACAAGATTGAGCGCACTGTAATAAGGCAGTGCTACCCGAATGGCACGTGGTCTCAAGTGTACCAGCCTCTAGCTATACTTGAAATGTAGAAAGTGTAGGATATGTTTTCAACGCTTCTTGTGTAATTGTTCAAAGTGAAGCATAATAATTAAGGAACGCAACCTTCCGCGAAACGTATTTTGTTGATAGTTGCCGGTGTGCGATAAATCAGGCAAGCAATGCACGATACATGCTGATGGCGCATGGACACCGCAAAAAACCACGCGCACAAAAAACAGTGATGACTGAAACGCAACGAGCTCGATGAAAGTTTCAGTGTGAGAAAATTCTGCGCACATACACCAGGAATTCAGTATTATATTACAGTAAAACTTCTAGACAGTGACACTATCATGGTTCACGAATTTCTCGTCGATCCCGGCCAAGGCCCATCAGCCTGCAGTGTAAAGGAGTACGGTTGTTGCCAACCGATCTTCCCCCACGACGCTTGATACAGACGTTACGATACCACTCAGGTACTAACTAGCGCTGCCCACGCAACCGCGGAAAACGCGAGATGCACGCTTGAGTGCGGTAACACAAGCTGCTGTGGATTCGTCGGAACCATTGTGTACAAAACACTTTTCTTACACCGGGGTACGAATAAACCTGCGTTGTAACCTCTGAGATTTTCTGTGCGAATCTTGGAGGCCCTGATACGCGTTCGTGTACTTTCACGTTCAGATTACAAATTACGCTGGCGTCGCGCTCTTTTTTTTTTCACAGCACAATGACGCGTACTGTTGTCATTGAACTGTATTTCCACGTGCCTGCCACATCGGTGCAAGCCACGCCCTCATGCATTGGACATTCTATGAGAGGAGTACGAGGGCCGAAGGAGGAAGCGGACTGACTTAGCAAGGGAGTTGCACTTCACAACGTCACGCACGATTGTTTGTGACGCGCAGGCCTGCGAACCCTCCTACTGTTCGGGCACAGCAGTAAACCTCCCGAAAAACATCCTCAACACCACCGCGAGCAGCAAATAACAACAAAGGGCCGTGGCACTCCGCAAGTTACTTTTGCCGCAGCATTCAACGTCATGCAGAAAAGCGTATTAAGATCAGGAAGGGGCAAACACAGTTGTCGCGAGTCACATAGCACCTAGTTCATTAATTAGCCTAGCGTGCACGTGCTTTGTATTTGCGACTTTAGGTATGATTTATGACGTCTAAAAAATTTTACTGGAAATCTTTTGGGGTTGTTCGTGACGTTGCTGTGGCCTTGAGAAACAATAAACGAAAACGCACGGCAGCTATCCGCATGCTAATTCGTATTTTCTGGAGATACAAACTTCAGTTACGAATATTTTTGTAGACTCTGCAGTATTCGTATCACCGAGGCTTTAATGCTACCGTTAATTTCTCTGAAAGTTTAGACTTTCCTTCCAACCGGCGGTGATAATGTATTTTTTGTTTATTCAAGGCATGAGCCCCATAAAAAACCATGACGTCAACGAAAATAACAAAACACGCCATCACTTTTCAGTTTTTCTCAATAGCCAATGAAATCACACCGAAGGCGACCAATTTGTGATTGTCGCTTTTCGTGATCGTTTCAAATTACGGGCCATGTATCAAGTTCTTTTTTTTTCCGAGAAGCTTTTTCAAGGAGTGACGCGGCGCTGGGGTGGAACACCCCACTACTACGCAGATGCCTATGATCAACTTCTATTCTAACTCCTGGTCTTTATTAAATGCATTCGTCGCAAGTTTCTGCGCACAACCAAGCCCACCGACGCTGAAACTGACGCGACGATGAAAAAAGTGCTCCTCGGACACGTAATTTGTGATTAATTTTTTTCTGTGGCTTTGTGCCACAGAACGGGTTGACAGCTTTTATTCCATTAAAAGGACCAACAACAGATTTTTTCTGGTGGGACTTATAACCTTACCCTTCACAGTGTTCACAGCTGCAGTGATTTATTCATATGTGAGGTTTAACGTCCCAAGAGCACCATATGATTATGAGGGATGCCGTAGTGGAGGGCTCTGAAAATTTCGACCACGTGGAGTACTTTAACCTGCATCCAAATATGAGTACGCGGGCCTACAACATTTCCGCCTCCATCGGAAATTCGGCCGCCGCCGCCGGGATTCGATCCCGCGACCTGCGGGTTAACAGCCGAGTGCCTTAACCACAAACCACGGTTGTGAGGGGCAGCTGCAGTAGTTACTGCCCGAAACAGGTATAGTTGTTTTATAAGCAGTATTTTTCGATTTGAAAGGCTATGAACACAGACGTGCCTTTTTGTCCAGCAAGGCTGAGAATTGATAGCGATGCCGGTAGCCCTTCTAGCGACTGGTGTATGATGTCATTGTTCTGCTTTCGCAGGTGTTCCTGTACCTATGCTTGACCGCGTTTATTCTGAGCTTTAGAACTATTCTCCGAAATAACAAGCCGTTACAATAATACGATGTGGCTTTATACAGCCACATCGTATTTGTACCACATTGTGTATTTGTACCACATTGTGTATTTGTACCACATTGTGTATTTGTACCCTGTATTTGTACCACATTGTGTGCTCCTGTGCGCAAGATTGATGCGCCTGCCCCGCCGCGATGGTCTAGTGGCTAAGGTACTCGGCTGCTGACCCGCAGGTCACGGGTTCAAATCCCGGCTGCGGCGGCTGCATTTCCGATGGAAGCGGAAATGTTGTAGGCCCGTGTGCTCAGATTTGGGTGCACGTTAAAGAACCCCAGGTGGTCAAAATTTCCGGAGCCCTCCACTGCGGCGTCTCTCATATTCATATGGTGGTTTTGGGACGTTAACCCACACACATCAATTAAGATTGATGCGCCTGTGCCGTAGATGGCTTGTCCGATCATCGTCACTCTTTCGACACATGAGCCAAGTCACCGAAAGCATCACTGCGCCTGTCTCATTTATGAAACAAATTGTAGGTAAAAAAAAATCACGTCACTTCAAAATCTAATGGACCTGCAAACTGCGTGCATGGTTTCATGAGCACACAGAAAAAGTTTCTCAAGACGCGCTGACGAGCACAGGATTATTACGTCATGCGAAGAAAGCGCCACTTTATTACGCATTACTAACGCAGGCCTATAAGTGCAGTACTCAACCCGCATATCTATAACGACGGAGCGTCGCGCGCGGAACAGAACGAGCCACATATGCAGTCGCAAATACGCTACATCTGAGCATGCGCTGCGCTAGTGATGTTCCTGCCTTGCAGTACTGATCCCTGTTTATCACTGCAGATGCATGTTTATCACCGCTTTGGCCATTGAAAGCGTTCTGAACAATTCAGCAAAACAACACTAAGCAAGCAATAAAAACGAACTGAACCATTCTCGCTGTGATGTGATATCACGAAGCGAGAATAAGTTTATAGTTTAAAAGGGGCCTATCCCGGCAATCGCTTGTTTTTTTTCTTTTCTTTGCGTTCTGTTATGTTGACAGCGCTTCGACGGCCAAAGCTGTCATCGAGGCCGTGGATATAAAGAAGGGTGGAAACTGCAAGGCAGACAAATCACTGGCGCCGCGCATGCTCAGATGTGGCGTATTCGTGACTGCAGATGGCGCTCGTGATGTTCCGCGCGCGACACTCCGTAGTTATAGACATGCGAGTTGAGCGCTGTACATTTTATGGAGTAATATTTTTCACTATAAGGAAGTAAAAATATTTCAATACTAACAAAAAAATTGTTCACCGCGTACACTAGTTCACGGTCACGTGACAGGGCATCTCGGATAAATAATATACGTGACACCAGGTAGCACGATAGGCTATTTTCGCAATCTTCAATAAAAAATAACTATATAACTCTACTTCTCACGAGAAAAAGAAGGGTTAATTCGAGTCGCTATGAGGGACAATTTTGCCCTCCGTGCAGTCATCTCATTTCATGTTCTAGGCAGTTGCCGGTCTTTTAAAAGGTGGTCATAGATGTTTTTTGTGTGACATGTTGTGTGTACGTTTTGTTTCTGTCGTGAACTGCGAATATATTTTTAATTTGTCCTCGCACGCGGATGAAGTAGCGGGTTGGGCGTAACCGCAAGGCATATATCAGCAGTATTAATTCGAATGTCGGAGAGATAATTTTCAACGTTGACAATTCTCAGTACAAAACAGAGAGACTCGGATACTTTAGTATTAAAGCAATGCATTTAATCCAATCTTCTGTAACTATAAGCTGGACAGTGAAATGAGTTCTTATTACTGCAGTTATTGCATGTGTGGCGTCAAATGTTTTACTGCTACCGTAATTTCACTGGCAGTCTTGAACGTGGTGCAGAAAAAGGTGAATTCTGTGGCCGTCAGGTGCTGCTCATAAATTCTACGACCTCGCCAACCATCACACACGGGAAACCAAGCAGCTGTGAGCGTGAGGATGGTTCTCGGGTGAATGAAAGCGTACAGCTGTCATACGATTCAATTGTGCAAATTTATATGGCCCTGGCATACCTTTGCGACACTCTAAAATTCATTCAGGATGGCAATTATTTCAGGCTGTACTTATCTGTGTCAAATACCTGAACTTCTCAAACAAACATACGTAATTAGTTTGTAAATTTCGGCGATCACGCAAGCACGAACCTGGCATTTTATCACGCGATCTCCATAGTTCGGTGGCATACGCGCAGAGGTGGTCAAGTGGTCAGGCTGCTCGATTACTGGCACGAAGGTCGCAGGATCGAATACCGACCGCGGTGGCTGCATTTTGTTGGAGACAGAATGCCGGAGAACCACGTGCTTAGGTTTAGATGCATGTTAAAGAACCTCAGGTGGCGGAAATAACCGGAGCTCTCTAGTACGGTGTTTATCATAATCATACCGTGCTTTTAGAATCCCAAACCCAACCAGTATTCTTAGTTTCGTGGGATAGGTTTGGAAGCAGAAACAATATATTGCACACATATTCATCATCATAATAAAGTGGTGAAAGACATGTCCCCTTGTTTACTGTTCAGGAACCATGTGTTCCGACTATTTTTTTTTTTTGCAAATTAGTCATTCACGCAGAATCCAAGAAAAGCAAGCACTCTCGAAAGCCTTACTCTACTCTGTGCAAGATACGTGACAGTCAACAATGTTGTTTAATAATTATTTGTTGAGTAATTGAGCGAGTCGCTGTAGTTAGCTACTGGTTCAAAACGACCAGACAGCTTGGGCCGTCTTCACCGAAAAGCGTAACCCAATAAGACCGCGCTGTTTCAATAACATTTTCAAAAACTCTGCTGATCTGTAATCTGCCTCTTGTCATCTAGAATTCAAATACTTATTGAACACGACTGCTTTCAAGCATTTTTGTTTTTTATCATGAGGCATCCCATGAGGTGGCCATGTAAACATAACCTTGAATCATTAACTCTATACACAATAAAGAGTGAACGTCCACATTTCAGTTACTTTGGAGAGTATTATCGATATGTTCCTCGAATTCTGATGTCAAATACCCTTTAAAATGATTCATATACGCGGTTTGAGCTAGAACTACTTTGAAATGGCAACGTTAGCTAATATATTGTTAATTTCCCTGCCTCTTTTTCTCCCCGCGTGCGTGCTCCAACTCTCTTGACGGTCCCGGCCCTTTAGAGAGAAAATTTTGCGACTGTGGCCCACTACGTCTGGTGGGTTTGAGACCCCTTACATATAGATCAGATAAGCTGGCTTCATTATCATTATCATTTACCTTCAGAAGAGGCCGTGGGTAGAAAATAAGAAACGTCCGAAGGAGTGATTCATGTTTGCTCTAAACGCCTATCAAGTGTAAAATCACACGGTAGCAGGAAAGAAGATACATACAAAGCTTTCGCCGTACGCTAACTGTTGACAGCGCCTCTCACCGGCCTTGTACTCAGGATGATCTACTGGAGAAATATTGGTTCAAGTTACATTGGCCGAGACAAACGATAGTTTGCTCATATACTAATACTGACACGCCAGATCTAATCCAGAGATAAGAATATGACTGTGGCGCGCGCGCGGACACAGACGCACACACACACACACTCACACACACACGCACACACGCACGTACACACACACACGCACGCACGCACACACACACACGCACGCACACGCACGCAAACACACACACGCGCACGCACACACGCAAACACACAAACGCACACGCACGCACACACACGCGCACACACACACGCACACGTGCACACACACACATACACGCACGCACGCACACACACACGCACGCACACACACATACGCAGGCATGCACACACACACGCACGCACGCAAGCACACAATCACACAAACACACGCACACACACACACATACACACACACACACACAGGCATGCACACACACGCACGCACGCACGCACACACAAACACACGCACACACACACGCACACAAACACACACACACACACGCACACACACAAACACACGCACGCACACACACACGCAGGCGCGCGCGCGTACGCACACTAACTACATTAGCAGTTTCAGAAAAATAAAGGCAGCAGTCAGGAGTTGATAAGAGCTCACAATGAAAAATTGGTAAACAGGGCATGTGTGCTGTAACCGACGTTTGGAAAAGCGTGCTTGTCTTTTTCAATGTTGCAGCCTTGAAGAGGACAAGCCTGTGAATCAAGATGTCGGCAACAGAACACACTTTTAAGTTATTCATTATTCCGTTTATCGACTGCTGACACCCTCAACACAAGTTCATTGCTGTTTACCGAAACACTGAAGCGACGCTGGCTCAAAATAGTGTACCATGTGGGCCCACCCAGTGTTTTCACCTTTGCTCCTCTCTTTTTCACTGCAACACTTTTAGGGTGACACTTGCCGCCTTTCGGAGATGAGTTATTTGTCATTTGGGGTCTTAAAACATTATGGCGCCATTGAGCACCAGTCGAGCGGCCTGCTGAGGAAGACATAAAACACGCTGTCGCAAACAGACACCTGGGAAGCTTCGTTTATTACCTGGAATGGCAGCCACTTCGTTATTGCCGACACATACTAAAAGGCCTTCTCTATGTTTATAGTGCAGCTTTAACGTGTCAATAATTAAAGCAAGCACGGTGGACCACGCCTTTAA
The DNA here is from genome assembly GCA_013436015.1 of Rhipicephalus annulatus. Classification (NCBI taxonomy): domain Eukaryota; kingdom Metazoa; phylum Arthropoda; class Arachnida; order Ixodida; family Ixodidae; genus Rhipicephalus; species Rhipicephalus annulatus. The sequence continues at coordinate 189,300 of WOVY01016092.1, read as the reverse complement.
CTCTCTCTGTAGTGCGAATATTGTGCCGGTTTCAGCCGGAGCTTATCGACGAACAGTTTGGGTTTTCATCGAGGCTTTTGTTAGATTACTGTGCTTTTATTTCTCGAAAAGATAGTGCGTTGTGCAGTATTTGGTGTAGGTTTGGTATATTCCTTCCAAAAGGCCAGTCCCAGTCGTGTACATGCTCGTCTCCTCTTTGTATTTTCCGCTATTTTCGTTTTTCCTCTTTCATCGAGACTCCCATCTAAGCAGTTTTTTTTATTTGTCTCTACATTCATGTGCAGTTTTATCGCCTGCTCAAAGCAAGTATACTTGCCAGAACCAGTAGGTTTGACGTTATTATTTATGCGACTGCAACAACAGAAATGACAGCAGGCTTAAATGTCAGAAGCGTTCAAAACCCCCAGTTGGTGGACAGTTTCCTGTCTCTTGGAGGGCTGTAATTTCCTGTACGAAATTAGGGTCCCTGATCTACGTATTGCAAGGTTAGCTTGGCATGTCGTAATATCGGTGCACGCTCTGAATTCTGTATGTGGAGCAGCACAATTGAAAAGGAAAAAGGCGTATGAAATCAGATATGGCTGATGGCGTTATAGCAGAAGAGGATTCTCAAAGCACATATCGTTGCAACAGATGGTGAAAGTACATAATCCATCTGATCGTCCCACTCTTTGGACAGTAAGTGTACTGTCGAAATCCCGTGGGAAAAGTAATTTTACCTGTCACCTTAATTCATACTCCTTGGTTACAAAACAAGACAAACATTGTGTACGCCGTTATGCACGTTTTAAATTTTCATGCACGTTTTCGTTGTTCTAAATCAATTACACAGAGTACATGGTCTCGGTGTATTAACTCTGTCACTAAAAAGGCTGCGTGACATAATAGTATGGTTGCTTGTGCCGCCATGAATTTATCTGTTTTGTTTTTCTCTGTGATCGTCACTGTGGCTGTTTTTTTATTGTTTCTCAAATGTTGCCACAAAATTTTCTTCAGTAACTCTGACAGTAGTTGTTTACTGTTTTTACTGTCTTGTCCATTCGTGCATTATGTATACGGCGTACTTCGACTGCTGTGAAACTTCCCAGTGTGTGATTTGGCCAGGTTTCTCTTAAGCTGCTGAATACAACTTTTTTTGTGTTGCCATCGTCGCAACGTTGTTTGTTGATGATTTTGCGTTCAAAAACGTGATATGAATGTTAGGGACGTCGTAATGGAGGGCCTGATTTCAACGACGCAGGGTTCTTTCGCGTGTTTCTAAATCTGAGCACTTGAGCAGATTTTGTCCATTGAGATATGGCCGCTGCATCCGAGAGCCGGTCCCGCGAACTAACACGGTGTTACTAACATATTGCTCAAAGTAAAAAGTACGACCACAGTGGCCGCATTTTTGATAGAGGAGAAAATGCTGGGGGCCTGTCTGCTATGAATAAGGTGCTCGTTAAAGCACCCTACATGATCTAAATTTTCGGGGACTTCCACTACAGCACCGCTCATAATCACACCATGGTAGTTTTGAGATGTTAAACCCGAACAATTGCTTTGGTTATTAATGTACGAGGTCATTGTTCTAGGAGGTGTTGGATCACGGTACACGCAAATGGACGCGTAGCCCACATGATCACGCACGTGTGCGACCGCTACAGATCTGACGGTCACTGGGCTTCGTACATCGATGTACCGAACGAAAGAAGAAACACAACCAAAATAACGTTCTTCTAACGCTCGATTGTGCATGATTTTTAAATAAACCAGAAACATTAAAAATAAATATTTCTCGGTTTCTACTTGCCAGAACCACGATGTCAATACGAGGTCAACGGTAGAGAACGCTGAAAACTTTGACCATCTTGTGTTCTTTAAGCGCAACTGACATCGCACAGTAAACTCTCTGCTACTGTTTCTCCTTCACGAAATATGACCACCATGGCCTGGAACCGAACCTGTTCTTTCAGGTCACCAGCCGCCACTCTTCATAGCCGCTGCAACAATTGGCAGTATATTACATGCAGTGTCTCCACAGACACCACTCCTCTCAATAAAAAACTTGGAATAAAACTTTCATTAGGAACAGTGTAAGACAAAAAGCTATATATATATATATATATATATATATATATATATATATATATATATATATATATATATATATATATATATATATATATACGAGCTCTCTATTCGCTGTGCCTTTTATGAGATTTTCAGAGCGCTGGATTGCATACAGCTTGCGATAGTAGTTCATGGAGATGAAAGAAAAAATCTGTAAACAGAGGTTTGTCGAGCTAAACGCTCAAGAGAACACAAGAGATCTGTCTAGCCTGTCACTTCTGCCACAAGACCTTCAACGAAGACAAGGACGTGCTTAGCGAGTCTCAGCCCCTTGAGGAGCACAAGTTACTCACGCTAACGCAACGGTACCTTCGTGCCCTGCGAGAATAAGTGCGGTCCCTCAAAGCACACATTGATGAACATGATGCCGTCCTGACCACAGCCGACATGCTCTAATTCACGGAGACGTGAAGCGATGGACACATGCACATCAATGAACTCGTTCCAGTCATCAGCACCAAAAAAGCGGAGTGTCCAGTGGGCGATGTCGGAATGTACATCAAGCTACCCGATGCGGCTGAAGATTTCGCGTTGCTAATAACCAGCGAGAGCCATAACGGGTATCACGCCGCTGTGAAGCTCTCATCCGGGATAACAGTCATGGCCATGTACTTGGCACCGAATTTGTCAGACGGAGACTTCACCAAGTACTTCAAGCAGGCAAAGAATCGATAGAGGACCGAGTTAAAACATGTGTGATGACGTTTATTCGAGCAGAGAAGTCGCAACGAGGTCACAACGGAAAGTGGGGGTACGGCCAGTCTGGCAAAGGCGGCACAAACTCTCGCGCAAGCAGAGCACGGGCTTTTTCGTTGTCTTCCGAAGGCGCATACGCGTTGGTGCGTATGCTCCACTACAATACCCCCGGGGTGAAGGGTAGCCATCCTGGCGACTCAGGGAGTAGGCACAATGAGGGGGTCGTAGTGGGGCTTGAGACGGTCGTCGTGTACGGTCTCGCGTCCTTGACGGCGCAAATCGGGTGATTTTGTTAATAGCTCGATGATGTAATTCACCGGGGAGGTCGCGTGAATGACACGGTACGGACCATGGTACCGAGCCAGAAGTTTAGAAGACAGGCCAGGAACGTGCGGGGGCACCCAAAGCCACACAAGGGAGCCAGCGCGAAATGAAGGAGCTATGTGGTGAGCGTTGTTGTGTCGAGTCTTTTGTAGACCTTGAGCCTCACTTGTCAGAGACCGAGCCAACTGACGGCAGTCTTCAGCGTATCTGGCGACTTCCGAAAGCGGGGAGCACTCAGATGCATCAGGGCGGTACGGTAGTATAGTGTCGAGTGGGTGGGAAGGTTCGCGGTCGTACAATAGAAAGAACGGGGAAAAACCGGTAGTCGCTTGCGTCGCGGTGTTATAAGCGAAGGTAACAAAGGCTAATACAGCGTCCCAGTTAGTGTGGTCAGAGGAGGTGTACATCCTCAACATGTCGCCAAGTGTGCGGTTGAACCGCTCAGTAAGACCATTTGTCTGTGGAGGGTATGCGGTAGATTTCCGGTGGATAATGTTGCATTCAGCGAGGATAGCTTGAATGACCTCCGACAGGAACACTCGACCCCTATCACTGAGTAATTCCCGTGGAGCACCATGGCGTAGAATGAAGCTGCGGAGAATGAAGAGTGCAACTTCGTGGGCGGTTGCTGCTGGTAGAGCTGCAGTCTCAGCGTAGCGTGTCAGATGATCGACTCCGACAATAATCCACCGGTTTCCAGAGCTACTATATGGGAGGGGGCCATAGAGGTCTATACCCACGCGGTCGAATGGGCGAGCCGGGCACGCGTGGGGCTGTAACATGCCAGTAAGTTGCCGCGGTGGTGTCTTGTTCTGTTGGCAAGTGGTGCAAGACTGGACGTATTTCTGCACAAAGCGATACATTCCTCGCCAGTAATATCGTTGGCGCAGCCTTTCGTAGGTTTTCAGGACACCTGCGTGAGCACATTGGGGATCTGCATGCAAATTCATGCAGATGTCAGAGCGCATATGAGTTGGGACAGCAAGGAGCCACTTCCGCTGAAGATTTGTGGGTCCCTCTGGCGAGTACCGCCGGGGAAGGTAGACGGGGCAGCCGATGGTGCTGGCTGGGCTGGGACGGGCTGGTTGGCGACTGCGTCAGTCATGTTTCGCGGTAGTCTTTCAGGCAACTTGTGAGAGCGGAGCTCCAGGTCTGCTTGGGGATCTCAGCAGCCTCCACCAAATGTGATGACGTTTATTCGAGCAGAGAAGTCGCAACGAGGTCGCAACGGAAAGTGGGCGTACGGCCAGTCTGGAAAAGGCGGCACAAACTCTCGCGCAAGCAGAGCACGGGCTTTTTTGTTGTCTTCCGAAGGTGCATACGCGTTGGTGCGTATCCTCTACTACACACGTTTCTTTGTACTCGTCGGAGATCTGAACGTTGATGTCGTATATGTGCGTGTAAAATCGGCAGTGCTACGGTGTGTGTGGTGGGAAAGGAGAACGACGAGGACGCTGGCATAGTGCAATAGGACACCACCATGGTCAGCTTGGAGAGGAAAAAGAGGAGCCGCATGCGGAGAAGAACACAGACGGCGTTCTACAGAGCCAAGTTCTTAGGCCCTGCGGGTGGCGTTCTCAGACCCTGCGTTTCAGCCGCAGGGCCTGAGACGCAGTCCACGCGTTGTTGCAACGGGATAAACGTGGCCGCTGATGTCCCCTGTCTGCCACCTCACTCTTTACCAAGGCGGCAGGTTCCTTGGTAACCTCCGCAAACCGGCGCCTCTTCAAGCCAGCTTGCACCCCTCGTCTGTGCACCACGTCATCGCGTCGCCCAAAGAGCTCGGATTTTCCTACGGGTGAGCCTGTTCCTCCCAGGTACTCGATGTATGCTAGGGCGCTACGCTCGTCAGTGACTATGGTTTGTTCTTTTTGTTAGTTTTGTTCGCTGTGTGTGTGCTCCTCTTTTCTCCGTGTTTTATTGTGATAGCAATTATAGGGACACTCTCGGCTGGAATTTGCCACCAACGTCAGCGTGATGTCGGCGTCGTCGTCACTCAACATATATGTATACGCATGTATATATATGAAAATATATATGCATACGTACCTATATATAAGAAAATGCAAGAAGGCCAAAAATAACCCAGAAAAAGACTCCGGCGCACGGAATCGAACTTGGGTTCGCTGAATCGTGAGTGCCAGGCATTAACCACTGCGCCACCAACGAGCACGTCTTTCAACGTTTAAATGGCAAGCTATTTATTACCAGCACTTACCGCTGCTCACGATCATCTAGGGGGTGGGGGGGGGGACTATCGTGTTATCAGCATTGCCTGCAAGATGGCGCAATGAGTGCACGTCGCCACTTCGCGTGGTGACGCGCATTTCAATCTCCCATGCGTATTTTGCCCCACCTATAGAAAGGTAAGCGACGCTCCTTCGCGTGCCCCTATCTTGCTGTGGGGAGGAAGAGAGAATCATAGGTCTTGCCTGGCCTCGGGCTTTACCGTGTACGATTATGTTGTAGTTACTGGCCACGCAAATGTCAGTGCAATTATTGCAGTCTCCGCTCGCTAAAAACGCATGCTTTTCAGACACAGCGAAGAAACCACTGAAACACTTATTCACGTGCATCTGGACCTGTGAGTACGTTTCAGGCGTCATTTGTGCGTGAGAAATGCGGGGTACTTTTCGGTCTGCTTTTCATTCTGCGCGTGACCATCCAATTTCTTGCTATCACGTTCATTGCTTCATTGCTTCGCCTTTGCGGCAAAGTTGTGACTTTTTCAATCAAATGTAGTTTTAAACCTGGAAACAACCTCGCTATTTTCTCACGGACATTGTCGTCACTGTAGCATCTCGTCACAACATGATGCAAAGCGATTGGCTAGTACAACATATGATGCCACGTTACAATTTCTGATGCGTATCGTACGACTGCAAACGCCCCACCACCATCAGGGGCACCTGTATCGATGTTGCCTTCTCGAGCTTTTCATTGCGTCCCATCATCAGCGATCTCTTGGCAACAGATTTTACTAATTATAAAGTAACAACTTTAAGAGGGGAAAGAGTCCCCTACCTTATCGAGATACGCCCTTTTAGTACTTTGTAAAATAACATCTCTTGTGTGTATATAACGTATATAGTTCATGTATCATAAAGCAATCATTAAAGGAAAACGAGTTAGCAAGTTTGGACAGACGGCGCCTCACATTAAAGAAATCACTTGGAACAGGGCCTGAGGTGCATCTTCAGAAAAAGGCGAACATCTTCCTGACAGACTTTTTAGTGGAGACCGGGCTGGGTAAGCACCTGTGATAGACAGCCAGGGATGGGTATATTATGAAATGTGTTGGTGCATATCCTGACAGTAGAAAAGGAAGGTGTGCGTGTTAACAGCTTATGACAAGAAGATTACCTTGCTGAGTCAGCCATCAGCTCTCGAATTTTACTAGTCACACTACCACTTATTATTTAGCTGATACACTGCAATGATTCAACTTTCAGGAGAATTTCATATAACGATTCCACCACAGATATTCAACAAATTCTATTATTCCCCCCCCCCTTTTTTATTTTTTTTTTACATTGCGCCAAATATTTTTAACAGTCAAAACACAGTAATCATATTCCCCTAATCTAGAAAATCTATAGGTATTTACTTGCATTAACCACCGGCTTCTTGGCCAATCCCCCTTAGTGGGTGAGAGCCACAAAAGAAAGGAACAAGCAAGCAAGCAAGCTTATGACAGTGTGAACAGCTGTAAGCAAACTGTGTATTGGCATGACATCTGAACTGCTTTCAGTGTGCTATTATGTTTATTTAGGTTGTTCATTTTTCTGCATCGTTGTGTATTACTTTTTCGCTGCAGAAATTCATGATATGGAGTAGCCGAGGCAATATGGACCTCAACCGTACACAAATATTTAATTATCGACCCATTTGCATCATACCTTTCTTTAGTAAAGTATTCGAAAAATTGCTCGAAAATCGCCTGACCAAATACCTCCATAAATTTCAGGTTCTTTCACTTTCGCAATTTGGTTTTCGTCAAGACTATTCTACTGAACTCGCTCTGTTATCTTTAACCGAAAAGCTAAAGAGAGCAATAGATAGGGGCTTATATGCAGGTTCTGTTTTCATTGATTTTACCAAAGCATTCGACACTATCAACCACTACATTCTTTTCTTGAAGCTTGAAGCCATTGGCGTAACTGGTCCTGCACTAATGTTAATAAAAAATTACCTACTCAATAGAAGTCAAGTTGTAAGTCTGTCAGGTTTTCAATCTACACCGAAGGTAACAAATATTGGAGTCCCTCAAGGTTCTATCCTCGGCCCACTTCTCTTCATAATCTATATCAATGACCTACCAACTTCGCTTACCACTTCAGAGTCCTTACTTTACGCAGATGACACAACAATTATTAACACTGATAAATGCCTCCGATCTCTGACACAGAAATTAAATAATGATCTTTCAAGCTTGACTGCTTGGTGTTTCCATAATAAGCTTCAAATCAATCCCACCAAAACTAAGTTCGTTGTTTTTCACTCTCACCAACGTGAACATAATCATATCCCGCCAATATTTATAAATCAATTTGCAATTGAAGCTGATGAGGAGGCCACTTTCTTGGGAATACAACTTGACCGCAACTTGAAATTTCTTTCGCACATTGCTCTCCTACGACGAAAAATGGCTTACGGCATACGTGTTCTGCTTAAAGCCCGTGATATATTTTCCCAACCTACATTACTTTCATTGTACTACGCTTTTATTCATTCTCATCTTAATTACTGTATCACATCCTGGGGCAATACTTACAGTAGTCATCTTGTTTTCCTCCAAACTATGCAAAATCAATCTATTAGAATACTTACCCATAGTCACCATCGCTGTAATGCTATAGCACTCCTACAAGCCAACAACATCCTTACGGTCTGTCATACATTCAAATACAAACTAGGAATATTACTGTACAAGCAAATCAACAATCTGCTTCCTGTGTCCATTATCCCTCCATCTAATCTAGTAAATACTAACCTGACTAGGTTTGCCCACAATCGGAATTTAATCTTACCAAGGGTTCAGAATAATTATGGGAAACAAACAATTTACTTCAATGGAATCCATTTCTGGAATACTATACCTCCTGCAATCAAAACATCGCAATCCATTGGCAAATTCAAAAAAGAACTGAAGACGTTCCTCTCATCACAATCATGATCCGGGTAGTCTTCGTCACTTTCGTTAATCTCCTTCCTATTCATATCATCTCAGAACATAGGTGTAAACATCGTTTCATCACCATTCATTGCTGATACAGATGTGACATTGATCTTCTGTTCATTATGTATTTCAATGCTTTTTTTTTTTTTTTTAACTGAATTGTCCTGAAAGATGTATAGAAGTGCCTAACTACCTTATTTTTTATCTTGACCTCATTGGGAATTTTCGTAAAAATTTTAGAGGCACTGCATTACCTTTCCTTATTGTGTTGACTGATTTTGCAATTTTTTCTTCATATAGGAGAATTGATTTATTCTTATTTTGTATGTTGTCTCCTTATGGCTTCTGTCTTCCTTCTTTTTTTTTTTTTTTTTTTGGTATTTTTAATTTGTCCTTCTTTCAGCTTGCATTGTATTTTTTGCTTCTTTTTGTACTGCTGTTTGCTATTTCAATATAATTTTCTCTGTATTCATTACTGTAGGAGGTCCCGATTCAGTCTTTGACTATGGGACCTCCTTCTGTATACTAACAATTTGTAATGCTCCTGATGTCATAATAAAATCATTTCTGACTCTGACTCTGACTCTGAACCTCTCCAGAGCAAAACAGTAAGAACGGAACAGAACACAGTCCCTGAGCTCACCGAAGAACGCCATTCTTGTGGTTTTCAAATGAACATCTCTTGTGTATATATAGTGTATCTAGTTGATAGATATGTGAGGTTTAAAGAGAGAGAGAGAAAATAAGGATAAATGCGGGGAGGGTAACCAGGGATGATCTCCGGTAGGCTACCCTGCACTAGTCAAGGGCAGTTGTGTTGTAGCCGAGGGGGGGTGGGGAGGGGGGAGGACTTCAAACCTCTTCCCTCCCCAAAATTTTTCAATTTTCCTTGCGTAAATATACATGCACACATGCACACGCACGCACGAGCACACAAAGTATGCTTGAACACTCCTCTACTCTGCCGAGAAAAATGGCTGGCTATGCCCTCTAAGCCCTTAGGACTACGTCAGGGATGATTTGTACGCTTCGCATTGCCCCTGCTACCAAAAGATAGATAATTGCTGTCATCGATCACATGCTAAGCAGAGTTTCACTATTGCCATCTGCATCGGCCAGTAATGTTGCTTCGCAATTCACACCTTGCATGCCATTCTACAGGAGGACGCACTACGTGAGCAGCTCATCGACCGAAAGACGTATATTTTCGTAGGATGTCACCAGACAGTTCTGGAGAAATACAAGGTCTTTCACCGGCCCACCACAGCTTAAAATAATGAAACGAATGGTTTCACAGAAATATATATTCGAACAACAGGTAATATGCTGAAAATGTCCGTCACTTCAGATTACTAAAAATGGTACCTTGTGATTCGCTTCGTGACGTATACGCCCAAAACACTTCATGCTGCGCCGGCCACGACTGGACTCACTCCTTCCTTCTACATATAAGGATTCAAGCAGTTCAGCACAACATGTGCAATATCTCATTTTCACGCTTATGTGAGTGAGTTGACCAGTTTCCTAAGCTTCTAAGCGTTGACGAAGGTCACCAGAGATCCCGATATCACGTACCTGCTGGGCAGCAGCGTCAAATACATCATCGAGATATCTCGAAGCCTTTGAGTGTCGTATGCTCGAGACTGAGTTGTGTGGCTCTGGACTTCTTGAGCTAGCTCTAGTCGTCAAGCCCTTGAGCTTTCTTTTGTTGTAGTAATCAATAATTTCCAGGCATGACATAGCGCACATGGAACTACTAAAGCCTTACTATCACTGTGCCGTGCTCTTCTGCTCGTAATTTTCAAGGATGGTTCTACTTTTGAAGGGAGGTAAATAGAGACCCAGTAAATATGCAGATTGGGCCAGTTGGTATGAATCCATGTTCATGGGAAGCGCAAAATTAAACTACAAAGAAATAGCAAGAAAGGAGGAACGAGGCAAGCACTTAACATTACCTAAGCGTTTATTCAGAAACTTCAGGACATATATATAAGTAGAAACGAAAGCAACAAAGAACAAGCAAAAACCCAACGTGTCACGCCAGTGATCATTGATCCATTACCTCCCAAGGCATCATCAAAAAAGCGAAGTTCTTTCTGTGTGAGAGTGATAGACGCTGCACATACACAATCTATATCCCCAGGTTTCATTTCAGCACTTTGGGTTACCAATCTTGTTAGCGAATCTCTGTCGCGATCTAAAATGCAAGTGCTATCAAGGTACGGCATGCATCCACTATCGTTGCCGAAGGTATCCAGGTGACCATGCGTGGTTTTTTGCACATTATTAACATGTTCTTTTTCGTTATCATAGACACACGTTTCAGTTCGTCAAACGTATGCGCCAACGCACGACAGGGGTATTATACGTATAACCAATCGTATGTGAGCAAGAGCCACATTATTTATGATAGCTTACTTTCCAGCACTTTTTTTTTTCTTTCGGAACAGGGCAAGTTTCATTACACAATTTGGACAGCTTGTCCCGTGCAGACATAATCACCTTTACACCAGACTTATTGCCCATTCGTACCAGCCTTGTTGCGCTTAGCGCGTGGCGTGTGTCTCCAATTCTCTGTTCCGGCAGAAGAAGGTGCCTGAAATTTCGGCCACGTGGGGTTCTTTCGCGTGATTTTACACCTACGTACACGTGTCTACTCTCGGATTCGTGCCTACTTCGAAAGGTTAGAACCACAGTCATGATCGAATCCTTGTCCTTCGGATCGGCAGCAGAACACACTAACCACGGACAGCAATTTTGCAAAAAAACAAAAAGTAAAAAATATACCTTTTTGTGATTTTAACCCACGCCACTTTGACCAAACTCGAGCTTGCAGCTGCGTCGTTCAACCGTCTCGGACATAACTAATAAAAAAGTACTGCTGGCTGTGTGAGCTGGCGCGTGATCAAATGATATTGTTTTAGCGCAGCACACTTTGAGCACACAGAAAACATGCTTTACGGTCAAGAAGAGGAAACAAATAGCAATCTAACAGAATCTTCATCCTCCTGAAAGCGTTAAAAGTGTTCTTAGAACTTCCAGCCAATTTTATGTAGTTATACGGTGGTGTTGATCATGTGAATTACTTGAATGTGTTTGTGTGTGTTATTTTCGCCTACACTTGATTACCTGGAGCTTATTGTATTTTTAGTAACGTACTTTTTTCTTCTGCATAGTATATATAGATATATGCTTTTTTTCTTTATCACTGCTGTTGTGTGTAGTTTTTTTTTAATTTAAGCTTTATACAATATTGCCTCTGAACATTTAATGTATTGTACACATGTGGAAAATCTTCCTTATCCCCCCCCCCCCTTAGTAATGCCCTCCTGTGTCCTTAGGGTATGTAAATAAATAAATAAAAACAGACGACAGTGTGAGTGCTAACTTCTGACTTTTGTTCATTGCGTGACCCTACAGCACGTTATATAGTTAACCTTGCTGTTCACGTGACCCCGCACACATGACAAAACAGTAAACGTGTGGCGCAGCCCTAGTCGCTAAAAATTTAGTTGTAATCCAATCTCAAATAACAACCTTATATCGCCCCACCGTGGTGATCTAGTGGCTAAGGCAGTCGGCTGCTGACACGCAGGTCGCGGTATCGAATCCTGGCTGCGGCGGCTGCATTTCCGACGTGGGCAGAGATGTTGTAGGCCAGTGTGATCAGATTTGGGTACACGGTAAAGAACCCCAGGTGGTCAAAATTTCCACTACGGCGTCTCTCATATTCATATGGTGGTTTACGGACGTTACACCCCAGATATCATTCCACAATCTTATATCAACGCTTAATAGCACACACTACAGAAATTTTACCTCTTTTTCACATAAGGCCACAGACGGCGTACTGACTCACACACAGCTTCGCACATTTTGCGATAGCGTTCACCTCAATGATTTCCCGTGTACACTGGTTATCCCTGTGGTCCAAGATGGCACACTGGTCAAAGAATGGCGTGTACGCACATGTCCTATAATGCATGGCCAGGAAACTATCGGGAGAAAGTTTGTTTTTCACATTGTAAGAGTGCACGCTCAAGCGGTCATTAATACACCTACCAGTCTGTCCTATGTAAACCGTGCCGCACGACAGCAGGAACATGTAGACCACAACTAGAGAACAACCAACAAACTTAGTTACATGCTTCTTACCAAAGCTGGGCTGCATCTCTTTCTTGGATTTCGTAAACTTTCATAGACGACTTAAGTTTTATGTAACAGAGAACACTATGTGGACATTTATGCTCAGGGCTATGTTTTCAAATGGTGTGAAATTTGATGTACATACGGTATGACACTGGTTTTCCCAGTATCGTGATCTCCGTTATCTTGCGGCCGTCCTCGCATACGTGAACCATGCAACAGACACTCAGCTACCGACCTCCGCACCAACACTGGATAGCCTGCCAAAGATATTCACTTGCTTTGTCCTGCGAAACTAGCAGTCATAGCGTGATGACATGACTTCAATTCTAAAACACAATCCGACAGCCCCTCGTTTTATTAGCTTTGAATGCGCTGAATTGTTATGCAAGAGAGGTTTTCCCGACCGCGGTTCATAGCACCTGCAAGGTGTTTAAACGAACAAGACAGATGAGGGTACGGAAAGCGGATCGTGCCTCCTTGCGTTATTTCATACGCCGCTTCAAGTTGTACAAGACACACCTCAATTATTGGCAGAAATCCTGCAACCTGGCGTTCAACTTCAACTGAGGTACACGCAATGAAGAACAAGAAATTGTCAACATAACGTAAAGCCTTGCGCACGTTTGTCTGAGCGAGCTTATCAGACAGAACAACATAAAGACGGGCGAGCAAGAAAAAGAAAACGATCGCTCAGTATGGGCGCACTGCACGATTTATATACATACCCCGTTTTCTGAAGATAAGCAGCGTCGTCCCATTTAATAAAAGTGGGCACGAGATAAAAATGTAAAAGCTCTGAAACATCGCTACTAGATAAGAAGGCGTCCTTCTGGAACCTTATGGCGCTACTATACTAGCTGGTCTTTGTGAGCAATCGAGTAAAGAGATCTTTGATGTCAATGCAAAAAGCTTCGTAACATTTGTCAGCGTTATCTTCTAAAAATCGATTTGTTCGGAGTTCCTGATCTGGAAGGGGTCTTTAATTCCCCAACACATAGGTTGGCCATGTCAAAACAGGGCTACTTCACGGCTTGTGCCAGGACTCATATTCTGACAAAGTAACCTTTAGAGGAACGTCAACTTTATGGGTGTTTGCGCTGAATTGAACCAACAGCTGGTTGTTCTTGCTATTTTCCAAGGACTGCTTTAAGTTCACAAGGTTGACTTTTTTGAATAACCTAATAGCTGTGGACCTTGCTCAGTGACACGTCATTGAGCTGCTTGAAGACTTTGGCAATGGCACTGCTAGATTTTTCACAAAACACCCCCGTAGAAACACAAAGAAGCCACCTTTCTTGTCAGCCGGCAGCCCATTAAGAGAATTGTCAATCAGGTAGTCAGCGACGCGTTTAACCGAGAGTTTCAGACGTGATCCCTTAGAACGGGCAACCACATCAACACCCTCCGAAATAAGACGTGGAACCGCTTCTTCCGTCGTTTACTTTGACACCCGTAGGGTCACGCAATAAACAAAAGTTGGAAGTTAGCCCTCTCACTGCCGTCTGTTTTTCCCCTTCTTGACCGTATAGCATCTTTTCTTCACGCAATATCATTTTATCGGCCATAACACCCACCGGGTGCGCGGCGATAAGAGGGGTAGTATCAAGATGCTATGGTTCAAGAGGCAAGTTGTAGACGTGACTCTGTTGTAGAAAACTGCATTTCGGAACGTATTTTTTGTCACGCAGAAACATCGTTGTGGGCTCCAATGAAATCTTTGTCATATTGTTCCTTACACCTCCAAGAAGTTTGGCATTTTTCATCTAGTTTTATTAGACGGCATGTTTTCGTCCCGAAAAACAAGGTATGATTTCGGTGGCTTCCATAGGATTCGATTGTTTAAAGTTTACTCGCAGTGAGAACAGAAGGTGAAGCCCTAATGCTAACGATGCTGCACTTTTGAAGTGCGGTACATCTCCTAGAATGTGTCGGATTACGAAGTTTTGGAATTTGCCCCTTGACAATTTTTCATCGTCAAAAAATGTCTCAGTCCCATTAAAAACATGACAGCTTCCAGCCATGGCGGCTAGGAGCGCTGATCATTCAGTGTCCCTGAAAGCTGGATATTGGACCACAGGACATCTGATGTCAGCAGCATGCAAATGTTTCCCTTCCCCCCCCCGCCCCCTCATAAAAAAGGACTTAATGCAGGCCTCCGCGATTGCCTACTAGCACATGGCGAGCCAATTCGGGCAATTTTCTGGAGGCCAAGGACCACCTGTGTCGACATCAGTCATTTTTATTGGAGGTGCGGTTCGGACCCGAAAAAGGCCGACTGCGAATTTCTTGATAGTTCAGTAATAGTTGCTTCATTGATAGCATAGGTGATTGAATCTAGTATTGCGTATGTTGACATATCAAGAAAAATATATTCACCATGTCTCACAGTCAGAAGCTATAACATGTAACTCGATCGGCAGGTATTCTTACGCTAATATAACATTAGTTCGTAAAGTACTGTTCATTAAAATTTGTACAAATAATTTTGTTAATTGAGCACGTTGTGTTTTGTTCTTGTTGAGGTTAGACGTCTTACTTGAAACATAAATTTTATATTTAAAAGCTGTGGTTTTGGGTTCCTGGAACAAAAACAAAATAATTAAAACTTATCATTGCTGAGTAACGGCAGTGGAAATGTCCATAGATTTTTCTCAGTTATGGTAACTCGTTCCCTTCTTCTGGAAGTAACGTAGGGTGGTAACGCGTTCTTTTTTTGTTAGAGAGTAAAGAGTAACGTGTTCAGTTACTTTTTTTATAACGTGCACAACACTGGTTCGAGGAGCACCCTTCTCCAAGTGGTAACGTAGTGATACGGCCCTCTATCTTGGAGGCTTTCGTTCTGGCAAAACCGCTTCTCTCGGTAGTTTTGGGCTCTAAAAACGGTCTAGGGTAGCACAGAAAAACGAAAATGTGGACTGTGCTGGCGAAACTGCATCACACTAGGACCAAGACACCGTTTCGTAAGGCAAAGACCCAATCGCCGAGCTGACTGGTACAAGTTGCCCATGGTCAAGCTTGTTTCACTGCACGTATGAGGGGGAATTGGCCGAAAGAAAAAAGGCGCAGAAATTGTCTTTCAACATGGAGGGTCTTGGCGGTGCACAGCGCTGGAATATTCTGAAAATGTAAACGCCGCAGTCTACTGTACGGATTGCCGAGAATTTCTAAGGGATTTATAAAAAATTGGTCTGAGCCTGTTTACTCAAGCTTGAAAAATCAATACAGCCTATTAATTTACTTCCCCGTGCAAACTCTGTTTATCTGTCTAGTGAGACACGGAGGCCCGTGCGCATAGATTTGGATGCACGTCCGAAAACCCCAGGTGGCCCAAATTCTCGGAACCCCCCACGAAAGCATCTTTCATGATTACTTCTTAGTTTTGGGCATTAAGCCACAACAGCTATCATTGTGCTTTCTTTCTCCAAATTCAATTTCTCCTCTTGGCATTCTACTTGACGGTAATTTAAAAGGTCGAAATTCTAGAGCTCGCATAAAAAAGAAAATAGCTTATACTATTCATTCTAATGAAAACGCGCCCTCACCTCTCATGTACCACATTATTGTCTTCTTAGCACTCTTTGGTCTATTAATATTTCACTTACGGTATAAAATATTCAGGAAACATATATAACACTCGTACTGTTTCTAAACATTGCTCGAAACCAAGCTATGGGTATAGTTATACGAAGTTTACGCTCGAAATCCAAATTTTTTTCTACACACGAATAATAACCTTACTATTTCTAAACTAACTAAACACAGCCTAGGATTATTTAAATGCGGAGCACTTTAGAAGGGCGGGCCGTCGTATGCTGTGATCATATGCCGTTGTTGTCTCTTATCGTAAAGCAGGCAAAAACCACATATAACGTAGGCAGCTGTATACCGTATTGAGCGCGCGCTCACGCCAAGTAGAATTCTCCTTGCTCACGTTTTCCGAGCGCCTTGATGATGATGATGATGATGATGATGATGATGATAGTAAGTACGAACACACAAACCACGTATACACAAGAATTGAAAGCCGAAGCAAGCGAGAAATATAAAAAGAGAGAAAGAAAAATAGGAAGAAAACAAGAAGTTTATGGAAACAAAAAGGGAAAGCCCCGAAAAAACTGGAATAAAGAAAAGAAAGAGAGGAGGAAAAAAATAGAGAACCAAAGAAAAACAAAGTAGGCTGCCCAGCACTGGCTTTCTTCAGGCTTGGTACCACTAAGGCGAAGCTGCCTCAATTTTTTTTTCTACAACGACCGTACATCGGCAACGTTTGAGTGTTCTAACCAGATGATTTTTAGAGTAGTGTCATCATTATTGCCATCATTGTCGTTTTAATACAGGCACCACGCCGCACCTTTCACGCCGTTCATGTTCGAGCTTGAAGCGGGAGCCGGAAGAGAACGAGCATCTCGCGCCGCTATAAAGAATTGTATGCCGCGACAACCGCTCCGCTTCGGCAGTTCCTAATGAAGAGGCGAGATTTTCACGGACACGTCAGCCGCCCGCACGTCTATCTTGTTCCTCGCTACACTAGCATTACTCAGTTCGCGATGAATAAAACATTTATTTTGCCAATGATTGCTAATTATAGCAATCAAACTAGTCGAGCGTTCGACAGAATACCAGCTGTTCCAGGTAAAGGCATTTCAAAGTATAGCATATATGCTTTAATTTATTTAATGAACACTATGGCACATATCATTAAAACTGTAAGATGATTACAACAATTCAAAAAGAGTTTAAAATTTACTCGATTTTGCGCAGACTAACCAACAGGCAGTTTTCTTTATTGATTGTTTGCTTTGTTTTTGGCGCTTTTTGATGGAAACCACTAAATTGTTGTTTTCCTCGGTTTTCTTTCTCTATCTCTTTAGAGCACAGCTTTAGCTGCACGTTCCTGCGTTGAACGGTGTCACCATTGCCGTCGCGTAACCGATAGAGTGAACGCGGACTCTGTCCATATCACGCGCCGCTGGTCTCTAACCTCACTTTATTCCTCCGTCATGCACGCTCACCGGGCCCTTCGGTCGCAGCTCGAGCGCACGCAGGGCCGACAGCATTGCGGCTGGTTTCGATAGTGGGAGCGGGTCTGTCTGCGTTTCGGTCGGTTCGCGAGGCCTGTGATGTACAGATTGGAGCCACACCAGTACTTTAAACTGCTGCGAAAAAACACATTATGTACTAGGCCAACAGCATTCATAGTTGCCGTGTTGGCTAATAGCTTTGATAACATTGTAATCAATAATAAATATCTACTCCTATGAGGTATCAAGTTATAGACAAGCGTTATTCCATACGGCAGCCGACTCTAGAAGATGCCGCAGTTGGTGGGATGTGCCGATTTTCTTATATTTTTGTCAGAATAGTCGGCGAGTGCCCCGCTTCTGAAGAATAGAAGGCGTATGCCTGCCAGATGTTCCGTGATCGGAACAGAACGTAAAGCCGTCTGCGTCGCAATACGCAACGCGCGGTCATGAATGAGGTCGTCGAGCACTGATTGTTCACCGTTCGATAACGTAATGCGCAACACCCTCAATATGTGCTCAATTTCAGTTTCGCATGTTTGGTTTTTCGTAGGCTTGCGGCGCTACTTTTTCATGCTTCAAAATACGCCTGTTTACGCCTTTCAAATACGCCTTTTCAAAATACGCCTGTTTTATTCGATATTTTCTTACACTGCTGCAAAAGATGCATCCAGCACCTTTACACGGGGCGAGCCTTTAATATCGCTCAACGCTTGTTCTGTAGCAGCGCAGCTGCACTATCTTCGCATGACCATGACGTTGCAAATGCGACAGTTGGCACGGAGTGATACTAATAATAATAATGATAATTATATTTGGGGTATTACGTCCCAAAATCACGGTGTGATTATGTGGCACGCCACAGTAGAACGCTCTGGGAATTTCAGCCCTCTGGTCTTCCACAACGTGCAATGACTTCACACCATACGCGGGTCTCTAGCACATCGCATCCATCGAAAAGCGATGACTGTGGTCGGATTCAAAACCACGGCCTTCGGGTCAGCATCTGAGCATCGTAACCGCTACACCACCGCGGCGGACAGTTCGCACAGGAACTAATCAGTGCAATGAACTGCAATAGCGAAAAAAGCCGTCTGCCAAAGTCAACAACGTCAATAAGTAGAATACTAAAAAAAGGGGGGGGGGGGTTGTTAACAGAATTAAAGTAAAGTAGAATCATGGCGGTGTGTAGTTGTCGAAAACACTTCAGAAAATGCTCGGAACGAAAAGCAGTGAGTGCGAGCAAAATCTATACAGCTAGGCTGTGGCACAGGTTCATCAAGTGCCGTTGCCATTACTTGGAAGATATCCAGAACATTTTGGAAGGCAGCGCATTTATCGCAGATAATTTCACAAGTAACAAACTATCGAAACACTTCAAACTCAGGAAATTACGCTGCCATTGAAATGGAGTTTCCAGATTGACGCCTAAAGTACAAGTAACTTTAGAAGGAGAAAACCGAATGGAGATTCGAATGACGATGTCAAAACCGAGAATCTTGGTGCCACTTATGAATAACTACTGCCACAATCAAAACATATTAAGGGCCCTTAGCTACTCTTCCTGTGTAGGCTATATTCAAAACTTCTCTTTCAGGTATTGTGCAGGTATTGCCACCCATGAGACTATGTGCGTAAGTGGACGTGCTGTCCGCCGGTAGCTTTATACACCGAATGACCACATCATCAATTAGGCATTCCATGGGAAGCGATTCTGCTCAGGCACCGACACGTGTGCATTCTGCGCAGCGATTGCTTGCACTGTCAGTCAATGAAAAGACACCTTTTCTGCATAGTGACGTACCTTTTTCTTTTTGTTGAGACACCCAGAAGGAATGGACCGAAGTGGTATAGTTGTCAGAGCAGGATCGAACAGTAGAAGAGATGCGAGGCTTCTATGGTGTCCCAGCACAAGCTTCTTGGCGATACGCAGAACACACCTCGGTTTCTTTCAACATACACTGACGTAAAAAGAAGATAGCGTCATCAGCGTAGCATAGCCTGGCACAGGTGATCCACGGGAACAAAGATACGAGCAGTTGCGGTATCCAGCGGGTGCTTACACGAGAATGGCTGCGAAGCTCTATTTGATAAAACGATGCACTCACGCAGAGGAAGCCTCAGACAGCCCACTTCGAGCAAAACGTGGGTGCCGGAGTAGCAGAGTACGCGATAGAACGAAGAAAAAAAAACAACACATGGTGGACGACAACCCTCCGCAATTCTTTCGCTTTACGAGTGGGTGCGATACCATCTCTTCTTTGGTGAGTCGTCTCGGCCGCCTCGAAACGGGTCACGGCTGGCGACGCGGTTACTTAATCTTCGAACGCGACTAGGGTTACCTCATTGCGCTGTGAATTGTTCGTTGTGTGTTTCTCGAGGTCACGGCGAACGGACACCACAGGCTTCTCTTGAAATATATGGAATTGAAAGTTGGCAGTGAAAAAAAAGCGAGATGTATCCAACTCGTTCAGTACTAACTAACTGAATAGTACTAACTACCGAGTTCTTAGTACTGAACGCTAACATTTCCTTCACTTTGGAGTTGGAGAGGAAAGTTCCACTGGTCGCGCCGGTGTTACCACGCCGCATTGGAGCGGGGGCAGCCAATGACATGGGCGCTTTCTCAAAGACTTCGTAGATGTCATGCCCCACATCCCCGCTAGAGTAATAAAATCTGTTGGCTTTTTTATTTCATGAATTACTACGACAGACAGTTCTGGTTGAGAGTGAAAAAGAAGAGTCCGTCTTATTTTGTGCGTGCGCAGTACACTGCGTACACAGAAATACTTCGTCTCATTTGTCAGCCTTCACAAGGCAGAGCAATGAGCTTTGCGAAATGAGTGTAGATAAATAAATATTGCTTTTATTCAGGCGTAAGTAATAATATTATGTGGAATTTTCACGTACCTTAAAACGTGATATGATTATAAGGCATAACTTATGACAAAGAAGACAAGTTCACTAGAAAGAATAAGAAAAAGTGCCTCTCCACGTACGTGCACCCTTTCTTGTGAACGTGCCCTTTTTCACGCAACTTCCTTCTTAGAAGTACTCAAATTGAAGTAATAATCTTTACAACTCCAAGACTGCACAACTCCTTCTTTCTGTCTCTCACGTGTGTCATAATCCTACATTTGTTTTATTGTACTGTAAATCGCTCCCTGAACCAAACGTGTCCACTTCTCGTAATGTAATGCGCCTTTCGTTTCCTTTTGATAGAAGTACTTTCATTTTCGTCATTTTGAGGTGTTGTAAAAGTGGTGTGTTATTAAATCGTACACTAAGAGCAGATCCGACGTGTACTTAAGTGGTAAGCTTTGCAGTGACATGACAGGGATATCTAGAGCGAAAGCACACACCGGTTGTTATACTTTCAAGTTTTCATGTCGCGTGTCAATTTGTGAGCACTGCAAAATTTTGTGGGCGTAAGGCTGCGCTTTCATCTTTTAGTACTATAGGCTCATATTGCCGTTGGCTAGGTGAATAATGACCACCTGTACCTGTAACTGCACCTGTAACACTATTGCACTGGCGCGGGAATTGCTGAAACAGAGCTTTCACTAATTGCACGGCGAATAGAAACTAAGCTATACTGCAGACCTTTTCCTGAGATGTCAGAATACTTTCGTCTTTTCCCGTATTGTGTATCTACTGCTTTTATCTGTGCTATCGAAAACACCGTGACAAATGAGTAATTTTTCAGTGTAATTTATTCGGTATATTTGATTTCCTTTCTTTTGATTGATTTGTATGTGGAGTTTAACGTCCCGAAACCCCGATATGATTATGAGAGACGCCGTAGTGGAGGGCTCCGAAAATTTCGACCAGCTGCTGTTCCGACCACCTGGTGCACCCAAATCTAATTCCCGTTTTTTTCAGGTTAGACTCACCACACGTGAAATAAATCACAGCCGACTGTGATTTTTTTCACATAGCTCTTTCATATTTCACCTAACTGAATGAAAAACATCAGCCTCCTTGAATGCTGAAGTGCTAAGAACGCTTTGAAGACTGGTAGCGCCTTCGAACTGTCGATATTTTGTACTTCCGTTAACTTCAACTTGTTGCCCCGCCGCGGTGGTCTAGTCACTCGGCTGCTAAACAGCAGGTCGCGGGATCGAATTCCGGCAGCGGCGACTGCATTTTCGGTGGAGGCAAAAACGCTGTAGGCCCATCTGCTCAGATTTGGGTGCACGGTAAAGAACCCCAGGTGGTCCATATTTCCGGAGTCTATCACTACGGCCTCTCTTATATTATTATGGTGCTTTTGGGATGCGAAACCCCACATATCAATCAATTAGGTTCAAGTTGTTCTTTCAGAATGCTGATTCCCAGTCGTGAGTGATTTTTGATGATCTTATTTGGGGTTAGCGCAATGAAACGTTTCCAATATCTTGCGGGTCATTTAATGCAATTGCAAAACCATCTCGAAATATGCCAGCTCTGCTTCAGCAGACGTCCACCAAGGTGGATCAGTGGCTACGGTACTAGGCTGCGTTTCCAATATGTTGCGGGTCACTTAATGCAATTGCAAAACCATCTCGAAATATGCCAGCTCTGCTTCAGCAGACGTCCACCAAGGTGGATGAGTGGCTACGGTACTAGACTGCTGTTTTGAAGGTCGCCGGTTCGATTCTGTCTGAGGTGGTCGCATTTCTGTGGAGATGAAATCGTAGAGGCCCATGCTCTGTGCGATGTCCGCAGAGCTCCGGAATTTCCGGAGCCCTCCACTATGGCGTTCCTTATAATCATGTGATGGTTTCGGGACATCAAACTCCATGTATTATTATTATTATTATTATTATTATTATTATTATTATTATTCAGCAGACGATGCCCTGAATGGCACTTCTATTGTATAAGAAACAAACGTGCGTATCAATGGCTCATGATTTATGGTTCACAGAGCCGGTATAAGTTTGCATTCGCTAATGGTGGGGCATATTGTAAAGTTGAAAACAAAAAAACGTGATCAAGAACCATTGGCATTCGAGCTATATCTGGGATAGGTGTTAGGTGTATATACCCTTTTTAATCCCACGCCTTTCGTAGTGTAGGAAACAAAGTGCAAAGTGACATTGTTTTCCAGTATATTATATATATATATATATATATATATATATATATATATATATATATATATATATATATATATATATATATATATATATATATATCAACGTTTAGAGAACGTATAAGAGTGATCTCCAGTCTACTGGACGCGTACTTATGGATACATCTAGTCTGCTCACTTTATTTAAAAAAAAACCTCGCTTTCAATTCCATGAGAAGGTTTATTGTCGTAGAAAAAACTGCAATGGTTTCTTTTGACTCGAGAAAAAAGTATCAGGGTATAACTGTGACACATGGCGTTTATCACGATGGAGAGAAACTGAAATTCAGGGCATATCAGTGAGGTGAATGAAGATAATTGTCCCAAGCAGTGGAATCGTTGGGTTTTGCCGTTAACCGAACTATGAAGCCACCAACAATGACATTGGCTTGTTTCTGGACACTTAACCTATCTATAACGCTCCGTCGAAGCTAATTGGCTCATTTTTAAAAATAATATCGCTGAGTTAGCCACCAAATTTGTTCCCCTTTGTTGTCTACGCTAACAATAAATCGCCGTGGTATAATATACATTTGAATTGACTATTACATAAAAAAAACCTTTATTCCACACAGTAAAGCTATACGCAGCACCATCACGTTGGCTAGCATAGAAAAACGCTGCAAGTTCGTATTTCAGAGCCCTAAAATTAGGCAAATACTCTTTCCTGAATTGCACTCTTCCAAACTTACTAAAGGCTAACCCAAAACGCTTTTGGGAAACTATTAGGGTAAATAGACATAAAAATAGGATATCATTGCTCACCAATTCTGGAGACCCTGTACCTGAGAATTTGTGTTCTACTCCGTCAAACAAAACTTTCGCCTTGTCATTCTCAACTCCTAGCATTTCTGGTTTGATGCCTGAGGTAAGTCCTACTTTCTACGACTTAATGGATCCCATAGTTTTTCACTCCGCCGGTCAAAGCCATAATTCACAAACTAAAATCTAAAGCATCACGTGGGTTAGATGAAATCAATTTCATCTTTTTGAAAAACACCGCCAAATACTGCTCAATCATACTAGAACACATCTACTCACAATCATACAACTCTAGCACCTTAACGTATGACTGGAAAACTGGTAGAGTATTTCCTATTTACAAATCAGGATCATCCCATGACCTGCGTAATTATAGACCTATTTCTTTGACATCAGTGCCTTGCAAAGTAATGGAACATATAATTTACACACATCTGGTTAATTTTCTTGAAAACAACAACTTTTTTGCAGCTATGCAGCATGAATTTCGCAAACATTTTTCCTGTGACGGCTAACTTCTCGCCTTCACTAGTTTACTCTATGCAAACCTTGATCGCGGTTTTTAAACAGATTGTATGTTCCTTGACTTTTCTAGAGCATTCGAAAAAGTGAACCATGCACTGCTTCTTCATGAACTAAGCACTCTAAAGATTGACTCCGTTATAAATAATCGGATTCGTGCCTTTCTGACATCACGCGTTCAATTTGTCACCGCTAACGACGCTAACTCCACATTGGTTTCTGTTGATTCCGGTGTTCCGCAAGGGTCTGTGCTTGGGCCATTACTATTTAAATTTATATGAATGACTTACCAATTAATGTTTCCTCGGAAATATGTCTATTTGCACATGACTGCGTCATGTATAGAACAATAACTGATGCCGCAGGCATTTCACTAATCAAGAAAGATCTTAATAACCTAACTAAGTGGTGTCAATTATGGCAAATAGAATTAAACGTTAAACAATGTAAAAGTATGAGGATATCTGATTCTGCAATGACCTCACGTACTTACTCACCTAATGACACTCCACTTGAATGTGTAACATCATACTGATACTTGGGTCTTAATATTACTAACAACTTATCGTGTAGTCGACAGAGACATATCATGGAGCCCTCATGTGTCGTATTTGAAAAAGCGATTGACAGCCATATGCCATCTTTTCAAGTTTCTCGCTGGAAAGACTTGGGGAATGCAGCCTAATGCTATGTTACGACTGTATAGGGTGCTTTTCTTTGGCTTTTTACGATACAGTCTGCCTGCTTTATCAAACGCCAGCAAAACAAGTCGACGCATGATACAAAGCGTTCAAGCACAGGCGCTTCGAATGTGTCTAGGTCTGCCTCAGGGTGCCTCAAAATGGCGACTATAGCTATAGCCAAAGACCACCTCGTGCAGATCCATATTGAAATTTAAGCTTTGAGAACACACAGAAGGCATGTGGGCCGGACTCCCCATCACCACCTAGCCTCTCTGCCAGTAAATAGACCTCATACGTCACTTTGTCGAACAATTACTGCACATGGTGACTCCCTACCAACTGGTTTTACGCCCGCGGCGAGACCTTCAATTCCTCCATGGTGCCTCAAACAGCCAGTCATCAACCTGACAATACCAGGCATCCATAAAAAACGAGATTTCTCAATATCATCCCTCAAGCAGCTCGCCTTACTTCTGCTGTACGAGAAGTACTAAGACTGCACCCACGTCTACATTGACGGCTCCGTCCTGCCAAACAGCTCAACAGCGGCGGTCGTTATTCCAACGCACGCCACAACCATCAAATTCAGGACAGCTCATGCAACCACAACAACGGCAGCAGAGCTTGCAGCGCTTCGCGCTGCGCTGCGTTTCATTAACGACCAGAGCACACAACGGTGGACGATTTTCTGCGACTGCAAGCCGGCACTGCAGCCACTTCTGTCAAATCTACGCCGTGGTCCACAAGAGCAGTTGGTATTTGAAACAGCAGAAATGCTACACCATATAACAGAGAAAGGGCGCCACGTTATATTTCAGTGGTTTCCAAGCCACTGTGGAATTATCGGTAACGAACGAGCTGATCAAGCAGCCCGTTCAGCCCATACAGAAGACAACGACCAGTTAATACCTCTCTCAAGGACGGACGCTGCTAGGAGGCTTCGCATGCTTGCTAGCCAACGCTCCCGGGCTCTTTGGAATGAGCCTCTCTTTACGCATGCAAGATTACGATCCCTTTATCCAACGTTAAGCATGCAGCTTCCAACAAAAATTCGATGAGGCGACGCTACTGCTCTGTGCAGACTATGGTTGGGAGTCGCGTTTACCCGTGCGTACGTGTTCCGCATAGGTATGGCCGACACTGCCGACTGTGCACACTGCGGAGATGAAGAAACAATTCGACATATCCTGTGTGACTGCCCGAAATACAACCTGGAAAGACAACACCTTTCTAATAAACTAAACAGGTTAGATGACCAGCCGCTGTCAGAAGAAAGTATACTGCGCCATCGTCATGACTCATCGTCACAGAAGAAAGCCGTGCAAGCGCTACTGGGCTTCTTACGAACTACTGGCCTGTCGGAACGCCTCTGAGTGGACTGATTTTGTGTGTGAGTGTGTGTCGGTGTTTTTCTCTTATTTATTTTTTACTCTCCCTTTCTCTTTCAACCCCCTCTTCCCCAACCCCAGTGTAGGGTAGCATACCGGATACTAGCATCTGGTTAACCTCCCTGCCTTCCTTATTTCTCGTTTCTCTCTATTGTGTAAAATTCATATTGATCACATAGCTACCAAAGCTACTGGTACATTAGGATACTTTCGTTGAAAGTTTTCTCAAGCTCCATCATCACTAAAACAACTACAGTACAAAACTTTTATTCGTTCAAAGGTTGTATATGCATCGTCAGTGTGAGACACCGGATATGAGAACCATATAAAACTACTAGAAGAAATACAAGATCGCACAGTCGGTTTCATTCGCAACAACTACAAAAGAGGTGTCAGTGTTACAAACATGAAAGACATCCTACACCATTCACCGCTTTAACACCACAGTAAACAGTCTCGACTCTGTCTTTTCTATAAAATTTACTACCACAACCCATATTAACATTGAATATTCACTCATCCTGCCCCACACATTTCATCGCGCTTAAACCATTGCCAAAAATTAAAACGTTCAACACAGTAACACCGCTGGCTCTTCATATTCATTTTTTCCCAAAACAACAAGACATTTGAACAACCTACCTGCCACACTCACAAGGATAACTAACACGAATAACTTCAAAATTGCTCTTCAAAGTTTCATCTCAAATGGACATCAGTGTTTAATTGTTTTACACCTTTGATTGTTGATATGTTTTTGCTATGCGTCTAGTAATTTTGTTTTAAAAACTGTTACTTTTGCACATTATTTTTGCCATTATTAGGTTTTTACCTTTTTTGCGTTATTTTTTACCTCTCGGCCGTTTATTAGGTATATGTATTATCAACAAGATTTTATTTATTTTGTTGTAGTTAAATGTTTTGATTGCGGGAATAATAATTACGCCTGCTTTTGCCTTTGTTTTGTCACTCACATTCATTAAGTCGCACCGTGATATTTTCTGTCTATATTTATTACCTTTATTCAAGTAAATATTACGTACTAACTTTTACCCCTCCGCTCTTCGATGTACGTTTGTACCCTGAAGGTATTTGAAATAAATAAGTAAAATAATTAAAACCACCCGTTACATTTACCACTCACGCATGTAAGTTTTTCCCGAGCGGTGTACAGTTATGTACTATGTGTATTGGTATGTTGTGTTCAGTTCTGAATTTGTTTCGCCTTCATTGTTCCTGCTCCGTGGTTATCAAATATAACCTTAAGTTGGAAAGTGCGAGGTTTGTGAACGCTCCCCCTGGTGGTTGTTGGTTGTTATTAGTCATCATAAAATGCCTCGTAGAGCATACCCAGATGTCACCTACTGCACAAGCCAGTCATTGTCTATGATCATCATCGGCATCACCTTCATTTTCATCAGTGTTGTCATCATCGTCTTGGCGTATAGTGCACCTTTCATGTGCTCTGCTGTGATGACCGAAAGAGAATGTGTCGTCTGGAACACGCTTGTTCTTCACCGTCACCAGCGTCATCTTCATTAACATCAGCGACTATGGCGCACAACGCGAATGCCAACGCCAACGGACAAGCCTCAACCAAGAGCAGCTTCACCCCCACTCCCTGAAAAATTGCAAGAGGGCACGCCCATGGCATCTACAATCAAAACTTCTTCAACGTCACTCTCTTTCTCGTGCTAAATTCTCTTGGTAGAATTCTCAGCATGCTCGTCTTTCATTTTTAATGGCTGGGCTTCATGATTGTTATGCAGTGCTGCCTACTAATTTCATTTCTCCCCGTGTTTAGCAAAATGCGCACCAATTTCATCCGGACATTTTGTGTACTAGACGTAAATACAATCTGGTATTACGAGCAAACTTCTGATCGTGAAGGCTGGCTTATTACAAAGAACAATAGTTGGTAAAGATGATTTAAAATATTTGAAAATGCGGCAAGACATCTCCCAAAATGAGTTCACGTATATCCTTTCCCCGCACTGAGCACGCGAGTTCCCTTGTGGCCTACGGCATTATTCTGAGGTGTCCACATAATAATGCAGCTGAGGGATAAACTACATAAAAAATATAAGTCTCGCCTCTCAATGAAGGCGCGAAAGCTCTTTTGATCCGCCTGTTAGTTCGGCTTGAGTTCCTGCATCACTTTTTTTTTTCTTATGCCAAGTACACTGGTCACGGCGTCACGAAGGGGTGTAACGACAAGTCAAGGAAAAACTATGAAACGAACTCAGACTCACTGATGAAATACATATCGTCCTTAAAACTCACTAGGATTCAGACCACACTACATTTTTCTTTAATAGAACTCACTCGTTCTCAGATTTACTAAACTTTTTTTTCAGCCAGACTGACTCAGACTCTCTCAGACTCAGACTCGCGGCTCTACCTGAGTCTGAGTGAGCCGAATCGTGAGTCCATCAGCGATCTATTGGCTTCTTTGGACATGCTGGTAATGCTCTTTAGCACAAATATTTCGTGAAATCGGCGCTCTAACAAGGCGCATCTTGATATGGTACCTTAAAGTACATGATACCAGAGGTCACCACTCAGTAAGGGCATTTTATAAAAATGGTTTATTCATAATAAATATTCTTATCAAGAATTTTTGGCAAAGTGACTCCGGGAGAGTGCGGAGCTCATGGTATTCCCCCTTCCTCCTTTGTAACCCACGCAACTGATGAATAAATATTGAACGGACATTTAAGCACTGCTGCCAAGTGGTATGAGTGAGTCGGCGTGAATATAAATATGATGCAACGTAAGGCTGATTGTAATTATGAAGTGTCGTAAATAGAACCTTAGATTGGCAAACAAAATTTAGAGCTCGCTTGGACTCGCTTACGAAATACATTACGTGCTTATGGTTCACTCGGACTCGCACTCAACAAACTTTTCGGGAGGCGGAATAAGTCGGACTCAGACTCACTAAACGTTTTCTCAACCGAACTCACTTAGACTCCAACTAACCGAAATATTACTTACCCGGACTCACTCAGGCTTGGACTCATGACTCTATTTGAGCGAGTTGACTCAAGAGCGAGTTTCCACGACCTATGAATATAACTGCCGCATACTGAGAGAAGTGAGCCCACTATATATGAAGTCAGTCAAATGTTTGGCTACACAGTCACCGGCCATGCTAACCCGGGGGGGGGGGGGCAGTCTATGCTTATTACCGCCAGTCTCAATGCATGTGTTCTATGAGGCTTGCATAGAGCCCTCACACGAGCCTAAGCCTAGGAAATGCTAGGATATTTTTAATGATGCTAGTCTTTCTCGGGATAGCTCTACGCAAAACGTTTGGCCTGTCTGCTTTTTTGTTGTTCTGCCAATCGCACTATTCAGTGACCTAGCGTAAACTTAGGCACCTTCTCAACACGTAGTCATCTTGATCTGCTGGCAGCGCTCATGCTTGTGAACAATGTCAATCAAAAAGCAAGCATTAGTCATATTTAAGATAAACGTCATTACGTAAGCATTATGTAGTGTGTTACTTTATGTCTAAACTGCATTAATACGTGATTTTAAAGACCGCACTGTGCTTATTAGACTGCGCTGATGATGCGATGCTATAAATGAAAGAGCGGGCGTTTCCTACGCTTCCCTAAAACGACGTGGTCTTTCGAGAAAAAAAATTATTTCTTGAGATTACTGCCAAATGGCGGCCATACCTCGCACAGCAAATAATAACCATTTTTCTCGCACAGAACGTCAAATGAACGTTTTAATATATCTCTTCATACAGATGGCTATCGTCTTTCGCCAGCCTTCGCCAGAAAAGCACGTAGATACATGGCCATTTTTTTACATTAAAATGAATTCTCGAAGGGCGAACCTACTGACATTGACACTAACGTGACTTCATGCTACAGTATCTTTTCTGGTGACTTGACGCACCAGTATGCTTAGTGGCGGTGACGTGAGGTGCCAAAACATGCCAAATTTCTCCTTGTGCGTCACAAAGCCACCAAGCGGAGCGTCCACGAGAATCTCAGGATAACTTGCGCAAGCGCTGCGATGAGAAGGCCAACATGTCGTAACAATCGGTTACAAAAGGAATATACAGTATATTTTGCAAGCATGCTGCAATTAACTCTTCAGGTGCACTCACGCTTACCGATATATTCGGTAGGCTTTTGAGGGCTTCGCCTTTTTTTTTGACAACTGAAACTGTTATGATATCGAAACTCGGGTCTCGCGCAGCGCCGTAGTTGTCCACCACCGCTGCCGCCACTGCCGGTGTCCGTAACAACAACGCGCGAAGTTAGAAAAAAAGAAACCTAGAACCAATGACACAGTGGGGCTTGAGCACGGGTCCAATGGGTGCAAGCTTAGTATTCTACCACTGAGCTACGCCATTGCACAGTACGTTTCGGCAAACTTGCCTTAAGCAGGCTTGATGTACGGCAAGCAATCGCGTTAATACAAATTATAAAGCGTTTTAAAACAGCGAAAGAACAACCAGACTTCGCACAATGGGAATAGCGTGGCGAGTGGGTTGTGAAATGCTCCAACCCATTAGGAAAGCTTGCTGTTGTTCCCCTATTATCTTTGGCGCATACCCTTTTCAGCCATTATTTCTCATCGTTGTGAGCCACTGCATGAACAGTTGGCACAAAATTTCTCGCAATAGTTAAGCAAATTCCACGCTCCTCAGAAGAATAATGAAAAATAGCATAAGGAATGTGGGCCTACTACCAAAAAAGTTTTATTATTAATGATGCAGAGAGCATCAAATAAGTGCGCTTGCAGCAGTTACCCAAGAAGTGTTTTGAAAGGCCCTGTAAGGCCTTTCAAAACAGCAGTCTAGCTTTCGCGCTGTGACTGTACTGCGCCTTCCATGCAGGCCTGGTGTGTGTGCGTGTGTGTGTGCGTGTGTATGTGTGTGTGCGTGCGTGTGTGTGTGTGTGTTTGATTGATTGATTGATATGTGGGGTTTAACGTCCCAAAACCACTATATGATTATGAGAGACGCCGTAGTGGAGGGCTCCGGAAATTTAGACCACCTGGGTTTTTTTAACGTGCACCCAAATCTGAGCACACGGGCCTACAACATTTCCGCCTCCATCGGAAATGCAGCCGCCGCAGCCGGGATTCGAACCCACGCCCTGCGGGTCCGCAGCCGAGTACCTTAGCCAGTAGACCACCGCGGCGGGGCAATGTGTGTGTGTGTGTGTGTGTGTGTGTGTGTGTGTGAGTGTGTGTGTGTGTGTGTGTGTGTGTGTGTGCGTGTGTGTGTGTGTGTGACAAAACAGCACAACTGAATTTTTTCGTGTCAGTACTCTTTCAAAAACTCCTGCGGGCTCCACTGTCTCATCTTATGGCCATGGCTTCGTTATGGTCAAAGGTGGAGGGCGACAACAAGTAACTTTACGACAGTACGATGTCTTAATCACGATAATAGCACTACACCGCTTTCGCTACGCTATTATCGCGTGTAAAATGTGCCTGATTTGAAAAAGTTTGAGCTGCGAGAGTTGCTCGATCCGCCCGTTAATATAATGAGATTGTCGTAGTGAATAACGCTCATCTTGGAGATTAAAATACTGACGATTCGACCACTGTGTTGCGTTTTTTTTACTTACCCTACGGTAAACTAGTACTGCTGAAATACCCCTTGCTGATACCTATCGCGTCGAACGCAGATTCACAACCGAGAAACCACTAAATATCTGCATCAGAGCGCTAATTTCTAAACAGTTCAACTGCTTATTTAAACAGAATCATGTATTTAATCATTTGTTTATTGGCTTATTGATTTATTTACTTATTTCCGCAACCCTTAAGGCGAAATGCACGATAAGTGGCTGGGGCTGCAAAGAGAAGAAAAAAACATGATGGATCCCTCTCTTTAAAAATCAGTGTAACACAAAAGTGAAACATGTCCTTGCAGATGTATAGTTGAGCATTCATGGGACATTGTTTCGCAAAGAATGAATGTTGCAGTAACGAATTGCAATGTCGCGTGAAGCATGGCAAGCTTCTCAAATTTTGCTGCGGACTCCTCAAGCAGAAAGCACGCCCGAAACGAGCATACACAGGACGGGCACGAACAAACAACTGTCACGATTCTTACTTTGTGTGTGAGCAGCGCACGTCTTTCGTAAACGAGGGCGCGGCAGCGACCACATTGACGTTCGTGCTCTCTACTGTAACTTCAAAGCAAACTTGCGGTGGAAGCACAATAGGTTTCAAGTACCCGAATCCCGATATAAGCGCGGGCGCGCAAGGAAGTCACCAAGCTAGAAAGCATGCATACGCACTATGACCACGCCATGCAGGCACGCGTGGGGCACGTTTTAACAACCAGTCGCAAGAAGTCACTGGTTTGAAGCCACTCTGCGGAACTTTTTCTTCTCGTTACTTTTCTTGCAATCTGTTAGTAAGTATTTTACAACATCATATTCGTGACGTAAATACGCCACGGAGCCATGGTGGACCCCGCGTAGAACATTTTCGTGTTAAGAACAATTGGAGGGGGGGGGGGCGGTGACGTCCCAAAACCATGATATTAATATGAGGGTCGCGGTAGTGGACGTCTACAGAAATTTCGACCACCTGGGGCTTTTAACGCTTGCATAAATCCAAGTTTTCGGGAATCAGCCTTTTCACCTCCATCGTAAACGCGGCCACCGTGGCCCAGATAAGCCCAAAATTCTAACAATTCTAAAAAAATTATCTAAGCTTGAATGATGCGAGCTAACTTTGCAATTTTTGTTTCCTGGCATGTCGCGTTGCAGTCACAGAACCATCATACGAGCTGGATGGTTATTTGGTGTGTGAAATTTTCAAAATGCGTGCCGCTGTTCTGGATTGTGAATCTTGTTCTGGCCTAGCAATGAATGTTGTATTTGTATTGCATTTGGGAATACGGATACTGGTATTGTTCGCTACTTAATATGTCTCTGAGTTGTCTTGTTTATGTTATTATGTGCACTTTAGTGATTCGCCAGCGTTAGTGCACTTTTTGACACTATCGCGATTATAGATTTTATTGTCGTTTGGGACGAAGATCGAATGCTAAAAAATGCTTGTAGTAGCACTGTACTACACCACGTGTTTTGGAGTGTTAGTTTTCTTTTTATGTAACAGTAAACCTGCATCACTGCATACATTTTCTTTTTGGACCCAGGACTGGCCATTGGCTACGGGACCAAGCAGTCTGATGATTTTTTGTATTGTATGATTCAACAAATAAAAAAATAAAAAATAAAAATTAATGACCTTCAGATCAGCAGCCGAGCATTCTGAACACTACACCATTACGACTGGTGAACAACAAAAAAATCACAGAAAAGCATGTCACAAGTTCCAGTGGAAGAATGTCTCCTCACTTTTTCGTAAATACAGTTGGAACAGCGAAGTAATCCATGGTAGCTGAATACAGAGACAAGTTTCTAGCATCACGTTTGCAGTAACAAACAACGTTGCATAATTAAATATCCACAACAAGTTCTAAACGATCGGAAGGTTAACTCAAACCACTTCGAAAGAGTGGGATTACTTACATCAATAATGATACCGGCAGAACGTCGCATTTACAGCGTGTTTTTGGTTAAGGCGATCGTGAGCATGCCACTGCGTCAGAGTGAGGCACGTGCACTTTAAGCAGCACATGGTCTCGAGGGGTGATTTGTCGGGGCTAAAATAATTATTTCTGACCGAAGCACTGCGCATCAGTAGTAAAATTTATGGAGTAGTACTGAGTGTAATTGCTTCGTGAGGGCTCATATAGAAAAATGTCTAACTGTAGCCTTCATATATGTTACCCTTGCCATGTGGCGATAATTCTTTCATATAAACTGAGGGATGTGACTCTGGATATTTTAAAGGCAGCTTGTCAGCGTAACCCTAAACAAACTCTTATACCATTCAAAGTACAATTGCGTTTTTCTGTGCTCGCATCTCCTGTCTTATTCCCACCTTTGGTGACGCCGACAATGTGATCCGCGTGACGTTACTAGGGTATAACCCCTCTTCGTACTTAGCGTAACAGCACTACGTTTGAACACGGATAAAGGAAGAAAAATACAAGGCACTGTACGTGTTAGAACATTCTCACACCTCCACGAAGTGAATGATGAGTCATCATTCACTTCGTGGAGGTGCGTAGTCATTGACGACGATTGGGCGAAGCTAAGTCCTAAGGTTCATAAGCTTACGTCGAAGTCACCAACTAATCTGTCACAATTATGATTAATACTAGCGTATTCTTAAGCCTTCCTTTGTGTGTCTCCCGTGTGTTATCCGAGAGTTGCTCCATGTAATGTAAATTGAGTAGGGTAAAGTGACATAAAATGTAGATAACGAAGATAGGGCTTAAGGTCCATAATGTCTACATCGAAGGCACCAACTAGCATAAAAGGTTTATGCTTCTACATACTTTCTATCGTTCCGCCGAAATTATGATTGATATTAGTCTCTTTTTAAACTTTTTTCTGTTTACACTTACGAATAACTTCGTGACAGACACCATAGACGCACAAGGCTCATCCTTAAGGTGCTTCATTCCTAAATGTTGCGCTGTTACCCTATGTACGACGAGTTAAAACCTCGATGTCTTGCTCCTGTTGTAGGCTTTTTATATTGGTGCACATACAAAAAATATCAGTTTTTATTTGTCAGTTACGGCGCCTTGCCAAGTGTCTACCGCGATTGTATAGTGGTTACGGAGCCCGGCTGCTGACCCGAAAGTTGCGGGTACAATTTAGTCCGCGGCGATTGTAATTGCATGGCAGCAAAAAGGTGAGGCCTGTGTACTGTGAGATGTCAATGCACGTTTAAGAACACCAGATGGATCAAACTTCTGGAACCCTACACTTCGGTGTTCCTCATAATCGTACCGCGTTTCCGTCAAGTGACAAACCCAGACATAGCTTTCCACTTAGGATAACAGCAGGCTGAGGTCATTACTGCGTACTCATTCTGAAAAAGACAGGGCGCGCGTGCTAACACAAAAATGATGTCGCGACATTGTGATGTCCTTCTTTTGTTTGTACGCCTTGTCTTTTTCAGAATTACTTGCCACGCATGCTGTCACACACTTCTTGGTCTCACTTGACTTCTTGGTCGGGTAGTCATGATCATATAGAGTAAATGAGGCTCAAGACCCCATGCCATTTATACTAACGTGGGAAATCATAGCACTACACTACCGGCGGACATGTTAGGATGAAAACGTTTTACTCAAAATTTCAAGTTGATTACTTAAGAGAGAACATAACAATAAAAGAAAAAGTCGAAGGAAAAAGAGTCAACGCAATTTAAGTTCTCCCTTCATTGATTGCATAAAACACCACAGATACTAGAAAATAATTCCTCTAGTATTAAGAGCATCATAAAGTCTCACAACATTGTGCAAAATGACATAAAAAAAGAATATTACTCCATCCGCATCGTCAGGGTAAGGGTGCCCATGCCGCCGTTATGGGGCTATGTCCATGGCAGGATGAGAGAAGACTGCAGAGACAGAAAGGCACATACGAACATTACCTCAAAAATTTTGATTAATTCCTTCTGTGCCATGTTACGGTTTTATTTTCTGAGTCTTCATACTCGTATACAGCAGTTCCATCATTCTTGTTTCACATATTTTTTTTTCGTTACTCCTGCTAGAAATGCGCGCTAGTGTTCTGACATATCATATAAGGAAGAGGAAAGGACACAGGAAAGAGGAGCGATACAGAGGGAAGGTGGAGGAGAAACGTGAGGAGGGAGGGCTGCAGAACCATTGCCCTTATGCCTGTGCTCTGGCATTGAACAGTTCATTTTAAGTTAGCAGGACGAGCTCGCGCCGCAGTCAAGGAAAAAGCAAGGCTATATTCTAGTCACTATAGCATGGTCATCGAGAAGAAACTATAGAGGAGCAAATGAAATGGAGAAAACAAAAAAATGGCAGCATATCTACGGAGTGAATGAGGGAGAGTGGGGCGAAGCATTCGTCCGTCCATTCATTCTTGCCTCCGTCCGTCCATGTGTCCGTCTGTGTGACCGCCCATACGTCCATCCGCCCGTCCGTGCGTGCGTCTGTTCGTGCGTCCGTCCCTGCGTTCGTTCATGCATCCGCACTGCGTCCGTTCATACGTCCATCCATGCATATGTCTGTGTGTCCGTTCGTCTATCTATTCAACACTCCAAATACCCCCATCTCGCATCTTTTAATCATATATTCTCCATATAGAAGCACCGCCATCCAGTGGACATTCCAAGGACTAAACGAGAGGTGGCACACGCACACTTTCTTACGGCTTGCGCTTCGGGTCTACTTCCCACCTTTAACCACCTCGAGTCCATGGTATATACTAGTTCACTGTACTCATCGCACTGTGGCCCAACGCTCGCTAAACCTTTTTAAAACCAAGGAGGTTAAGCCCAGCGAGTATAACGTAGGGACCTTTTCCTGTCAGATAGTGCTCAATGTACATGCCAATGGCTGCTAATGGGAAATGAGATACAGGGGAATTCGGCTTTTACTTTCTTATGGCTTGCGCTTCGTATCTACTTCCCACCTTTAACCACCTCAAGTTCATGGTATATACTAGTTCATTGTATTCATGGCACTGTGGCTCAACGCTCGCTGAACCTTTATAAAACTGAGGAAGTTACACCCAGCGAGTATAACGTAGCAACCCTTTCTTGTCAGATAGTGCTCAATGTACATGCCAATGGCTGATAATGGGGATCACAGCGTTCGCATTAACTAAAAGCCGAATGCTCCTGTCTCTCATTCCTCCTTAGCATCCATTGGCATGTACATTGAGCACTTTTTTTATTGTTCAACAACGCACACAAGAAATCTTTCACCGGCACCACCTTAGAGGTCAAAATGTCATACTTGTTACATACTACAACGGCTACGAGGGACGAACGGGTGCCGTTATAAAAAGCTTCTTCCCTAAAAACAAAACGACCTTCAGAACGAAAATAAAATAATGCCCCTCATATTAGCAAATAAACCCTCGCTGTCTGAGTCAATTCTTGCAGGAACGGATCCAGACGGACCCAACGCCGTCCTAGCTACATTTGGCTGGGGCAGTGCTAGACGGTACTCTTTCTTATTTTATTTTTGTTTACCTTTCCCAAGTTTTCTTTTGCTTCAAATTTTTTCTGATCTCCTATTTTTCAGTTTTGTTCCTTTTTTATTTTTTTCTCACACACAAAACATCATTGGCGTAAGCCTTATACGTTTTATTTCAATTGGTTTAAACCTCTATACATCGGTGACACCAGCAAAGACACTGAATTTCACGTTCTCTCCAAAGCCTCACCCTGATTTATGTCTCTCTTGACATGGAGCACGTGATGAACTGATTCACTCTCGTCTTGTGGGTTTTTTAAAAACGTGGCCAAAAAAGTTGCCTAAAACCTACAGCCCTGATCAGGACGAAGTTCATTACTTACGTTGCCCACGTGTCCTTAAAAAAACGCAACTGTAGAGAGAACTAGATATTGCTAAGATGGAGGGAAGAGAAGGAGGAAATAAACCACTCTCTCACCTTCGAACTTGGAGGAGTTCAGGGTGGTGACATGGGGTTCCATACTGAAGATGAATAGTCTAATTGTGAACAAACGTATGTGTACGCTACATTAGGTTCATGGCGCAGATATTAACAAACACAGTGGTAATGTACAGACACAACCACCGTCCTTGCTAATTTCTACATTATAATCTTAACGTAACACATAAGTGGTTAAATAATGACCTAATATTTGAATTGGGTACTGAGGGAACTACATCAAACGTGTACAGCATGCTTGTGTGAATGGGTGCTGTGTTGAGATCTTTTGTGTTGTGTTGAGAACGAGAACTTTTTAACTCACCAAAAGCAGGACCCTATGTGCACAAATTGTATTCATTTATTAAATTTTATTTTCCTATTTACAGACAATTGGTAAAGGACCGCTGTCGCCACAAATTGGTGACAACTGCTTCGTTAATTTTAATTTCAATAACAAAAACTATTTACCCTAAAAGGCGTATAATGAACTCCGAAAGTTTAAGTGGTGACGTTGCGAGAAAAATATTGTACACATGTTCTCAAGCATTGGTCTTAATTTAAACTTGGAGGACGCGTAATCTTCGCCTTCAATAGTTCAACTTGGTAGCATTATCAGATCCCGTTACCATTGCCTTCTCCTTCACTTATCATGTTTCGATTCTCAGGGAACACCTGAACCATGCTGTGAAATTGAAGGAGGTAACGACTGCGCACGTGGCATTCACCCCATTGCGAACTCTCTACAGCAATGAAGGAAGCCCTACGTGTCCGTAAGGCAGTTCGCACACATAGGTGCCAGACATTTATTGATGATGATGATGATGATGATGATAATGATGATGATGATGGCTAAGTCATTTTAATGGGCAGGCAGCTTTCGACCCCCCTTCGTTGTCCTGTTCACATGGTGGTACACCTACAGTTCGATTCTACAGCTTCTGCCATGCAATCTGACCAACACCTGCCAACCCGGATCCCTTGAGAAAAGAACTTCATGCATGACGACCTTATAGAACCTTTTCCGAAGCAGTTTGCATGCGCCTGCGTAGCTCTGTGACGTAATATTTTCCGTCACGCAGAATGCAAGGTTCGACTCCCACACAAAACGTAGTTTTCCTTCTTGGCGCGCATCGGGTCTTATCGCTCATGGAGAATGCCACCCACACCGGCACTGTATTTCCAGTGACACACACTCTTTAATGTTATCGCATTACATTCGATGTGGTGTTCTCATGATAGGTTGCAAGTTAGGTATATAGACGCTTATATATGTGTGCTTTTTCACACTCTGTAAAGGAAGCCTCTCCAGTTGCAGACAGGACAAAATTTACGGGAGTGGTAGTCTAGCATTGGTGTGTATCACAGAAATCATATTTTATTTGTCATTTTCAATACCAGCAATAAAAAATCTTTAAACAATACTGAATAAAAAATGAGGGCGATTTCTAATTTTACATAGTCATGATCTAAAACAGATTTCTGATCAAAGGCTTTCAACAAAGCCTTTATCTAGTTACTTTCAAAAGGGTCAGCATTTAGTTCATTGACTTCACAGCTGGTTGAATGCTTCAGCAATATCGACACGTGCGTGAATGCCTTGCACCACGAAAAATAAGCTGTCCCTAATGAATGCTTGGTCTACGTACGTCTAAATTTTGAAAAAAAGACGATCGTAAGTGTAGCAGGTCTGCTTTTTATGGGTTCCACAAAGGTGTACTATAGCCGTGACGACTTAGCGGCTGTGCCTTCGTGGGCCCAAACACGTGGTTCCAGGTCGAGTTCTTTGTCACGCCGACAGTGTTTCTACGTAGGGTTGAAAGAAGAAGACCCTTTTATCTTTGAATTAGGGGCGCGTCGAGAAACCGCATGTGGTGAGAACTGGTCATTCAGCAAGCTGACAATACCCCCAAGACTTCTCTGACATAAAACCATTCATCAATTCGGGTTCGCACTGAAACAGTCACTGGTCGTTTCATGCTGAAGTTACGCCATTCCCTTTCAATCGTTCAAAATAAAAGCCTTTCTTAGTCACTGGCCAGGCCCACAGCACAGATGCTCGACGATTTAGTCAGTTTGGGAACGGTTCATCTTGTCAACATTGCGAAAATGATTAAGAGAGGAAGAGAGAGAGAGAAAATAAAACGAACTGCACTCAGACAACTCTGAAAAGGAAAAAAAAAACACCTCCACCCACACACTGATTGCTGGCGTGGGCAGCCCAACGCAAGTTAAAACTGGGTTGTTCCTGCACTAAGGAAGGTTTGAACGCTATTAGAACGTTACTCACGTGTGCGTGGGTTGGTAGCACGCTACTCACCCACGCACATCTAGTGCAAAGTGAAATACACGACAGTTGCTGGAACACAAATCATTTACCGGCTTGCGACAACACCACCCGACAGGTGCGTCTGCCAACAAAATAAGCCCCCTAGTCTGCCACTCGTGGGAGTGTAGTGGTAGCCTTTTTTCGATTAATAAGGGTGACACAATTATCCATTCTTTTGTACAGCGCTATAATTGCACACCCAATATATGGGGTTAGTCTGAATGAGGACTGAAAAATAATGCTGGCAATGAAATAAACTAAAACAAAGATTTTGCAGAGTGGGGATTCTAGATGCGTTTTCTTTGATGCTCCTGATGATAATATAGAGTATGAATGGCGACTAAGAACACCAGACAATACTACACAAAGGTTCAGCAAATCTTTGTAGGGTAGCTGACTAGGTTGTCGTATTAAACAGAGTGATGAAGTACGGGAAGGAAGAGTGGACACACCAGACAAGCACTGACTTGCAGGGAATTAGTTTATTAACAGAAATACGTAATGTTTTAGTGACATTGATGCCTTATTATGCTTCTCTTAGAGATATTGAAAGACAACCGTTATTTTATTTATTTATTTATTTATTTATTTATTTATTTATTTATTTATTTATTTATTTATTTATTAGACAATACTGCCAACTCCCATGAGAGAGTCCTTACCGAGAGGGTAACATAACAAAAATAAAGTAAAAGGAACATTATTTGCACATACGCAAATACAGGTTACACCAAGATCAAATGCTACACGCTACACTAGTACAGATAGTCACCTAAGGTCTATTCAAATTTCGACTAATCGTTCTGTTCAAGAACACTCAGCGCCAATTCATTCAACATTTCAATTGGGTTAGAAAAAAGGAGCATTTGAATCTATCTTTGTCAGTCCTGTACGCTTGAATGGCTTTGCTGTGGTTGCTTCTTGAGCTCTATTTACCTGGCGGCAGTAAGTAGACTTATTTCCTAATGTATAGTTGGCCATTAAGGGTAAGAAATAATAGTTTTAGACAATTTTTCTACTTGCACGTTTCTTACAAATGAAGGACAGAAGAACGGAACATTTCTGTAAGTGATTCTGTCCTTCAATACCGGGGTCATTTAAGTCGCTCCACGTACCTTTAAACTTGTTCTATTTGTTTCTTTGAATGATCTCGATGAGGGCTCCATACCACCAACGCGTACTCAAAAACTGGCCTTATGAAGGTTTATATATAACTGTTGCAAGACAAAAGGCATATATTATTCACGTCAACAAGATAACACCTAGGAAGTAAGTGCTTGTGTATCGTGTCCTCTTTTCATTTCATTGCGCTGTTTATTACGAGTACTCACCAAATCTTTAGCCTGTATGCACATAACATATGGTTCGATAACTTTAATAAGGTCTCTCGGTGTGTGCAGCGGGCCGCTCCCATGTTGGGACACAAAGACCTCGCCACTCTGCCGCGTCGCTGGTTCGATGGCCCAGAGTTGTGTTTCAAGGTTAAATATTCAACCTTGAAACATATTTACCCTGAAAATGTTAAATATTTGCAACTACCCTGCTAGCACAACAAATCAGCAACATTTGCATCAATTGGCGTGGCTGTGATAAAAGTCACTCTCCTTCTTATACTTAAATGTGCCCGATCAATTGCTTCTGAAATATTGATGACTAATGAGTCATATTTATCAGTCTACGGAGTCAAGCAGGTGATAAAAGGCGCGGCGGGCATGCGAGTGTATCTTTATACTCCAAATTTTCTCCTGATATAAACGCGCACATCGTATACAGGGTGCTTCAAGAAATGTGTAGAATAATATTTAAAAAGTACAGAAAGAAGGTACCTGCGTTCTACTTGCGGCTTTCCCTTTGCTGTGAAATAAGGCGTCTTCAGATGTGCGCGAACTTTAATTACGGCAGTAACTACAGAACTAAAACAGTCAACTTTTTAAAAAGTAGAAATAGCCGATCGAGTGCAATGACCGAATTCAAGTCCTTTCTGCGAATAGTAGATATACACTTGGAAAATTCCGAAAGGCGGTCACTGGTAATCATCATGGAGCACCGAAACCTGGCCAATTTAGCAGGCGAAACCAAAACCAACGCACTAAACAGCGTATCTATCATTCACTTCAAAAACACCCTCCCTCAGAGACGACACTGTTTCTCTCGCCGTTGTGTACTGTCAATGTAGACACTTCTCTTCATCTCAGCTTATTGGCGGTCGCTTGTCCTCCTCTCCCAATCACAGTGTAATATTTCCGTCATAGATAACATTTTCAGAGTTATAGTATACATGTTTTGGTGTGTTAGATTCCGTTTTGCCTGCTAAATTAGCCCGATTTCATTGCTCCGCCATCCATGATTACCAGTGACTGCTTTTCGGAAATTTCAAAGTTGATGTCAACTATTCGCAGGAAGGACTTGAATTTTCTCATTGAATTTCCTCTGGTCAAAAAGTGATGCTCCTGTTTAGCCCTTCATTTTATTCCGCGGCCGATGGTACAGGGGTTGCCCTTTCCATCTTTGCCGCAATGATTGCTTGGCCTCTAGCATGTGGGCGAATCTGCTGTCTATCTTCTCAGTTATCAGGTTGGTAGTGACTGCTCTTGTTGCTGCCTCGAGATCAGTCTTGGTTTGCGTCATCCACTTATGTGGGGATGCGTCCACATCTTTCGCAGGCACCCAGGTCGTGAGCTCTTTGTCCCAGTCCATTATCTTCAATATTTTCCCCTCAGTCTTGTGCGAGTCTACAGTCATTACTGTGACTTAGGGGTCACTGGTAAATTTGAGCCCTCTAATATAACACGATGCTCGAGTAATGTTTTATGTCCGAG
Source organism: Rhipicephalus annulatus (assembly GCA_013436015.1). NCBI lineage: Eukaryota > Metazoa > Arthropoda > Arachnida > Ixodida > Ixodidae > Rhipicephalus > Rhipicephalus annulatus. Next base: position 146,690 of record WOVY01016092.1, on the reverse strand, counting down.
TTATCTCCGGTGTGCTGTCCCTGCAGGTGAAACTTCCCCGACTCGTTTGTTCTGCTGGGTCGGTTATATCAGCCCGAAATCAGCCTCGATTTTTTCTTCCCATAAATATTTGCCCCGAGGTGTACTGTTCGTTTATCCCCGCATCGGAAGCGGGGCATTAAAGGCTCTGGCCACGAGCAGGGGGTTACTGCCTTTCAGGTGTATGGCCTTGGTTAGGAAAACCGGGAAACCTCGGCCTGTGCTCTTTCGGGATGCTGTAGACGCTGAGAATGAGCGTTGGCTTGCTATGCTTCCCCTTGCCTGATATATCTACCACCAGATATTCGATGTTATTAGATGGCATGGGAATGTCATATGCTGTACAATAGTGGGCTTTTTACGTATTAGAATAGCAACCCCTTCTGAATGATTGGCCAAGGTACGATACCCTAGGATGTTAATGTGCTCGGCGAATACCTCCTGTACCAAAATCACGCTAGGTTTCCTTTCATGTCTCCTGAAGTACTAATGTAGCGTTTGTGCCTTCCCTCCCAGTCCCCGACAGTTCCACTGCCATACTATGAAGTCGTCAGTGGTTCCTGTCATCATGAGGCGCAGTGCTTATGCCGGCGTCACCACCTGGCATTACTCGATCTGTTGGCTGACTGGCCACCTTCCCGGAGAAGTTAGTCGCTCGGGGTCCCCGTGTAGGGGCCACCACATTCTCGAGGAACACTTCAATCGTGCTGCAGCCTTGGTTGTATTTTTCTTCCATAACCGCCAGGTGACTTTAGAGGCTGTTCGAATTAGTTTGTAAGCTGGCTACATTGGTTTCCAGACGTGCGATATTCAATTGAATGCTGGCAACCAAGTCCGTTAGCTGCTTGGCACTGTCACTGAGTTCACTCAGCATATCAAGGATTTCAGAGGACGCGCTCCCGGCCACCATTGATCTTAGTTCGCCATTAAGAGCCCTGAGTTTTGTAGGCCTCTCGCTATCAGTTTCATTATTTCCTTCATTACTGATTCGTCGTAGTTGGGATGTACGCGCAGCTGTTACACTAGCCGTATTGCCACTCCTGAGCTTCTCGCCGTCTCATCAGTTTCTGAATCATTGTTTGCATATGCGCGTTTTCGTTTTCTACTTTAGCCAACCTATCATCGCTCACATGTACCGTGGCCGCAGCCCCAGTTACCTTGATTGGGCCGGTTGCCTGCATGCGGTCGGCGCACGTTGTGCCGGTTGTAGTTGGTCTGCCTCCTTGGTGGTGGTACTCCAGGAATTTCGCCTGGTTCGTCCTACTGCATTTAAGTCCAGAAGTCTAGTACTCCATAGATTGGCCACACCTTGTCAGCCGAGATCTGCCGCAGGATCAGCCTCAAAACCCGGAACGCCCCGTCGACCTGGAGCGCTCCATGGAGCCGGACCATCTACTGGACCTGGAGCGCCCACTGGATGTGGAGCTTCGCCGGGGCTGGTGGCTGGGCCTCAGTTCTAGTGTATCCGGCCCGCTCGTCTTCCGGGGTAGTCCACTCACGGTGACCTTGGAACCCATGGTTGGCATGAGGTGGCTCGGTGTCACTCAAAGCATCCGTCTCGTTCCATCTTCTACGTCGTCTTTGCCTTGTTCCATCTTGTACCTGGTATCTTTGCTTGCAGTGGCAATTCGTGGTTGCGTGTGCACCTCCACAAAGTTTACAGTTTGGTGTACAGCGATGTCCGTCCTCCGGTTGAAAAAATCCAGATTGTCGACATGTCTTGACTTACGGCGCTGGGCATACATCCGCGCGATGCCCCAGCTTGCCACATTGATAACACGTGTTCAATAGTTTGCGATACAGCGTACATCTAACCATACTTTATTACAAGGGCAGGACCATGCGAAATTCTAAAAAAGGGGGTTCTAAAAGTTTCAAAAGTTCTAAAAAAGGGGGCATAAGGCGATTGCCGTCTACCTATGTGTTGCACTCCCCAAGCATGAGCTGCTCAAGCGTGAACCCCGGACGCAAGAGCCAGTGTGGTAGTGCATCGTGGTGGTGCTTTTCGAGCCACCAGCACGCCCCCCCCCCCCTAAAAAACAGGACGAATGTGGGTTTAGTTAGGAGGACGGGTTTTCTTCGGGAATCGAGGAGGCGCCACCGTGGCCGTGGGCTTTCCTGCTTCAGGCGGTTTTCGGAGCCAATTCTGTCAAAATTTGATTCTTTCTCTGTCCGTACGAACGGAGACTGCACAAAGTTCATCCTGTATGACTCTGTGCTGCGCTGACCTGGAGACCTCCGCCGACAAAATTTCGGACGAAGGCGCTCATGTGTTTAGAAAAGGGTGGGGGGGGGGGCAGTATGGCAAAAGTGGGGGGTACGAGGTTATACTGCAGTGAACAAAAGGATTGCGCCAGCGTTAATGCACATCACAACGTACAGAAGCGTTTTATCGAACATTCATCCGAGTGGTCTTAGGGTAACAGAAGCTAGCACAAAGATGTGAAGAGTGTGAAGACAACAGACAACTGGGGACAGTAGCTAGGGTTCCGCCGAGGGCGAAGAAAAATCACAACGAGTAGAGGGGGGGGGGGAATGTTGCTTCTATAGTTCCCCTCGACCGCGGTTATGAAAAAATGGAGGAAAACTACAGAGGAGCACAGTCAATATAGTAGGTGCGTTGCTTGTAAATGTATTGTGCTTGTAATCAGCCAAGCGATTTCAAAAATGTTGCTTTATTGTTAAACTGGCGACTCTGGTTTACTAATTTTTGAAGTTAAAAACACCACGTAGACGAAAACGGGCTCTATTTTCGGTAAAAGGCATAATTCAATTCCCATTTCATTCCTCCCAGTATGGTCACCATTCTATTCCGGGGTCGCTAAAATTCTGGAGTGACAACTCCGCAATACTGGTGCTGATGACGATAATGTTCTGCAGTTCATTAGGATATATAGTGTTTCCTTGTGCTTCACTCCCAGCGGTGCCGGCCGCAGGTATTAGCGCAGTGGCGATAATCGAGGCTCCCATTCTGGCTATGTTGAGCCCTCCTAGCTCTCGGTCTTATGACTTTAGCCTCTTTTTTAGTTAAACACACATTAAGCCTGCATTGAAAGTATATAGTTTTCCCTTGAGTTGCGCAGCACGGGCTTCAGCATGCCGGATCCCTGCAATGCAAAGCTCAGTGCCCAAACGCAAGCGAGGTTGGTTTCCCCGTGTTTCGCAGAGCGTCTAGAAACTGCCTGCTCCCATCCTAAATCTTTGGAAACGAGCCGAGGGGAATTGTGCTTCCCTTTCAAAGTGACTTTTTTTTCTAGTAGCTTTGACGGTGTCACCCCACCGTAAAACAGGCTCCGCCAGCAGCTAGGCCGAGGATGAGCACGCCCACGCCTCTCCGGCATGGTCAAAGCAAAGAGTGGAGACATATTGATACGGAAATTCACTCCCTTGTAAATAAAAAAGTATCAGCACGGTCCTCTTCTGTATCCATGTCTTTTGAGTCACAAACCACGTGTATCGGAGGAAAATTTTCGACCGAAAGCACTGCAAAAACAGAAGCCTTTGTGAGAACGACCACAAAGTCCCTGAAAACACTAAAGTAGCACCGTTCGCGTTTTCGCCCAGGCTCCTCCTCTCATCCGTGCTCAGTAGCCACGGAGGAAGGAAAGCTCAGGAGAGGCCCTCACACTGCGAGCTGCAAAGTGTGGCGGAAGTCAAGTGCTTCTCCACAAGGGTAGTAGGACTATACTCTGTTTTAGAAGTTTCCCTCAGCACTGTGGAGGCAGGCTACAGGGCCCCTCAGCCAATAGGAAGGGCGCTTAGCCCCTCCACATGTATTCATCCACCCCATGTCGTCTGCTCACCGTCTTCACTGCGCCTGCTCGCTGAATTGCCCTTGCACGCTCATTGCATGTAACATTGGTAGTTTATTGATTTTAATAAATACGTAAAACTGTCAAACAAGCCATTACCCTTAAACTTCAGAAAGTTTGGCGTCTTAATAATACGAATTGTGGCTCTGCGGAAGATCGGTAGACGCTCATGCCAGTGAATAACTTTACTTTGTGGCTCCCCATCGCTGTTTGTGACTATGGCATGACTGTTTGTCTGTCGACGCATTCTTTCCCGTTCCTCGCTTCAATGCTTATTTTCTATCTTTTTGTTGTTTCACCGAAGGAGCATCCAGTGAATGCGGAACGTGGTGCGAGGTTGCATGTCCATCATTTGAAGCACGACTTACGCAGCGTTCTAGGTCTGGCGACACAGCCCAAGCTCTGGCTTCGGCGTGTTAGACTGATCAGCTACAGCTACGCAAGCAGCATATCTCACTATCAATGACAAAATGTACCAGATGCGTAATCCTCGAAATAATTGATTGATTGATAGGTGGGGCTTTACGTCCCAAAACAACCATATGTATATGAGAGACGCCGTAGTGGAGGGCTCCGAAAGTTTCGACCACCTGGGCTTCTTTAACGTGCACCCAAATCTCAGTACACGGGCCTACAACATTTACCCCTCCATAGAAAATGCAGCCGCCGCAGCCGGGATTCAAACTCGCGACCTGCGGGTCAGCAGCCGAGTACCTTAGCCACTAGATCACCGCGGCGGGGCCATCCTCAGAGTAAGATGAAACAAATATATAGTTGATTTCACCACTTATTTGTTCCTGTCAAAGCTGTAGGCGTTTAGCAGGAGCAAGTGCGGATCCAAGTGGGTGGTCGCTTCTGCATGGGTGCTGCCATGTTTATTTGTGTCCGTAGTTACCGCCGGTAACCGACACAAATAATTAAATTCGGAGTAAATAAATGTGACGAAGAAAGACATATCGCGTATTGATGTGGCGTAACACACATCAAATAAACGCGAATTTTAGACAACCGTGCCAATTTCAAGGCACTTATATCTGGGAATATTTTTCACTGCGCAACCGGGTTGCTTTCTTACACCCCGTAGCTTTGGTAGTGCTGAACCAAAGTTGTAAAACAGAGCATAGGTGGGCACGCTGTCGTCTCGTGTCGTCTGCATCACCACTCATATGACGGCATTGTTGATAGCTGGCTGGAGATTTGAATGTGCATTTTTATGCAGCTGTTGCACTTCAGAGATGGTTCAGTGTGTTGGAAGCTTTAAGTGAGCGTTGGTTTTCATGGTTGCGACTTGAGTTTATATCGCTTGAGCTTGAAAGTGGTCGTTTTCGTAGCTCGCGGCCACTTCTCCGAGAACGGTTGGCGCTGCAGTTTTGTTGTTTTCCCTCGGCACTGTGCTGTTGCATGGCTCAGTGAAGGAAGCCTTGAATTACTAAACGAGAATGGCAGCTTCTACGGATCCTAATGCGAGAGGCGGTGGTGAGCCGTTCTCGTGTATGACCGTCACAACTATCGGAAAGTAGTACGTGGCCCACTGTTCATACCTAAGCTTGGCGAATACAGAACTAGACGTGCCTGACACTGTAACGTGATTTATTGTTTCAATTATCACTTCCTATTTAAGTTTTGCGCGTTGTAATTTCATCTTCAGCCAAGTTTTTTTTTCGATATGGTTGCATTCGATCGACCCGCGCAGCTGCAAACAATACTCGTGCGCGCGTATCATGACGTACATGGCGAAAAATGATTCGGAGGTCCTTCATCTGGCTAAATGACAAGAAAAATGAAATAACGTTTAACTGTGACATTATGTCCCGTACTCCAAACTTACCGTATCTGCAGAATAAAGTAGCCTGTTGTCGAGATTATCCTGCCTATTCGCGCTGGTGTTCTCTTGCATTCGGAGGAATAAACACAAAGTACAAAGCTGCAAGTGCAGATTCACAATAAGCGCCATATTGAGGCTGCGAATGGCACACAGGCGCCATAAAAGCAAGCATCACGGCACATTTGCTCATAATCAGCACAAAAGTTTTGCTTTTCTAGCTCGTCTATCGGATGGCAGCGGCGGTGCCACCCGGCGCGTCCGAAAGGGGCTTGCGCGGCTCGCCTCCCTCTTACTGGCGACCGTTGCGCATTCGCAATCCGCAGTAGCAGTGCCCAACATTGCGAAGAGCAGTCCTCTACTCTTCGCTACTTGCGGCACCACAAATGCGATGTTACGGCCTCCCCTCAGAATACTATTCCTTCATGTCGGTAGCCTTCGTAGTGCAGGCACCATCTTGTCTGTTGTCAGTCGCATGTTTTCGTTTGCTTCCACAACAATACCGGCGATGAGGAGGCGCTGCACCGGCGCACCCTCTTCTGTGCTCCGAGAGAGAGTTTGCCTGTGTCCGTAGAGCCTTGCTGGACGCTGTAAGGGCGCTGCTGCAGCTGCTGAGAGAGGAGGCATGGGCAACGGGGCATGGTGGGCGCTACTTTAGTTTCTTCAAGAGCTTTACACGGCCATAGAGTTACTGTATATGCTAATTTAAATAGCACAGTTGTGCATACATTCACCATCTTGCGCGCTGACACGTCAATAATATGAAGGAAATCCACCCCTGCCGAATGTAGGATCCGACGCAGCTCAGCGGCTCCGTGCAGTTTCTCGCTCGTTCATAACTCGTCGCTGGCACTGACTCTCGCTTCGAAGGAAAAACAAAGGAAAACTCAAATAAATAGTGGTGGTCATAGTAAGATATTTTTGTTTTAAATAGCAAACAAGAAAGCCTTTACTTTGTCAAGAATAGTGTACACGCTTTGCGGTAACCTATGTTCCGCGAATAGCTCGTTTGTCGTAGTCTTTTGCTGCTTTAAAAGATTAAGCAGATGACTCGATAAAACAATGGCTAGAACTAACCCTACATGTTTTATAAATAGCGCAAGGAAACGAGAATTTTCGTCATATTTATACGCAGCAGTAGAATCTCGTCATCGTTGCAACTACGCAGCACTGATTCACGGCGCTGCGCCGCACAGACACCACTAACACTGACGTTCACTAAAAACGGACAATGCTAGACAACCACAACCCCAAGGAAAAAGTACTTCCGCACTCAGCGGCATCGCCTCACCGCACTGCTTGGACAGTGGTAGTTATGGCACCAGGGACGCAGTCGACGCAAGCACCCCACGGCCGTAAAGTTGGCTTTTCCTAAAATACACGTTTTTTGCGCACGTGAGTGTGCTTGGCGAATGGAGGCGCGAGCGGTGAGTTCTATCAGTGGTGCCACTCTGCTACTTAAAGTTAGCGTATAAAGCATGGAGGAAGGAGAAAACTTATTCTTTCCTCCGTCATATAGAGTAATTCTACACGACCATACTGCTCGGTGCCCCCCCTAGCGGCCTCCTGCATGACGGATGGCTACACGGAAATCTCTTCCGCGGCGGATGAAGCGAGTAGACGCACACGCTGGAAAAAAAAAAACAAAAATAAACGTGGTGGCACCGTCTGAAACGAGCACTGCCTGGTTTGCACTTTTAAGGTGTTCGTTGAGCTTTGCGCGGCCAACTGACACTTGTAATTGCTTCCAAACTGACGCATGTACTTGCTTTAGGTGTGTGTCGAAAGCTTCTATGGCAAATTAGTCATCCCTGTTTGACACTGTTTTCGAGAGGCGTATTCGTATGTACAGAGATATAGGCCAAGCGGTTATTGTAAGAGCATGACCTCGGAGATTTGCGGTAGCTCGAGTGCTAGCAAATGTCAGAGAATATACTGTAAGAATGTATGCTTGTTTTTTTTTCTCTCTTCAGATAAGGCGAAAGATATAGGACAGTCATAGGCTTGCGCATAGCGCGCGGGGGGGGGGGAGACAGAAGGGCAGCCATTCGCCTTAGTCACCTGAGAGAGGGGTGTAGTGAGGCCTATAGGCTGACACAATAGGGAGGGGGCGCTGCGACTACGACGGGGGGTGCAAAGTCAGCACTGTACATCGATATAATAGGGAGGGTGGCTGCGACGAACCTTCACCCCCCCCCCATTGAAGGAAACCCTGTGCAGGCCTATGGCGAAAGAGGTATCAAGCTTATCTAAGGCGGTGGGCCACAATCTCAGAATTTAATCCATCAAGGGCCAAGTCAGGGAAGAATGTAACAGCTGGGGGCAGAGGGATAAAAGGAGATTAGTCCGTGCAACCTCTCAGCAAACAGTTACCTTAAAAAGAAAACTTTTCCCATATCTCATATATGGGTCGTTATTGAAAAACATTTGCGGCCAGGATTCTATCCGACAACATGTCGATACTGATCTCAAAAACGAATAAAATAAGGACGCCGATTTTGAAATGTGGTTTTTGTTACATTACAATTCTGTGAACACATGAATTCTATGTGTTCACAGATATGGTGAACACATGGAATTCTTCACTAAAACAATGCTTTATGCTAGTTATGCTTGTGTGTCTCGCGAACGTACTTATTATAAAAATTAAGAAAAAAAGATATGGGACGTGACCCACAAGCGCAAGGTTCTCGGGCCGCGTGTAGCCCGTGGAGCATGTGTTTGAGACCCCTAGTATAGGAGGCTTTTATGTCTTTGTTTTTGTGCGTGGTACTCTGGAAAATACCACATTGATTGTCTTCAGACTCATCCCAATATTACGAACGACAAGTGCCAATAAGTGAACATCTCGGCATTCAGAGTTGCCCTAACCTGTGTGCCGACTCCTTGTTTTAAACTACACTCTTAATCAGGTCCTGGGTAAAGGCTTGCTATATCCAGCAGACCATACAAAAAAATTATTGAACAAGAGTGTTTATGTAGGCTAGTTGGTTTTTTATGGGAAGTTTCCTGTGTGTAGCACCATGAACGAAAATTGTAAGAAAGCAGTTCACAGAAAAAATGCACGAAGTTGACAGGAAGCGCCTCTTTTCTATTAACTTCTTTGTTACAGTTTTTGTACGTGGCGCTACACTGCGAAAAATCTGGATTTATGGTTGCATCCAGCACTTCGGGCGGTACCTCTTAAAGAGTGTAGCGTTTTAATGGAGCTACCCCGCGTACCGCGTGACAGCTCGTTTGGCTGCACACTTTAAAAAAAAAACAGGCAATAGTACTTGCTAACTTTGCGGTAGTAATGGTTTGATACATAAGTTTCAACCCTGCTAGTAACTGCAATCAGCAACGGGGAGAGTGGCAACAATGACTACCTTTGTCGTTATTAACAGCATTTAGTAACTGTTACTACTCAAGCCGTTACTTACTATCGTTAGTAATTTATAAATGTTTTAATAAAAAATGTAAGTAATAATACCATGTTCATTTCGCCACAGTTTACACTTCTTAATACTGGTAAATTAATGTCTCATTACTACACAACTTCGGGTAATATTACAATCTTGCATGGTGTGTCATGAACGCTGAAAATTCATACCAAGTTCAGTAGGCTACAGTATCAAGTGAGCAACTCTCGGTGTATTTAGAGCTCATATTTTGAAGATGCATAATAATAATTGTTGGGGTTGAACGTCCCTAAACCATCACATGGCTATGAGAAATGCTGTAGTGGAGAGCTCCGGAAATTTCGCCCACCTGGGATTCTTTAACGTGCACCCGAATCTAAGCACGCGAGTTGCCAGCACTTCAGCTTTCATCGAAAATGCGGCCGCCACGGCCGGGATTCGAACCCGCGACCTGCGTGACAGCAGTCGAGTACTTTAGCCACTAGACCACTGCTACGGGAGTCAATGCAATTGGCTGAGCAGAAGAAGAAGGCCTTCGAGTCGTCAGAGGTGACAAGGATCCTGTCAGATTTTGGTAAACAGTCACCAGTTGCAGGAACGAAAACGGTCGATACCGAATGAACTACCCCTCATGACCTCTTCCGTAATACTTTGCGAGGGAGGGCAAATAACCGATGCGGCGGTGAAGTAGCTAGAGCTTCTACCTCCAAAGGTGGAGTCACCCGGTTCGATTGCCAGTGTTGTACGGCACGCAGCTAGATTTCGAAGGAGGAGAAAAGTAAAGCACTACCTGCACCCGACACGGCGCTTGGTGGAGTGAGTACGCTTGTGGAATCCCGTCCCTCCTTTCAGCATCCTTCCCCCTCCCCAACCATGCTGCTATAAAAGTAAGCGTCTTTCTCAACCTCAGAAGCACTATCTATGTGGGCAAACCAGCCCTCCTCCTACCTACTGGACTGGAAAGCTCGGCAGACCCCTCTACAGGTGCCATCACAACAGACATTAACGGGCTACTATAGAGTTGTCGCCAAGCCACGGTGGTCTAGTTGCTAAGGTACTCGGCTGCTGACCCGCAGGTCACGGGATCAAATCCCAGCTGTGGCGGCTGCATTTCGATGGAGGCGGAAATGTAGGCCCGTGTACTCAGATTTGGGTGCACGTTAAAGAACCCCAGGTGGTCGAAATTTCCGGAGCCCTCCACTACGGTGTCCCTCAAAATCATATGGTGGTTTTGGGACGTTAAACCCCACAAATCAATCAATCATTGAGTTGTCCAATCTTGAACGACGAAAAAGCGATGACTTCGTTATTGTACTTCATGAGGTGGGGCAACAAACGCGACAAAGATTCGTGGCGATTAACTATAGTAGCGGTGTTTTTCAAAAAGTTCAGCAGACGCACATGCGACAAGACAAAACGGACACAAACCGGGATATGGTGGCACCATGTAGTGAGGCCATCACAATATCCAGGACACCGTGTGTACAGCGTGAGAATTCCGCGTGCGCATTTCTAAGCTCGTGTCTGAAGCAGCCCGTTTTGATACTCTGCCCGGGCCCCATGGTTCCATGAGAAATTATAGCCTGGTCAGGACTATGTTATGCTTTTTTAAAAGACGACAGTCTTTCTTGGGGACCTTCGACGCAAGAATTTTGGTTTGTGTTTTTGTCTCTGTGTGTGTGTACATTTGTCTGTTTGTCTGTCGTAACGCTATCCCAAAAGGCACCAATCAATGTTTCAAATGAGCAACCTCATCCGCAGCGCCCACCAAAATCGCTCAAGATTCAGCATTTATACTTGTGCGACTGTCAATTAGAAAGCAGTTCGCATATGTGAGGCACCATAACAACATGTCATCGTTCTGTATGTTTGTCTTTTCACTAGAGATGGCATATACGTAAGTAATTTTAAGGACCATAGCGTTTATCACGCTGCCCTGACAATGCAACGCTTGCACGAAAAGGCAAGTGTTTCCAACACTTTGCTAAGACGACAAAGTGGTCGCACCTAGGCTTCACCTTGCGTTCCACACCTTATCGCCTCCGAGACGGTCGCGCACGACACGCGCTTCGTTTTTCAAGAAAACTGTCAGATGGCACTGATGTCTCACTTGTGACGCGGCTCGAAGCGCTCGTTCGCCTCCGCTGCATGCATTGGGGCACTCTAATCCAGTCTCTCCAGAGTAACATTCATCAATTTTCTTGCGCAGAACATCAAATGACCGTTTTTTTTCACTCTCTCCGGACGCAAGACTATCGTGTTTCGACAATATTTGCAGCGTGGCATGCAGATATGGGCCAATCTTTTTCTCTACATTCTTTCAGGAAATGTCACTGGTTAGACAGCATGTCGAAATACACATCGCACAGAAACAGCAGTCGCAACAAAACACTGTAATAAAGACTTTTTTATTTGCAGAGAGAGAGAGAAAGAGAAAATGCACCGCTAACACACACAAAAAAACGTTATACAGCAGTTGAGGTTCCTGTCAAATTACTTACGTTTCTTTAGAAACACTAAAATGCAAACTGGGAATTTTGCTGTATTATGTGAAGTGCTTATTGATATTTTACGCAGAAATTCGTACACAGCTTTGCATACTTGAAATGCCTAGGGCACTTTCCGAAACATCCCCTCCAGCACAAATCTACTGTGTAGGACGTTTTCCTCGCAAGCTTACCTTTTCACTTCCTGCCTTTCTTTTGGATATTCATTTTGTGTTATTCTTGTGAACCTGGCGAAAACAGATAATTGCAAGTAGCGAAATGTAACTCAATTCGATTAAAAGCTGCTTTCAGAACACTTGGCCAAAGTAAACCAAAGCGAGTGCGTGATGAAAAATAGCTGGCGTGATTGCTTGGACGAGTTTTTACGACATTATTAACATAAAAACAGCGCCAACAACACGGGAAAACAAAAGGAGGAGACAGACAGCGGCACTGACTTACAAGATTTATTTGCTGAAACGACGCAATATATACTTCAGCAGCATCTGACAAACAAGAAGAAGGAGAAACCAAAGGAACAGAGTTCACCTAACAACCAAGTAATCATCTGTATAACGTGCTATGAACATCACGTGTGCCATCGTTCTGAGAAAATCAATTTATTTTTGTGATAGAGCAATCGAAGGCCTGCTGACAGATGCACTGCCCAGCATTTCCATTTCTCTGGCCTCATAAATTTCGCGTATCAATTGATCCCGATGACGCCTAATGATGGTACAATGATGAAAGTCGGGGAAACAACCGCAGTCTCGGCAATGAATGCCGAAGTGGCCCGAAACTGTACAGAAGACATAGTGAGCGTGCTCTTTTAGCCGCTCATTTAAACACCTGCCTGTTTGGCCGATGTACCACTTGCCACAGGACAGGGGTAGACAGTACACCACCCCTTCGATGCATGGAACGTACTTGTTCTGATGCTTCATTTTGCAGCCCCGCTCTTCACTGGAACCAAGTTTCACGGCCTTGCACATCCTAGCCAGCTTTTCCGGGGCAGAAAAAACCAAGTCTACGTCGCACCTGCTGGCCACATTTTTGAGGTTGTGAGTGACGCCGTGGATATAAAGAATAACGACAAAGTATCATTTGTCCCATCCCTTATCATTTTTACGTGTTCGAGTATTAGTCTCTGGGCTCATTCTGATTTCTCGGAGTAGACACTCAGCAACGGTGATCAAAACATACATCGGGAAACCAGCCTCAGTGAGGCGTTCAGTTTGCTGATTAAACGTAGACCGGATCATGTGCCAGCATGACCTTCGCAGTGCATTTGTGTAGCTTGTCTTCACAATGGCGCGCTTCACCACTTTTTGAATGTGCAGATCCAAAAGGAAAGATTGGCTTGTTTGCACGTGGCTCATAGGCCCAACACACATGGGAAAGACTCAACGTGAACATCAGATCTAGGAACCTGATGGTTTCTCTGTCCGGAACTTCATGAGTTATAACAAGCGGAGAAGGGCATTTACTGAAAGTTTCTAAAATATTAGGCAAAGCTGAAATGGCCGACGAGGTTCCAGTTTGAAACAACACGTGGAAGTCATCAACATAGCGGAATACTTTTTTAGCAGTTGGGGATTTCAAGCAATCCTGAATGGCACCATCATGGCTGGCTAAATATAAATCACCCAATATGGGCGCAAAGCATGATCCTATGCACATCCCTTGAAGTTGCAAGTAAATTCGATCATCCCACTCTGCAAATGACGGTCTTAGGTAATATTCTAGCAGTTTCATAAAACCTTCAACACATATGCCTACTGCTTTCTGAAGAGTCACAACGCCAAAACTGCCAATGCACTCGCGAATGCAAGCTAGAAGCTCACTGTGTGGCAATGAGTAGTACGGATCTTTATTATCTATTGACTATGTCTGGTTGCCGGAAAATTTGTTATCTTTCAGCAAAAAAACCATATCATTGGAACTTTTAGCTGGGAGCACATCGTCAATGTTTCACAACATAACTTTACCCTGAAGAAGTTGATTTATTGATATGTGGGGTTCAACTTCACGAAACCACCATATAATTATGAGAGACGCCGTAGTGAAGGACTCCAGAAATTTCGACCACCTGGGGTTTATTAACGTGCACCCGAATCTCCTGAAGAAATTGTGCCAGCATTTTCTGCCACGAGTTACCTTCCGACACTATTACACGGAAAGGGCAGTTAACTTTGTGCATTTTCGCGTTAATGAAAATTTCCATGCTAAAGTTTTTCCCACCATCTATCTTTTTTTACCAAACCTTCAAGATTCAGCCTTTTACATGGACTTTTTGCATAGGTTTTAACCTTCGGAAGCAAGAAATTAACTGACAATTTAGCTGACACGTTAGGTGGATCAGTTGGTGCGCGTAATTTATGAGGCCGCAGAAATAGAAAGGCTGGTCAGTGCACATGCCAGCAGGCCTTCGATTGACTCATCACAACAAGAAATAGATTTTCTTCGGAACTATGGCACACGTGCTGTTCATGGCGCATAATCATGATGGATACTTGGTTGTTAGGTGAATTCTGTTTTCTTTGGTTTGTCATTCCTCTTATTTGTCAGATGCTGCTCAAGTATATATTGCGCGGTTTCAGCAAATAAATCTTGTAAGTCAGTGCGCTTGTCTGTCTCCTTCTTTTCTTGTCCCTCGTTATTGGCGCTGTTTTTATGTCAATTATTTCGCACCAACTCGCCCAAGCAACCACTTTAGCCACTTTTATCTGTAGTGCATTGGACTCTTTTAATTGTTTCACCGTTCAACCATGTGTCATCGTGACCATGTACGTTTACGCCGTGTGCAATGCCCGAAAGTACTTTTTTCTTGTCCGGTACAAACAACTTCTCCCCGACATCCTGCTGCTTTTTGGTGGTTTCTACCTTTTGCAAGGACACGGACTCAGACTCCTCAAGGTCCTTAGTTCTGAGCGTCACCGACAGCTCGTTTTTACAAGCAGTGCCTGTTTCTCTCGCTCCAAAGGACTACGAACTACAAAAGAGGCAAGAAATAGCTCGATCATCGTGACCTAGCTAATGCGGTGGCGGAATTCCGTTGGCGGCAGATGCTTACAGAACTACGAGCTTCGCTGCCAAAAAAGTCTTCTCCCAGCAAAGACGGCCTGCATTCCCGGGCTTATGTGTCTTTGCCTGAGAACATTTGCAGCATGCTTAGCTGCGGCCCCGAGTATGCTGTTGAACCAAGAAAGTCGAGGACGAAACTTCTGGGCCTGGTCCGCAGCATTTCTAGGAAGGTACCTTCTATCTGTGCCGAAGGTGTGTTTCCCAGGTTTGCGACATTCTTTTTAACCATAGAACAGGCTTAAACAAGGTTCCTGTAAAGAAAGTGAAATATTTCTTGAAGGATAATTTATTGTCCTAAACAATAGCAGATAAGGAGAGAGGTTTTGTTATTATTCCGAATGAACTTTATAAGAAAAAAGCTAGTGAAGCGATTGTGTCTGTTTTCGAGCCCCAAGATAATGTGTCACTTATGAATGTTGTAAAGTTGTTTGTTTCGCGCTGCGCGCGTGTCATGCACAGAAGCCGTAATTCAAGGGTGACAACCGCCGGACGATAGATGGCGTTGTGTACGCGTGGAGTATAGGGTACTTTGATGCCCGCGCGCTCCGCTGAGGGTGAGGACAGGTGCATCGTCTGCTACGACGGCCGCCATTGCGCCTCCCGCCGCAGCTAGACAGCATGCGAAAGGCGTTATACAAGGCGCTTGCGGTGCGCGGAAACGTCCAGAAATAAGCGCGCACTGTGAGTTTCTTTCTTCTTCTTTTTTTTCAACTTTGGACAGCTTTTAGTGCTGTTGTTACCTAAATGTTTATTAAGGGAACGATGTACTTCATATAAACTGACGGTCTGTGCATGTGCTGTGCACTATAGGCTGACGTATAGACTTCGTTATATTTAAAACGAATCCTCTTCCTTCGGTCGCAAACGAGAATTCTGGCAAGTCTAATCACTTAGTTATTTGCCTTGTAAACTCTACATTCCAAATACGGAAATAATTGTTTAAAGCAGTCATATACGTGCCAGCAGCAGCAGTAGATATATCAAAAAAACGCGAATTTAAGTGTTGCGAAGCTACGAAAGCGCGGTTATGGTGGCTGCTTTTGCTAAGTTTATACTTTGCTCGTTTATCATAAATTGCGTTTTACGTATTGTACACATGATGAAGTGCCGAGGGGCAGTATTGAGATTCAGATCTTTTATTTTTCTTGAATTACACCAGCAAAGGTACAGAAGCTAAAGATATAACAATACCTGACAAAAGGCCTCTGTACCGGTTATACATAAATATTAAACAACAAATACACAGCATATTGTTCGCAACATACAAAAAAGTTTAAATCTAAGATGTAAAGATGCACAAAAAGCTCGATAAGTTCATAACTCAATGAAAATTTGAAATAATACCTAGGGATATAACTAGAAAAGGTTCATTTGCACAGAAGTAACAAAGAATATGTAACACGAGAGAATACATGCTAAGTACACTATTTTTACCAAAACTTTTGTCAAAAATAAAGAAATAATATAAATAAATAAAATAAGTAACTAAAATAGGTAATAATAAAGCAAAAACGTAAGAGCACAAGTGCTTCTAAACAAATGCACGGCAGGTCATTATCCACAAAGAAAAATGCATATATTCAGTTATAATGAAATTAGAGCTTTCTTACCATTATTATGCTTGCTCAAAGAGTTGTATTATATGACACTCGAGAATGAGTGCAAGTACAGGTCATTCATTTGTATACATAAATGCTATGCTGACAGAGGCAATTACGCAAATAAAGCATTCTATGACAGAATTTTCTCAGGACTGTCACTGGTTGCTTCACAGTGATCGTGCACGAGTAAAAAAACGACCTACGTAATAAGTTAAGTCTAGACGGGAAGGCAACCTTGAAACAAAAAACAGTGAAGGATAAAAACAAGTATTTAACAACTGCAACCGTATATATATTGGCATCAGCTCAGCACAGAAGGCATACTTTTCAGTTAATTTAGGCCATACACTGCAGCTGATCTTAGTGTGTCGATGTCTTACGAGAGTTTGACGCCGGCACAAGTATTGCTGGAATTCCCATTCAAACTATCGGCTGGCAACTATCGAAGGTGGATGCGCAGCCTTATTCGTGCGTACCTCTCAGTAAGCATTCTGTATATACCCTCCTTGTGCTACGTGCATACACACAGGCTGCGGCGGTGTGCCTTGCCTAGGTATGCTGTAAGTGAACGAAGCGGCGACTTCATCGTGATTATTTTATCCGTGCACCAAGAGTTGATAGCCGTAAAACGCTCTTCATAGTCTTTCAGGGCTTTCATCACTCCACTGCTTGGATATATAAGGTTGTCTCTGTCCGAAACATACTCTTTCAGTGATGTCAGTGAAGCACACTCGTCACACGCAGTTCCAATGAGAGCATCTCTGCATTTTGCGCACTTCACGGACTTCAATATTCCATTCAAAATGAATCCTCCGAGGTAAAACAGAATACTGCATTCTGTTGCCGTCAATTCTTCAGTGAACATAATCTCAGAATCGTCAATCTCTTCAACTTCGTTCTCGACACAGGCCTTTTCTCCGGGGATAGCAGGTCTGCAAGGTACTCTCGGTCATCAAGTTAGTAACTTCCCGTCCGCGGCGTATGCAAAAATTGGCTTACGCTCACGAGACTCATAGCGCACTTGATATCATAGGCACTGGGAGCCGGCTTCGAAAGCCGCACGACAGAAAAAGATTCTCTAAGCAGTCTTGCAGCTGCCTATAACAAAGAACTCATAACCTTTGTCACTTAGGAGCACTCCTTGGAGGCGAACAACAACGGTAGTCGATATAAGCAGGCCAGCTTGCGACAGTTTTCAATGTGATGTGGTGCCTAGTTTCGTAGTTTTCACTGTTTCCATTGCCATGCGCAATGTATCTAGGGCTTCAGAGTACTTGGCCTTGTTTCTGCGACTTAACGCCATTGCCGGACGCCGCAAGGACATCAGTGCATACCACTTCGAAATAAGCTCCATGAACCAAGCTGTTGTTTCCGCTCCCCGTTTTAGTATCCCTTCCTTTATAAGGAAGCGGATAGCTGGAGGAGCTTCCCGAAAAAGCTGTACAGCGACACCAACTTTCATTTTGAAGTGGCCTGTGCTGGTGTGAACTACGGAGAAATTTGGTGCTACCTTCAGTTCTCTTTCAGAATCGTATTCAAGTACCGCCTCAACATATTCCACGTCAACCTCGGTTGAAGGCAGGCTATTTTTGGCCACTGTGGCCTCACTCAGCGTGAAAACTTTAAGTTCAAGAGTTGGCCCCTGAGGTTTTTCAGCACGTGAGCCGGATCAGCCATGAAAAAAGTTCCTTGCCATCCATGCACGGATGATGTATGGAACATACTGTCGAAGAATCTCTGTGACTAGAAAAGCCAAATTTCCTCCACATAGCGCGGTTCGCGGAGCCCATGTCAGATGTGACTACGCGAACACTCAGAGATATTTGACTGCACAGCTGTACTAGCTCCAATACATAGTTTTTTAGCAAACAACCATCGACGGTTGTCCCAGTCAATTCATAAGCGATAATTTGCTTCCACCTTTGGCTAAGGCCGCCTAACATAAATACGAAAGCGTGGTTCGCAGGCTCTTGAGGCTTCGGGGGAAGCGTTACTCTTCCAAGAAATGTGTCTTCAGCACGGTCTAGCTCGAACCCCGGCACTATCTCCATTTCGTCCAAAAAAAAAAAAGGACGCAGTCCTTTTCGACATTCTCCATAGTCTCAGCTTTGCATATCATAACATCGATCACTTCGTGAAGAATGCCAGGGAGGAACTTTAAATCTTGAATCCTTTGCGTCAGTGTTCTGTTGGATGGGAGAGGATATTTCATTTTTCTTAGCGTTTTATATCCTGTTGTACCACAAGCAAATTTAGTTTGAAGGCTTTGCTTGATGGTGTGAGGAGACTAAGAGTTTCCCAAGCTGCTGCCTCTTAAGAGAGCGCAAACTTGATCATCATTCGGAAATTTCAAATTTTGCGAAATATTTGTTGCGTCACTCTCGAGTTTTTGGACTTTTTTCTTGAGACTTTGGATTGTGTTTTTGGCAGTAGCATGATGCTGCTGAAGTTCAGTATACTTTCTTGTAAGGTTAGCAAGCTTCTTCTTCAGTTCTGCTGATTCTGCCGTAGCAATTGACGTTTCACCAGTACCATTTGATGTTTCAATAGCCGCATCATTGGCTTCTCCTGAATGTGAATTACTAGAGTTTGCTGACAGTTTTACTGCGGCGTCACTGAGTTCCATGGTGTCGTGTCCGTAACGCGACATTCCTTCCAGTGAAGACTCATGAACTGCATGGCTTAGTGGGGCCTCTCGCGGTATCTCAACTGCAGCTAGAGATTGATGTCCCCCGGAGCAGACTTGCTGGTCTCTCCACCGGAGGGTGCGGGCACAGATCTTTTCTTTGGTGGTCTTCGTTCCTTGGGCAGCACTGCAAGCAGAAACGTATGTATTTATAAATGTTTTCATGTAATGTCAATTTATGTCAAGCCTGTGGTTAGTTTCATAACGTAACAAATGCTGCTGGTATCTGAATGGTAATTAAAGCTAGGAAGGTCATTCTTAAAGCTAGGAAGGTTGTTCCCCCAACCTTTTCCACTGGTATAGAGGAAAGCTTGTTTCACCGTATTAAGATTCATTGAACCATGGACTTCATTCTACGCTTTACTGACTAATTTTTGCCTAATACATATCTTACGGAGTTTTCACAGTATCATAACCAAATTGTATTAAAAATTCGTCCCTACAAAAAAAAGTCTCTAATTCGAATCGGAGCTCCATGTGCCACTAGCTAGATGTGGGCTATGAGAAGGCGTTAGTAGAGGGCTTGAAATAAAGTAGGCCACCAGGTATCTTTTCACGTACATTGTGGTCCCGTGTACATCCGTGTTTTTGTTTCAGTAAAATAGTCTCCACACGTGAGATTATAACAATTTGCCAGCCTCGTGCCCGATAGCGGAAAGCTGCTGCCAGTGTGGCTGGTCAGTGCCTAGAGACAGTGAAATACACTCAGACGTTTACAATGTATGAATTATTTGGACACAGCATAAACGTTCCTCTTTGGTTTTAACCGTATTGAAGTTGCAGCTGCATGTACACAATGCCTGTAATCGATACTTCATTATGTAATGCCACAGGAAAACTTAAAACATACGTCTGAAGGAGAACAAAGTTGGGACTGCATTCAGTTTCAGCTTTTTCCAACCATCCACTCGGTTTTGCTCGTAGTTGTTCGGTTCAAAGTGAGCCTGCAAAGAGAATTAGAATTGGTTGTTGATGGATGATTTTATGTTTGATATAATACACCAGCCTTCGACCTCGCGCATTTTCTTACAGCGGGGTCGCTACCCCGAATGGCTCGTGTGCTGTCCAAATGCCGCGGACAATATGCTGTACGACGTTTGACTACTTGACGTTGCCTACGCTCTCAACAAAGAAATAATGGTGCGCCAAGTAATGCTGGCTAATCAAATTACCACGCATTCAAAAAGAAATATTTACTTACGCTGTAAATGTGTGATGCAGTCGTGGGACGTCACTTGTCGCGCTTGACTTGTACCGTCCAAAGAAGCCGTCTTTTTGGGTCTCTTGGAAATCGGTACAGCTTCCAGCCGTTCCTAGAATGATTGCTGCACTGCGGCATACAGCACCCGGGCATGGTGACGCAAGCGAACGCAGAAACACGAGCACCGACCAAAAAACAACACGCACGCCACGCACAAGTGACCTGGCGGGGGATCCAGAATGGAGGCCACGCTGCCGCCAAGGCCGAGGAGGCGGCATATGCTTTTTCAGAAGCTGCTTCACTTTAAGTAGGGCGCACGCATCGAGGCACTCTAGTTGAGTACCACTGTTGGTAGAGTGGTAGCGCCGGTGGTGACCCCTGGCGGAAGGCAGGCCTTGGTGGCGGGCGAGAGTTGAGAGGCACTGCGCCATGTCACCTGTAAGCAGACAGAAGTTAGGTGTCTTCTTCCTTTTCCTTACAAGCCAATAACCAACCGCTTGTTGTTGTGTGACACGTTTTGATTTTCCGGTCTTGTATCAAGTGAACAAATGAGGCCTTCCTGACCCAATGAGCTCGTTAAAGCATGACACTGAAAAACGGCATGGCTTCTCTTCAAACATCGCGCACAGCAACAGATGACGAGCCCTCAACAAACCGCGCTGCAGCATGCTAACTGCTGTAGGTACCTAGCGAGGTACCCGGGCATGGCGGGAGATGGCGGCATCGGCGGAAGTGACATCACATGAACACTGTGTATAGGTTCAAGCACATGTATGTGTTCGGTCTTGCTATATCAAGAATATCACATAGAAAATTGAAGGACATTTCATTCTTTAGGAAGTACAATGTCATTTTGGGTCTTATTACTAGTTTTCCTGCGTGTCAAAAGGATGTGATGTTTACTTCACTATCAAATTAGCACATTTGTCTCCGCTTAGTAGTCAGTGCACCATACAAGCTTTTGGTCTTCGTTGGTGCGTATGCGCAATAATAAATAGCGTGAAGTTACACTTCTCGACTCCTCTACATTATAAATAACTCCATTTCTTGAGATAGGCACAATGATAAAGTAATATGGTTCTTGTATTGAGCGAAATTTCTCAAAATTTTGTATAGCCTTGTAAAAGACAAGTCCACTTGTCGAAACGTCGTCGCCAGCACCCACTCCCCGTTTACAAAATTTTCATGGCTCCCCAATGTGTAATTTTTACTAGTAAATACTAATAAATCTCTATCTAGCAAAACCATCTTACGAAGTTTCTAATCTATTGAAGAATTTTCATTCACCAGCAAATATCTGTAGAATGTAACGTCTTCAGACCGATTTAAAGTTTTTTTTTAACGGCTATGTCAAAAAGCAGTGATCTTTTTTTATAATTTTGCTGCAACAGATTTGAGTATGCGCTCTGAGACTATCACATTGAAGCATTTATGTGCCCTCTCTTTACTCTTTTGGAGCTGCATGCCATAAGCCTGTGCAGAAGAACAATGAATGCAGCCTTTGGCACTGCTCTTACATTCCAGATGGTGGCAGAGGTGGCAGTGGCTGCTTTTGTTATTTCATGGCTGGTGTGACAGAAGGCACTGGTCACTCCTAGCTTTTTTTTAGCTTGGAATGCTCGCACAAGCACTGCATTCATTCCCCTTGTCATTGCATATCGGTAACTTAGCATAGCCACATGTGTCCCTGGTCTGCATCACCCAGACATGGTGTCCCTCTGCTATGTCAAATTTGCCCCTACATATTTTTTAAGACACAAAGGTTAGGCTGGATTTGCTATTCTAATCGGTACATGTTCTTGTAGAAGCCCCAATGATATGGCTGTTTTTAATGACAAAGTAATGAGAAAATAATTTAGGGGAGATCGAAATTTTGACAGCTTATTCATCATATCCTGCATCGAAAGTATTGGCACACATGTGTGGAGTAAGCTAGGCTCACATTGAGAGCACACTAACTAATCACAATCTGCGAACTTGTTCTCTACCTACCAGGAAGACAAAGTATCACTGATACCTAATGAACCTCATGATTTTATACAGAATACATCCATGCATTCTCGAGTAGTTGTGTCCCTGCTTCTGCCAATACTCCAAACCTTATCCAGGCACGGCTCACACTTAAGAGAATCACAATGCGTTAGCAAATGTACCCCATCTTTATCTTTTAACGAAAGCTCATGTTTCTGTGCATGCTCATTCACGCATATTCTTGCCCGGCCAACATTCATCTTTTGCTGTAGGATAGTGTAATTTCATAAACGACCTCACTGACACATTTTGTCTATGATTCGTGTGCCTCTGTCACACTGGTCCCGTTAATTAGAGAGGCGATCGCCGGGCTAATTCCAAGAGCCGAGGTATCGGCCCCCCGAACCGCACCACGAAAGCGTGGACAATTTAGAAGTGGTCCTTTTTGGCGCGCCAGCGGACGCCGGCTGTGGCCCAAAGAACAAGTCAGAGCCGAGAGTTGATAAACAAACAAGTTATATTCTCAATAATGGCAGATCGAAAACAATACACAAAAATGCACACTCCACAAAAGTTGCATACAATATTGTCACAAAGACACAGGCACACAGGTACAAAATAGGGCGTTTACTTTCGCAACCCAAGGGCCAGAAACGTGAACCCCAGAGCACGCGCACACAGAACTACTTCGTTGTTCTCTTCAGAGGCTGGCTACTATAGTTGCCAGCCTACCTTGCGTCAATTCCCCCCTTTCAAGAGAGACCGTCCCGGTCGATTGACTGAGATGCTAGAGGTGGCCGTGAAAGAAAAAAAAATGCTCACGCTGTTGCGGATAATAAGGAAAAGTTCGAAGTGTTCATAACTCGCGGGCGTGGTACGGTTTCATCCGTACCACATGGACTACTTCTGGACGTGGACGTCTACGGTTTAAACTGGTGTCGGAGCTTTGGGGAACTACCTAGTAATTCAAGTCACTGAGGCTGCGCACAACTTCGTAAGGGCCAAAGTAGCGCCGCAATAGCTTCTCCGAAAGCCCACGATGTCGAACTGGTGTCCACACCCATACATAGTCACCTGGTTGATAGTCGACGCTCCTTCGGTCTTGGTTGTAACGGCGAGCGTCGATATCTTGCTGCGCGCGAATGCGGTTCCGTGCAAGCTGGCGGGCTCCCTCGGCTTTCTCTACGAAGTCGTCAACGCTGTCATTTCCACTGTTGTCCTGGTCTACGGGGAGCATAGCGTCTAACGGTGTTGTGACGCGACGGCCATAAACAAGCTCGAATGGTGTTAGGTCTGTGGTCTCTTGCACAGCGGCGTTATAAGCAAACGTGACGTACGGCAAAATTTCATCCCACGTTTTGTGCTTTACATCAACATACATAGATAGCATGTCGGCCAATGTTTTGTTTAACCTCTCCGTCAAGCCGTTCGTTTGGGGATGATAAGCTGTTGTTTTCTGGTGGTTGGTGTGCGTCAGCTTGGTGACTTGTTGCAATAACTCTGCCGTAAATGCTGCTCCGCGATCGGTTATAAGAACAGCAGGTGCACCATGGCGCAAAACAATGTCGTGGACAAAGAATCTGGCGATTTCAACTGCAGTTCCCTTAGGCACAGCTTTGGTTTCTGCATAGCGAGTCAGATAGTCAGTCGCGACAATTATCCACTTATTTTCTGAGGATGACGTAGGGAAGGGACCAAGAAGATCCATTCCTACTTGCTGAAATGGTGCTCGAGGTGGATCTAAAGGTTGGAGGAAACCGGCGGGCTTTGAGGGTGGAACTTTACGCCTCTGACAGTCACGGCAGGTGTGGACATAGCGCTGAACGGACGAATACAGCTGTGGCCAGTAGTACTTCTGTCGGATGCGCGCTAATGTCCTAGCAAAGCCTAAGTGACCGGCCGAAGGATCGTCGTGGCACGCCTGCAAAACTTCTTCACGCAGTGCCATTGGAACGGTGAGGAGGAAAGTTTCCTGGCTGCTCTCAAGATTTGTCTTGCAGAGAACATTGTTCCGCAGGCAATACGTAGCCAAACAACGCAAGAGTCGGCGTGGGACGATAACGTCTTCTCCTTGAAGATGCTGGATGTCAGGAAGTAGCTCAGTGTCCTCACGTTGAAGCTCAGCCATCCGCACCACATCGACGATGCCAAGAAACGGTAAATCTTGTTCAGTGTCAGATGACGTCGGGGAAATAGGAGCACGAGACAGGCAGTCAGCATCTGTATGTTTATGTCCTGATCGGTAGACCCCCGTTATGTCGTACTCTTGAAGGCGGAGGCTCCAGCGGGCAAGGCGGCCTGATGGATCCCGTAGATTGGCAAGCCAACAGAGCGAATGGTGGTCACTGACCGCTCGAAATGGCCGGCCGTATAAGTAGGGTCGAAACTTGCTAATCGCCCAAACGACTGCTAGGCACTCTTTTTCGGTAGTAGAGTAATTAGCCTCTGCTTTTGTGAGACTGCGGCTCGCGTAAGCGATCACACGCTCTGCGCCGTTTTGCCATTGAACTAGAATGGCTCCGATTCCCACGTTGCTGGCGTCTGTGTGTGTGGATCTCGGTGTCGGCTGTGTCGTCAAAATGTGCCAGCACTGGAGCTGTCTGCAGTCGATTGCGCAGCTCTACGAAGGCTTGTTGTTGTTCTTCCGTCCATACGAAAGGTACATCTGGCCA
The DNA here is from genome assembly GCA_013436015.1 of Rhipicephalus annulatus. NCBI lineage: Eukaryota > Metazoa > Arthropoda > Arachnida > Ixodida > Ixodidae > Rhipicephalus > Rhipicephalus annulatus. The sequence continues at coordinate 121,936 of WOVY01016092.1, read as the reverse complement.
TGTCAGTCTTGTAAGAGGTTCCGCAATTTTCGAAAATCCTTCGACAAAACGGCGGTAGTACGCACAGAGTCCGAGGAATCGCTGAACAGCCTTTTTGTCTCCAGGACGAGGAAAATCGGCAACAGCAGCCAACTTCTCCGGATCTGGTCGAACACCCCCCGGGCTAACCACGTGGCCGAGAAACTTGAGTTCCTGATAGCCGAAGTAGCACTTTTCGGGCTTGATGGTAAGGTTCGCTCTCCTTATTGCAGTGAGGACACTTTTAAGCCTTGAAAGATGCTTGTCAAATGTGGTTGAAAACACAACGACATCATCCAAGTATACAAGACACGTCTGCCACTTTAGTCCAGCTAGTACAGTATCCATCATGCGTTGAAACGTGGCGGGAGCGGAACAGAGAACGAAAGGCAGCACTTTGAATTCGTAGAGCCCGTCAGGCGTCACGAACGCGGTTTTCTCACGGTCGCCCTCGTCAACTTCAATTTGCCAGTACCCTGACTTGAGATCTAGTGATGTGAAGAACTGGGCGTGGCGTAGACGGTCTAAGGCGTCATCAATCCGTGGCAGGGGGTAAACGTCGCGTTTCGTGACTTTGTTAAGCCGTCGATAGTCGACGCAGAAGCGTAGTGTGTTGTCTTTTTTCTTTACTAAGACAACAGGTGACGCCCACGGACTTGTCGAGGGTTGGATGACGTCATCATTCAGCATTTCTTGAACTTGACGCTTAATCACCTCTCTTTCCTTCGGGGACACACGGTATGGATGTTGGCGAAGAGGCCGCGCCGACTCCTCGGTAACAATGCGGTGTTTTGTAACGGTGGTACGCTGAACTTTCGATGCTGTGGAGAAGCAGTCCGAGAATTCCCTCACAAGGTTTAGCAGGCTCTCTTTTCGTGAATCTGGCAAGTCTGGATTAACGTGAATTGGCTTCCCAGGTCAGCACAAGCTTTTGCATGCGGTGAAGTCGTATCCAATGTGCCGATATCGAAAAAGTCGGCGATTTCACTGAGGAAAGCGACAGTAGTCCCTCTAGGAACGTGCTGAAACTCATTGCTGAAGTTGGTCAGCAGAACTCGAGAGCGTTTATTCTCTAACCGAACAAGGCATCGGGCTATGCATATGTTTCGTTTAAGAAGCAGCGGGATATTTGCCTCAGCAATACCTTCATAGTCGTTGAATTCGTCAAAAACGTCGCAGGCTACCAAGGTGAACGCGCTACTCTTCGGCGGTAACGTGACGTCATCGTCAACAATTCTCAAAGCATTGACGTAACTGCCGTGAGGGTTGCACGCTAAAGCGTGTGCCGTAGAAAACGTCACTTGCGACTGTTGCAAGTCAATCACGGCTCCATTATCACGCAGAAAGTCCAGTCCGAGAATTAGGTCCCTCGAGCAACTCGGCAGTACTACAAAATCTCCGAGATACGTAAATCCGTGAATACTGACTCGCGCTGTGCACCGCCCCACCGGAGTAAGAAGATGACCTCCTGCCGTACGTATCTGCGACCCAGCCCACTGGGTAGAAACCTTCTTAAGCCTGCAGGCAAGACCCATGCTCATAACGGAAGTGTCTGCTCCAGTGTCAATTAGCGCCATTACTTCTTCGTCGTCCACAGTTACCGCAATGTTTGATGTCACCACCCTTCGCATCACGTTTGACTGCGTCTGTACATCTTTTTGCTGCTGTCGCTGTCGTCGTAGTGGAGGATCTTCCGTAGAGTCAGCGTCAGCGGCCTCACCTCCAGAGGTCGCTGAACTCAGTTTTCCCGACTTGCAGGACTGGGAGAACGGCGTCTTGGGGAACCGCGTGAATAGGCTGGGCTCGGTGACCTGTAGCGAGCAGGCGACGACGAGCGAGGCTCTTGTGACCGATGTTCAATACTGCGACGATTCGAGATGAAACTCTCTATTTCTTGTGGTCGCTCGCCAGGTCGTGGACGAGGGGCATTAGGCGAAAATCCACGGAGACCCACACGACAGTATGGACATGTTCGGTAGACGTGTCCGGCTTCCCCGCAGTGGAAACAAAGGGGCCTGTGGTCGGGTGTACGCCAGATGTCACTCTTTCTCGGTCTTCCTTCGGCGATAAACGGTGAGCTGTGAGGGCGGAAGCCTACCTCCATTTGCTGAGCGTGTCGCTCATTGGGGTAAAATACGCTGGTTGAACTGCACGATGGAGGACGTCGCACTGCTTCCGCGTAGCTCATCTCGACGCAGTGCCTCTGTTGTGGCACCTCGGATGGTTGGGGAGCGTGAACGGCTTGCCGTAGCTCGGCGCGTACCATCTCCGCAATGGAGAGCTGCTCTGCAGGTGAAGCAGTCACCTGCATCTTTTGTAGCTCTTCCTTAATGAGAGCTCTGATAAGCTCTCGCAACGCGCTGATGTCATTGCCGAGAGTGACAGAAGTGACCTCACTTGGGTTTACACCACGGTTATACTGCCTGGCACGCTGTTGAAGGGCCCTCTCCATGGCAGTGGCTTCCTCATGGAACTCCGCAAGTGTCGCAGGCGGGTTTCGAATAAGGCCGGCGAAAATCTCTTCTTTAACACCACGCATTAGGTGGCGAACTTTCTTGGATTCGGACATAGAGGGCTCCGCACGCTTGAAAAGCCGATTCATGTCCTCTACGTAGGTCGTCACCCTTTCGTTAGGGCCTTGAACCCTTGCCTCTATAGCACACTCCGCTGTCTCTTTCCTGTCCTCTCGGGCGAATGCCTTGAGGAACTGCCGTTGAAACTCATCCCATGACGTAAGCGCTGCTTCATGGCTCTCAAACCACGTTTTCGCGGAGTCCTCCAGGAAGCAGTACACATAGCGTAGCTTACGCTCTGGGGTCCAATCGTTGATGACGGCGACCCGGTTGAAATGCTCGAGCCAGTCGTCGGCATCTTCAAAAGCAGCTCCGTGAAATGTCTTCGGCGTCTTGGGCTGGTTGATAACCAGGTGCGCTGGTGCTGGCGCGGTGACGTTGGGCGGTGTTTGATTCATGATCCTCTGACGTTCTGGCAGCAAACCGTGCTGTGGCTCGAGTCCCTGGAGACGACGGCTGGAACGTACGTGCACAGGGGTAAGCTCGGCTGAGATACTCGATGGACTTGCGTCAGGGGTGCTCTCAGGGGACCGTATCATCTACCGTACCCAGCACTCCACCAGAAAATGTCACAAAGACACAGGCACACAGGTACAAAATAGGGCGTTTACTTTCGCAACCCAAGGGCCAGAAACGTGAACCCAAGAGCACGCGCACACAGAACTACTTCGTTGTCCACTTCAGAGGCTGGCTACTATAGTTGCCAGCCTACCTTGCGTCAATATGTCACCAATCAAACCAATCAATCAACGTACTACACAATACAATCAGCCACACTTGAAACCACGGACCCGGACAACAATACGCACTACAATGCAGTCGCATGCATTGAACAACCAAGACACTTAAAGACTAAAGAGATAGAAAACCTATTCAGTCCAAAGTTCTTGGAACCAAAGTCTAGATGATACTCTTCCGAGAATCACTCACTCAAAGTCCAGCGTTGTTGTCGTTCCGCAACCCTCGAAGTTTCTCTTCCAGGAAACCTCCCGTCTTCAATTGGCCACTCTTCAAACTTCAACTTCTTCGCCGGAACACGTCGGCTTCACACCCGCGGCTGTTGCCACGCGTCTTCGCTCGATAGCGGTAAACACACGCTCTTGCCTGTAGCTCGAGCCTTCATCCCTCAGGCGGAAATCCTCTTTATCTCCGGCTTCCTCCCTACGGACCAAAACCTTCGCCGACTACACGGCGGAATCCCTACGCGCTCTGGCGCTCACTTCCGTCTCCTCCTCCTTTCTCGTCTCGGCTGCTCGATTAAATACGTTCCGCGCCACCTTCCAGAAAGTTCTCCTCATTTCGTCGGCGCGATGCGCAGCGAAGGCTGGGGAGAGGCGCGAGACGGTTCGACTGCCCTCCGCGTCGGATGACTCATCTCGGCGTGGCCACGCCTCCTTCGTTCTAGAAATATCGCGGGCTATCTCGGCCGCCAATGTGGGGTGAGGAGGTTCGTTGGCGAAGCCACGCTTCCAAGGGGAGAGCGCGCGCCCGGGGAGCCTTGGATGTTTGTTTTCTCTTTTTTTTCTTTTGACCTCCCGGCGTCTCTTCCGCGCGTGACCGCAAGAATTTGGCGGCGCGCCTATTTTTAGCGCTCGTTCTGTGACACTGCCCCCCACTTTAAGAATATTATCTCATAATATTCAAAACCACACAAACGAGCGCGAACAGTCACCACACACTCTCAGAGACTGTAACATAGTCCGTCGCTCATGACACGTCACATTCACAATATATCACTTAATACAATTGTACATTGTAATTCAATTACTCAACACGTGAAATATAGCCACAGGTATACGACTACAACACTTCATCTTTTGTTCCAAACAATACAAACGTACAAAGTTTTCTCATTACAACAATTATACAACACTATACATCACATCACAGCACAGAACACTTTGACTCACTCGACATACAATTGAGACACAGGATAACAAGAACATTAACACAACATATGTCACTCAGCCCTGCCAAACACATTCCGACTCCACCTCAGCACCTATCTTGTGTATTTCGAGCTGCGCTTGCGTCCTTTCTTGCGGTGCTCGCTCGATCTCTTGTTTTTCCTCGTTCTTTTTCGGCGAGCCCTCTCCAACGACGGTATCTGAGGAGGCGTCTCAGCCATCGTTGTCACTTCCGACACCGTTAACGCGTCATTACGTTCAACGGGTCCTGTCTGTTTATTTACCCGCTTGATCATGCCTCTACATTTTGCCCGGCTGGCCAACTCCGTCTCCTTTACACTGTCGGTCGGTTGAGGTCGTGCCGACGTAAGTCCAGTTGCTCGGCCCGTGAACTCATTCAACACGATCATCTTCTCATTCGCTGTCTCTTGTACCGCGGCTTCACCTTGGGCTCTAGTGAGATCCGTCACGGGCGGCTCCTTCCTTGTATTTCGCGGTCGCTGGGTTAGCGAGGGCTCTATCTTAGGGTCTTCTCCCAAACATTCCGGATCATTCGCTCCTCGCGCCCCGTCGATGTTTCCGATGACAAGGTCGTACAGGGGGGTCGTCATACATAGAGCCGTAACCTTCCCACTGAAGTATGGAGTTTCAACCTCAATCTCTGCTTCGGGAAGCATCCGAACTGTACGGTCAATTAAGCAAACCGGTTTCGTTTTGCCTGTCAACTCACTTTCCCGTACCAAATTTCTCCGCACAATAACAGTGGAACTACCGGTATCTCTTAACACCGTAACCTTTTTGCCCGCAACTTTTCCAGGCAGCGCTGGCATTTCTTTCGTAACACCGGTTGGCTGTTTTGACATTACAGCACCCACAATAGGAATTTTCTCCCCATTCTTCAACTCTACGAATCCATCGGTGACGGCATTATTATCAGATTTCGGTGCTGCTTGCACACAGGATACCTGGTGAGTTTGACTCGCTCCGTTTCGACAAGCGTCTGCTTTGTGCCCAGTCTGACCACACTTAAAACATTTTACAGCCGTAGGGCTCGTAAAGATCGTTCGACAGTTTTTCGCGCGATGACCCACTCGGTTGCACAGAAAACATCGCGGAATGCTCTCTGGTGCACGCTTCTTTTCTTCGGGAGCCAATTTCTTCGAATCATCGGGACAATCCTTCTTGACCTTGGCCAAATTAGTGCCACCTTGCGCTTCCAAGAATTGATCAGCCAATTCAAGCATTCCTTCAAGTGACTCAGCCTTCCTCTCTTTCAAGTACAGCGACAGGCTCGGGTGGCAACTAGTAAGAAATTGTTCTCTAATTAGGAGCTCTCTAAGCTCATCGTACTCCTGCGCTGTCCCTGAAAGTTCAATCCATCTGTCGAAATAATGGCAAAGTCGGGCGGCATACTGCGTAGCCGTCTCACCATCAGCTGGCTTTCCTGTCCGAAATCTGTCCCGGAATCCTTCTACAGTAAATCTAAATCGCTTCAGCAAAGCAGCTTTCACCTTTGCATAGTTGGCTGCATCGGTCAGCGTCAGCCTGCCGTACACACTGAGCGCTTTGCCACTCAAGCAGGTACTCAAGGCAGTTGCCCACTGATGTTCCGGCCAATTCTGGCTCCTTGCAATCGTCTCAAATCGGTGAAGGTACGCGTCAAGGTCGTCCTTCCTTTCATCAAACGCTACGAGCAGCTTGCTCGGGTTCAAGCGGAAGCCATGATCTTCCCGTTCGCTGCTTTCAACTCTAGCTTGGACGGGAGTTTCACTTCGCTGTTGCAAACGGAGCCGCTCGAGTTCCATCTCGTGCTGCCGCTGCCGTTCCCTTTCAGCCATCTCCGCTTCTCTTTCTTCTTTCAGCTGTCGCTCCCTCGCTTCTCTTTCTTCCTTCAGCTGTCGCTCCCTCGCTTCTCTTTCTTCCTTCAGCTGTCACTCCCTCGCTTCTCTTTCTTCCTTCAGCTGTCGCTCCCTCGCTTCTCTTTCTTCTCTCGCCCTTTCGGCTGCCAACTTCTCTCTCTCCAACTCAGATTCTTTTTCCGCTTTGGCTCTTTCGACCGCCAACCTCTCTCGTTCCAACTCAGCTGCTTTTTCTTCCTTGGCTCTCTCAGCTGCCTCTTCATCCTTCTGGCTTACCCATTTCCGTAGTTCGGCGCCGGAAAGACCCATCTTCTCACCAAGCGCAACTAACTTTTCGAGATCTATTGTGTCTCGCAATTCGCAAATAAAACCTTGCCGCGTGCAAAAGGTATCTGCCTAAATCAGTCTATCGGAACACTCCCCTGCACTCGTTAACGAGAACACTGAACAACACACAAAATCGTTCCGATAGCACTATCAACAACTCGAGGCTCTTTCTCACTACTTTGGACACACTGTGCACCAAAAGGTCCTGTCGCGGACGCCAGATTAATTGTCACACTGGTCCCGTTAATTAGGGAGGCGATCGCCGGGCTAATTCCAAGAGCCGAAGTATCGGCCCCCCGAACCGCACCACGAAAGCGTGGACAATTTAGAAGTGGTCCTTTTTGGCGCACCAGCGGACGCCGGCTGTGGCCCAAAGAACAAGTCAGAGCCGAGAGTTGATAAACAAACAAATTATATTCTCAATATTGGCAGATCGAAAACAATACACAAAAATGCACACTCCACAAAAGTTGCATACAATATGTCACCAATCAAACCAATCAATCAACGTACTGCACAATACAATCAGCCACACTTGAAACCACGGACCCGGACAACAATACGCACTACAATGCAGTCGCATGCATTGAACAACCAAGACACTTAAAGACTAAAGAGATAGAAAACCTATTCAGTCCAAAGTTCTTGGAACCAAAGTCTAGATGATACTCTTCCGAGAATCACTCACTCAAAGTCCAGCGTTGTTGTCGTTCCGCAGCCCTCGAAGTTTCTCTTCCAGGAAACCTCCCGTCTTCAATTGGCCACTCTTCAAACTTCAACTTCTTCGCCGGAACACGTCGGCTTCACACCCGCAGCTGTTGCCACGCGTCTTCGCTCGATAGCGGTAAACACACGCTCTTGCCTGTAGCTCGAGCCTTCATCCCTCAGGTGGAAATCCTCTTTATCTCCGGCTTCGTCCCTACGGACCAAAACCTTCGCCGACTACACGGCGGAATCCCTACGCGCTCTGGCGCTCACTTCCGTCTCCTCCTCCTTTCTCGTCTCGGCTGCTCGATTAAATACGTTCCGCGCCACCTTCCAGAAAGTTCTCCTCATTTCATCGGCGCGATGCACAGCGAAGGCTGGGGAGAGGCGCGAGACGGTTCGACTGCCCTCCGCGTCGGATGACTCATCTCGGCGTGGCCACGCCTCCTTCGTTCTAGAAATATCACGGGCTATCTCGGCCGCCGATGTGGAGTGAGGAGGTTCGTTGGCGAAGCCACGCTTCCAAGGGGAGAGCGCGCGCCCGGGGAGCCTTGGATGTTTGTTTTCTCTTTTAGATGCGGAGCATCTTATACTCGCGCCTTGTAGTGCGCCGTCCGCGTCGTCCGCGCCGTCCACACCGCTTCTCGAACATTCGACAGCTGACGCGCGCGCATGCGCCGTCGCGCCGTCGCCTACTCTTCCACCATCTGTGCATCCCTTCCTCCTCTACACACCGCGCGCGCTTCACTCCTCCACCATCTGTGCACCCTTCCTCCTCTACACACCGCGTTCGACATCTACAATTCTCCTGATTCTCCAGTGGACGCGCATGTGGCATCGCGCTTCGAGAACATTCAACAGCTGACAGTGCATGCGCCGTCGTGCTGTATATATACTCAAGGTCGGCGCTCGCTCGCTCAGTTGCCGCTCGTCGGTTGGTTTGTACGGCGCGTCGACGTCCAAGATCGCGGTGAAATGAATTCCAACGAATCCACAAACACAATGATCGACGTCCCTTCGACCAGCGCCGCCCTTTCGCATACTTGTGTACGTGTTCACTCATTTAACACACACCCCCTCCTACAACCACGTTAACCAATTTAGCCATCGACCCAAGTAAGTCGCAATTTAACACCCCATTTCACAACCACGTTAACCAATTTAGCCATCGACCCAAGTAAGTCGCACTTTAACACCCCGTTAACCAATTATATGGTCCGCATCCTCCTCAGTGTTCCTCCGAGGGAAGCTGCGGGCAAGTTTTTTTTCTTTTGACCCCCCGGCGTCTCTTCCGCACGTGACCGCAAGAATTTGGCGGCGCGCCTATTTTTAGCGCTCGTTCTGTGACAGCCTCTTACCGTACCCACCTTTGTTGCTTCCATCAGATAGTATACATGAGAAAGCTGAGATGATTTTCGTGGCGCAGAAAATAGAATCGGCATGCAATCTCTGTTTGCGACCATTTTTGGGTCTTGTGCAGCGTGGTGCATACACGGTACAACCTCGGGTCTTGCTGTTCTGCGCTCTTGCTCTACCCCAATATTGGAGTGTTCTCTCTTAATAGTCTGGTGAAGCATCTCAGCTACAGCGTTAAGGAGCATGTGAAAGAAACCAACCACAGACAACTTGTTCAATTGGTTTAGAAAAGTCTTCTGCATAACGTGCAAGCACGACCGTGCACATGCATACTCTGGGCATTGTTCAGCTATGGCCCTTTTCACAGTTTTAGAATGCGTCAACTCGTATGTAACCAATTTTTCAGCACACCTAGACAAAAAAGCCAACAGCCGTGAGGACTCTGCAAGGTAATGGGCTAAGCCTAAAACTGCAAAAAGCCACAAGCCTTCAACTCATGTCTAAACACCAATCCTTTTCCAGTCTGTGAAAGCCTACTAGAACATTGCTAACAATGCACTAATATGTGACGGTGGTTAGTTGCTTTAAAATAAGTAAAAAATTATTGTCATACGGAAGAGCTTTCAAAACTTCCCACTTATTTAAATGTTAGTGGGAACGTAATAAAAGCGGTTACGGTAAAACATAAGAAATTGCACAACATAGCAGCAACATACGAGCTACCTTTAACATAAAACTTGAGAAGGGCCATAAAAGCTTATACTGCCATGCCCGCGGCATTCCTGAAGGCAACCACACCACTCTCGTCTGTGCAACTTCTCATGTAAAAAAAAACAATTCACCGTGCAGGACAGAATAAAATAAGTCTTCAACATCTACCAAGAACAAGTACCCATCGAAGGATTCTTTGAAGAAAGTGGATGATGCATGAAAAATTCCCAGTTTAGAATGGGTCTCTCATGACAACCGAGTCTAGCCACTTCATTAAAAACTGACTAATTATGTTCTGGCAGATACCTCAATCACTCGCAATTGTCCTGAATGAAACACCCGGTTAGGCGTCTTGGCCATAAAAACACAGAAAGGGTGTTCTTTTTGCTAGCTGCAGTATGCAATAGACTCTGCTAGTCGTGCAAGTTCCAAGTCCTTACTCAGAGCCACTGCCTTGCTTTTCAAAACTGTAGCTTTGATGACATTTAACTTGACGAAGTTCACGTAGACTGCTTGTCTTGCCTTGAAGTTACACAAATCTACGTCTATTACTACGGAGCCACTACTTTTATCCACTTGAAATGGGCACAAATTGCTGCACTTGAAGAATGACAGCACCCACCAACGTATCCTCCTGACGAAGAGTTTTCCCCTGTTCTTAGACATTGTCTTGTAAGTAATAGTAATAGCTTAGACATTGTCTTGTAAGTAATAGTCCCTAACTGCGACTTCGACTTTTGCCGCAACTCGTCGGTGCAATGCCAGTAATTAGTGAGCCAGCAACAGAGGTTTATGGCTAAATTTTGGGCCTTTGTATAGTACATAGCGTACACTTTCTGCAATGTGAACATTTCCCAGCCCAGTAAGGCTTTCCCAGGTCATGCGAGCAGGCTTCTTCAGTATGAAACAGCAGGCATGCCTCATCTTCAGGTTGCAGTTTGCCTCAGTGATTTGGGCTGCTGAACGCTTGGCATCACGAAACTTCTTCAATGCCAGCCACTTCAGGTTCAAACTGAATCAAAGTGAACGAAGCAGGTAAAGAAAGCACACCTGCTGCCACAAATCATGATTTCACATACTTTCGTAACATGGCCAAATAAATATGTGACTTCTCCAAAAAGAGCACTCGCTTCTTGTAGAACATGGCCTTTCAGAGAAGTCATGCCTTCATTCGGTTGTGTTGGCAAATATGTAAACTTTTAAAATTCAAATTGTGGTGGCAGGCGCGCTAATTTATTTACCTCCCTAGTGCAATGTGCTTTAGTTTGGAACTGGAGTGGTTGGTGCTAAAGAAGTTTTGCAATGCCAGCCGTATCATACTTGACCAGGCACAATAACAAGTGCCCAGTCAGGCATGTGTTATCAGTCGAAACTCGTCATTTCTCAGAATTCACGTGCTGAAAGCGCCCTGAGGAACCATGCATCTACGGTTAAACAGGCACACCTTTCAACATGGTCACACTTGTGCAAAGCAGCCCTGCATGTCTATTAGGTCACACGTGCTTCTTGGAACATCAAGTCAAAGCCCACAACTTCCGCTAGGTACCACGGATTAAGCCTGGCTGCAGATGCACTATACAGAGCCGGGGACATGGCTGTACATGGTTCTGCTAAGTGTTTCAGATATATTTCAACGTTGCTAGAAACCTATAGAAAAGCAGTTGGTAGTACAACTACAACACGTAAGCAGTAGCACTGCGATGTGAGTTGAATAACCTGTTGGTATTGAAACCAACCTGCAATGTGCAACAGCTTAATAACACATGCTCTTTTTACATACCAGCCTTTTATTATGTCCAATGCTATACAAAGGCTTCTTGCAATTACCTCTAATTTTCCCAACCCTGTGCCAGCTTAATCGATCTTATGCGTGCAAATTCTATCTAGCCTTCTGCCTTTCTCAGCTATTTTTTCCCATCTTTTTGTAGCCACACAATCTCTCTAACTTGTCACTTGTCTCTCCCTCACAATTCTTGGCCTGCCCAGGTCACCCTTTTTTTTCTCAATGTCAGCTAGAATGTCATCGAGCCCTGTTTGTTCTCTATCGAGCTCTGTTTTTTAATATCCCTATGGTATGCTAAACATTTTCTGTTTCTACTTGCATATATCTTGGTCTATTCTGAACTTTTTTCTTTTCTTTTTTTACTGTCATTCAAATTTCTGCACCATATGTTAGTACTCGCAGCATGCAATAGTTGACCACTTTCTGTTTTAGGGACCGTTGTAAATCGCCTTTTATGATTTGGGAATGTCTGCCATTAAATCTTAGCCATCCATGTTGTTTGGTGAATTTCCTTTTCATGAGTAGTTTGTCCTGTGAATATCTGACTTAAATACATATATATTGTAAGGATTCTAGTGTGCCGTTGTGAACTCTCGCTCTCTTGTTTGGCCTCCTAACATTATATCCTTGTCCTTTACTTATTTATCTGTAGCCCTGCTTGAAAACTTTCTCGGTTTAGGCCCTCAGTTTATTTTAGTTCAACGGCACCACTGCTGAAAAGCAAAATGTCATTTGCAAAGTGTAAGTACCGAGATATTCTTTGTAAATGTTTATTCGTGTTTCTTATCAACATGGTGCCTGAAATAGTTCTGCTAAGCATGCTGTATATATTGCTCAGGTTTTGTCTCCTTGCCAGATCCACTTCACGAATAAAGTTTTTCTGCTCTGCGACAGCTCCTCTCCCATAAAAGGACTTTTCTAGTCGCGCCTCAAGACCTTAATTTAGTTCATTGTCGGTCTGTCTGCTGTGGACTCTCTGTAGATGTTGGCTAGGGTATTCATGCATGCATTATGCACTAGCTACTCTAAGACTGCTGGTATCTCTACCGAGTCGAATGCGTTTTATTAGTCTCTGCAAGCTAAGTGAATGAATGTATTCCGTTTGGCAAGTTTTTTAGTTTGAAAGCGCATGACTATGATCCACAGTGGGACATCTGTTGATCTGTGTATATTTCTTCAAATCTTTCATCTCTTTTTTCTGTATTTGTTTGGTATTGGAATTTTTTACAGTTAGGTTGTACATTTGATTCGCCAGTATGTGAGGCATTGTGCAGAAAGTGTCACAAGCTTTTAAACACGAGATCTCCATCTTTGATTAGGTGAACAATTACGCTGCATGATTTTTTGTTGGTCATGTTTTGTAGGGCTCTATTCCATTCTCTCAGGGTAGGACATCCAAGGAGATTCGTTCCGCGTTAGGCTTCTGACTTTATGTTTCTTTCTAACTTTCTTTATATTTACTCATGTAGTTTAACTGTTTTGTTGAACTTTGGCTTTTTTCTCTGGTAGGTGGCTTATTCGTGAGCTGTAGTAGAAAGGTCTTCTGCCACTTTACTATAGATGTTGAGACTGCTGATTATGTTACTCTATCTATTGGAGTGTGCATTCGTAATTAGTTTTCTGTTGTCATGCTCTGTCCTTTCTTTGAATTCTTCATCTAATTGTTTGGGGCTATAAATCCCCATGTCGACGATTTTTTTTTGGTTAATCAGCCATTTAATCTGAGTTAATTCAATTTTAGATCTTGAGTGGGTAGCTTTTGTAGATTGTTGTTTCCTTTTTGTGATTTGTGAGAGTTTGCTTACTTCTTGCCCTACTGCTTTAACCTAACTGCCGTTCAGTTTTAGGAATCAATGTAGTTATGGTTTTGTTCATTTCCTCTAAGTCATAATTTTTTTGTTGTTCAAAGGCCTCGCATGCGAGTGTTCTAGGGAGTGCTGAAAATGCGTGTGACTGTGGCTCTACTCCATTTTCAGAGGAGCCTTGCAATTTCTCTACAAGTTATAATATTAATAATATTATTGAAAATAACAATAAAATTGGCATTTTGGGTGCCTTAAGGTTCCACCTTCAATTTTTGCGGGCTTACTGATGATGATCACTATGGTATTCAAGCATGTCAAGAGATTGTTTTCGTCAAACATTTAAAATGACATATTAAAAACGAAAACGTAAGCACAAACCACCGGTCATCGCTTCTGTGAATGAGGTGGTAGCTGCGTTGAATTTTGCTTGCAACAACTGAGGCTTACGTTGGCTCGTTGGCACTTCGTCTGTTTTCTGTGAGGAAAAGTATCATGGCGGCTTCCGGTTTAGTCGTTGAACCAGCGCGAAGTTCAAGCTACGTGTTTGTTAGCGGCAAGCACTTTTTCTCGCAATAAATCTACTTTTCAGTGACGACAGTGATGAACACAAATGTTCACAGGTTCATAGTGCACCTCGTGTCAAGGACGGGTAAGCTGTCAACCTCTAACTAATCTCCGGGTGAACGCGCTTTTGCACCATTGATTTCGTGGCAGTGGTGGTAATACTGCTCTGTGTTATTGTACCACAATTTGAAAACGTTCCCGCTGCACAAGTTGCTCATTTTGTACAGCAGCCTGATGAGAGTACTATAAAGGCTAATACAGATCTTGCCAATAAAAATAAGACTTTCATTGTTTACCGTACTTCCGCCGCCCGTGTTGCGTATTTATCCTGTTGCGATAGGTGTAATCATGACGTACATTTATTGTGTGTGTAATTTAAACACGTTGCTGGTTTTAGAATCACGTGTCGCCCTTCTGCTGTGCCCGATCAACAGCGGGAGCGTTTCAACCAGGCAAAATCGGCTGCGCTGACACTGAGTGACGGACGAGTCAGCTGTTCAGTGCTGCATAACAAATTAGGGTGATACGTCACATTTGGCCCACTTTTCAAATTGTAATGCTATTTGAATTAATGAACCACTGAAAAAAATTGCAGATTAGCGTCCGTGGGGGGAGCGGAATGTTTTTCACCTTCACCCAGGAATGAACTCTTCATTGGTTAGCCAGCACTCATGCCTCTGGCACTTGACATGCTGGTAATAAAATAAAAAGACGCAATTACTAAATATCCTCATTTCGGTGCTACAGTGTAAGAACATCGTTCTTTTTGTTTCTTTCATATTTTGAGCCGTAGTATAGCACGTACTAGTCTGTAGATGCGAGATGGCAGGAAATAAATTATGGCAGAAAATAAACGAAGAAGATCAATCGTTTCACTAACTCAGTCAAATGATTGCTTTTAAGAAATCAAGACAATGGGTGCACTGAAAATTTATTAAAGTACAAACAAAAATGAGAAAGAAGTTGTGAGGAAGACAAGCTTAAAGAGATGAAACATTTGTGAACATGGGTTGTCACTAGAGCCATCGTCTCAACATGCAGACTTCTTCAAGGCTGCAACTGCCGACCTATCTGAATTGTGTAGGGCAGATTTATCAAGACGAAGGGAATGTGGGATACACTGGTGCTAACAATCAGGAAATGACCACAAAACATTTCACATATTGTACCAACAAGGCCAACATTCATCCCTTGCCTACCTTAGTGCACTTTGTATATTCTTCATACCCTCTCCTCAAACTTAAACAAAGCAGGAAATGCCACGTGCAAAAACAGGGAGATAAAAACGAGAAGTCATGCTGAATTGGGTGAGTTGAAAGCCAATTCCCCGTAATGGGTTGCGCCAGGGTAAAAAGGGCAATCAATCAAAAGCCCATGAAACAGAAAGAAATAAAGGGCCGGAAGGAGCAAGTGTTTTGCATGGATGGGTAGAAAAGGACAAGACATTTTGCTGAATTATCTTTGCCTCGGGGAAGCACCACCTGACAGTGGGGATAATTAGCCTTAAAAATTCCTTGAAGAATGCCTTATTTTTTATAGGTTTTCGTTGTGTATGTGCCATGTCAAATTGGTTCAAGTGCCCCCTTTGAAACATTTATGCTTGTTTGCTGGAATGTATTAAACTTGTGAATAAGGTGCGGGAATTTTTCTTTTTCGAAAAGTTGGTTACTGTATTTAAGGTTTAATATTGTTGAAGATATGTGCTGCCACTATAAATTGCTGCATCATTGCTTCCAGTCATTTGACATGCTTGCTTGATGCCTATTTAATGAAACGTTAACAGGTTGTCCTGTTTGTTCAATAGAGTTGACAGCTGGACTTGTTGGTGAAATATCAATTTAACATGTGGCGTAGTAGCGCGACTTCGACGGGGACACAGAGGACACGAAAAGCGAGTATCGTGTTTTCTTGTACTCTGTGTCCCTGTAAAAGTTGTTCTACTACACCTTCTTAAAATGTTGTCCTGTTTTTTACAATATGCATAAATAATCATGAGGATAATGTTTGAACTAGTGCAGGTAAAACTAGATTTTATACTATGCATAAATCACTTTCAGTGCTTTTAATTCTAACATAATCTTGAAGGTGTTTACAAGTCTTAAATCTTAGATGACAACTAGGTAATATGTGTGCCAAAAAATGCGGGTTTACAGTTCCATGCACTAACATGTCGGGGAACATTCTCTGAAGCTGCTCGTTGCTAGTTAATGTTAGGTAATACTTGCGAAAGATATTATTTAGGTTCGGAATTGCATTTCAGTATTTAATTGCAAAAGCTAGTGGCTGGTTAGGCTGTGCTATGGTACGTGTTCAGCTAATGATGATTTCCTCATTTTCAAGCTTCATTTTGGATTTTGTTCAGAGTGTTGTGCAGGTCATTTCGCCAAATGTCTCCTTTGACTTGCTTAATTGGTGAGCATAGTGATCGTTGTCTCTACAGACGCTACTTAAACGCTTTGCCTTTCTGATGAATATTTCTTCTTTGCCGTGTCATACATGATGGCTTGTGTAGTCTATGTGTTATAGTTGGCTATTCGTTTGCATTATGTAGAGAGTAACCTTTGATTTCTCTGCAAAAGAAAGAAGTCCAACACAGCCCGATTAAGAAGCACATCACAAGAATTCACCACTGAATAATAAATTGGGCCAAACATGTTAACAGCAAGAACAACATTGTAAACCAAAGATGTTTTTTTGTTACTGAAATTATTCACGAGTAGGGCAGAGTGTCCGTTATGAAGCGTGACGAGGCTGCGTGCAGCGCAGACACCTAGCATGAACAAAAGCGTCAAGTTCCCTTCGGCGACAACTTCAGCATCTCGTAACTTGTCAGACACCACATCAACTAGGACGCTTGAATGCGGAGGCAACATGATGCTGTCGGCAGAAACGCGATGCGTGCTGTCACGGATGTCGTCAGGTTTGTCGGAGGATCCAGCGGTCGAAATTGTCACGGTACGCTCTCGAAGATTGATAATAGCGCCATGCTTTCGCAAAAAGTCGACTTCGAGGATTAGATCTCGGAAACAGTCACGAAGTACGAGGCAGCTGGCGAGATACGTACGTCCCCGAATGCTCACTCTGATAGTGCACATGCCTATTGGGGTGACTACGTGCCCGCTGGCAGTACGAATTTGTGCTTCGTACCAAGGTGTTCCAACTTTTTTTATGTGCGCTGCAAGTTTCCCGCTTATGATAGAGTAGTCCGCACCTGTGTCCAATAATGCACTAACGTCGTGGTGACCGTCGACTACAACATGTATATCCAGAGAAAATCTGCTTCTAGCTTTCGTCGTTGTCATCGGGGAATCGCTCCGTGTCCGTGCTTGCGCCGGTGGGAGGCCTTGCTTGCGTCGAGAGTCAGCGGCCTCGCTCCAGAAGGTTGCTGTCGTTAGTTTTCCCGCCTAGGGCTTGCCGAGCGCGCCGGCACCGCTCCTGGGAGGCTCCGAAAATTTGGAGAAGATCGCTTTAGGGATGGGGACCGCAACTGCTGCCGAAGTGGCATGCACTGCTGTGAGAGGTAATCTTCAATAGCTCTCGGTCTTTCGATAAATCTCCGCCGTGGTGCGTCAACGGCAAAACGCTGTAGTCCGAGGTGACGATGGGGACATTACCGGTACACATGTACAGCTTCACAACAGTGGTAACATAGTGGTCGTTTATCCGGTGCGCGCCATACGTCGAATTTTCTGGGAAGCGGCTGTCGAATTTCTAAGTGCTCAATTGGCTGCCGCGAAGGAAGTGCATCTTGAGGCATGGGATTAACGAAGCGCGGTGAAGCACGAATATATCGGCTGACAGCTTCTGCGTATGATGCACGATGTGGATCCGCCGGGACAGGCGGAACATAGCTGGAAGACGGCACTGGGAGAGCCTGTTGTACTTCGTTTCTGACAAGGCTGAAAATAGACCATGCAGTATGCTAGAACTGGCACTGAATATTTTGTTGTTCGTCGTGCACCACCGATCGAATGAGATCGCAAAGAGACCCGATGTTGATGTGGCTTGCCACACCTCCGATCTGACCTATTGATGAAGCGGCACTCACTTGCTGGTCGTACACAGTAGAGCACTGCTGCAGAACTTGCACCATGGTTGTGGCTTCGGTCAAAAATTCCGCCACGGTCTTTGGGGGACAGCAAACGAGGCCAGCGAAAAGCTGCTCCTTCACTCCTCGCATTAAATGACGGACCTTTTCTTCTGCTATGACGAGGTCAGCTCGATGAAAGAGGCTCGTCATGTCCTCGACGTACATCATGACGCTTTCATTCGCATTTGGAGGTGCGACTGAATCGCTCGCTCGGCTCGTTCGCGGCGACCGGAATTGGCCCAACTTGCCAGCAGTTATCGACGAAAGACGCTCCACGAAGGAAAAGGCTTATGGTTTTTGTACCAAGTACAAGCACCATCCTCCAAGATGAAATACACGTTCCTTATTTTGTCGAAGTCGGTCCAACCATTGTAATCCGAAACCCGTTCGAACTGGGCCAGCCAGTCTTCGACATCCTCCCAGAAAGAACCGTGGAACACCTTTGGCACATGTGGCCTCCACAGCGTATGATGCGTGGCTGCAGCACTTTCCTGTGCGTTGGAGGCTGCAGTGCTTTTCGTAGCGTTCGGGAGTGTGACAGACTTCATCTCGGGAAGAGATCCACGCTCTGGAGGTAGTCCTCGGAGTTTTCGGCTTGAGCGGCGGACAGGTATTGTCACTGCAGGTACAGGGCTACCTGGAGGCGTTTGGAACATCGGCTGGGGGTGACCCAGCACCTCCACCAGGTCTCACGTGCTACAAAATGTCTTCAACTAGAAAGAACTGAGCCGGCGGGGAGACGCACCAAAAACTGGCAAGATGGCAGCTTCAATAATCAATAACTAGCCAGAGCACGCGCTGCCCCAGAACATCGTCTTCCATTCTCGCGGGCAGCCATGGCTTACGCTCGTAACAAGTATATATATATATATATATATATATATATATATATATATATATATATATTGTGATGTGAGACCACGTCCGGTACGGCATAAACCAGGTTATATTTTAATCCAGGTGCACGAGCCAAAAAGACCCAGCCCGCGTGACATACGATGATGATCACTACAATGGTTTTGTGATGCTGATGAATATGAAATACATAGTCAGCGCTCACACTGTTTTCCCCTTTCGCGAAAGAGGGCAGCAAATTAGAAAGGGTTGGAACGCCGTATATATGGTTTGAGTGGAACCCTAAGTTACCATGACCAGCTGTCGCGTCGTCATGAAACGCCTGTAAGACTTCCGGACGAAGTGAGCGAGGAATGACGCAAAGCCATTCGTTACCGAGAGGATGGTGAATTTGCCGACATAATGTTCCGTCTTGAAGCTTGAAACAGGCAAGTTGTCGTCTTCGGCAGCTGTTTGGAGCACGCGATAAGCCAGTGAGCCGATCGATGATTGTGCGGCAGTAGGTATCGGCATGTTGGAGCGAGGTGAGATCAGTGGACGAAAGAAGGTCCGCCGAGGCAATGAACTCTTTCGAACTAGCAGCTGTCTGCTTGGTCACTTAGGAGGGTAGTGACGAACAGATTGAAGGTGACTGTTCGGCGCTTTGTGAGAGTGGGCAACGTGACAAAGCGTCGGCATCTTGGTGCTGTCGACCAGACCTATATGTGACGCTGTAGTCATACTCTTGCAATCGTAGTACCCAACGGCCAAGGAGTCCCGGCAAATTTTTGAGAGACGATAACCAACAGAGCATGATGGTCAGTCACTATTGTGAAATGCCGGCCGTGTAAATAAGGGCGAAACTTTTGTACGGACCGCTCGATTGCGAGACATTCTTGGTCAGTGATGCTGTGATTTCGCTCAGCAGGTGAAAGAGTACTGCTCGCGTAGGCCACGACTGGTTCTTCGAAAGCGTGTTTCCGCTGAAGAAGCACAGCACCGATGCCAAGTCCACTTGCGTCAGTGTGTAGCAGAATAGGTGCTGCAGGGTCGAAATGGTGAAGCACTGGCCGTGATGTGAGGCATCGCTTGAGGGTGTAAAAAGCGGCTTCGCAGTCATTCGACCAGACAAAGGGTGCGCTCGTGGTCAGACGTTTGTACAGAGGAGCCGCAATAGTAGCGAAATAACGCACAAAGCGGCGGAAATACGACGCCAAGCCGAGAAAGCTGCGGAGGTCTTTGGATGTGGTTGTTGTAGGAAAGTGCAGTACCGCGGCAACCTTGTCGGGATCGGGCTCAACGCCATGTTTACTGACGATGTGACCTAACACCTTGATGCTGGGACTGGCAAACCGACACTTCTTAGTGTTGAGCTGGAGACCGGCCTTAGCTAAACATGTGAGGACTTCATCTAGCCGTTCGTGGTTCTGTAAGAAGCTGGACGAAGAGATGACAATGTCGTCCAGGTAACAAAGGCACGTCTTCTATTTTAATCCCCGCAGTACCGTGTCTTTCATTCTTTCAATTGTGGCTAGGGCGTTGCATAGGCTGAAAGGCATCACATTGAATTCAAAGAGCCCATCTGGCGTAGCAAACGCAGTCTATTCTTTATCAGACTCGTGCATTGGAATCTGCCAATAACCCGAGCGCAAGTCGAAACTTGAAAAGTACTCGGCACCTTGTAAAGTAGCAAGAGCGTCGTTAATGTGAGGCATTGGGTAGACGTCCTTACGAGAAATTGTGTTGAGGTATTTATAATCAATGCAACACCGTACCTAGCCATCCTTTTTTTGACTAGTACGACAGGAGAAGACTATGCGCTTGTCCAAAGCCTGATGACGTTGCGCGTGAGCATGTCGTTGACTTGTTCTTCAATAAGCTTGCGTTAAGAAGCCGGCACACGGTAAGGGCGGCGGCGAATGACACGAGGTTTGTCGGTGTGGATACGATGAGCGGCGACTGTTGTTTGACCCAGACCTTCGGAACAAACGTCAAAGCAAGTTTTGAGCTTCATTAATAACGCTAGCAAGGCATCAGTTTGCGATGGGTTGAGATGTTTCCACAAAGTGGCCTTGAGGGCAGGAGATGGATCTTCAGCAAGCATACACTTTAAGAATGACGAAGCAGATGAACCGATGACGACACAAACCGGGGCTTCTTCGGTAATGCTGGCAGCAGTGGTCCCCTCTGGCAGAAGTAGTGGTTCTGGCGTCATGTTGCAGGCGGTGATGCTCGCATAACCACGTGAAAACCACACCAAACAAGATGCGATGATGATTCCTCGAAAAATACAGCACTGGCAAGGAACAATCACAGCGTCACCATCTAGAATGTCTCGTGACTTGATCGTAAGGACACGTTCTTGTCCGGAAGGCAGGAGGAAATCCGCAGCTGTGACAAGGTTGGGCGATGAAAGGTCGGCAGCAGAAGAAAGCTCAGTGTCCGTAATACGAATGAGGGGCCGACCACAGCAAATTACGGCAGACGCAGCTGACAAGAAGTCCCCGCCTAATATTATCTGACGAGCGCATAAACACACCACAGCCAATTGCATGGGATGATGGATACCATGAATGAAAACACGAGCAGTACACAATCCAGTCGGGCAAATAGGACTGTCATTAGCGCCGCATAACATTGGACCGGAATAAGAAGTTTGCACTTTACGCAGGCGAAAACACATTTCACGATCAATTACCGGAATGACGGCTCCAGTGTCTATAAGGGCATCAACAAAAACACCTTCTACACAAGCAGGCAGTAAATTATCAGGGCGAGACAGCAGAGTTCTAACGTTTCGGCAACAAGCAGTTTCCCCTCAAAAAACTGCACATTCTAGTTTCCCGAGTCGAGAGAGATCGGCGCGGGACGCAGGGACGATGACGCATGCCGAAAGGGTGATGGAGAACGGAGGCGAGATGAACAAGAAGGATGAGGTCCAGCTTGACACCGTGGAGGGGAGGGTGACCAACGGGATGTGGACGGATACGGTGCGGGATCGAATTCATCGGGTTTCGGGGCAAAGTCTCTTTCGTACGCTGGTTAACCACGATGTTCATCCTGGTGACGGCGGGATATATGACCCCTTATGCCACAGTAGAAGCAGATGGGGCGCGGAGGACGCCATGTAGAATAGTGGGATGGCCTTGGCACTTGCGTTGCCATCGCAGCCAAATGGTCGCATCCGATTTCCGCAGGCACGGATGGAACTGGTGCCGCGGCCTGTGATGCAACTTCTGCGTACGAAGGCGCCGGAAAGCGCACAGGAGACGGGGCATGTGCAGCGCTTGTCATTGGTGCCAGTTCGTCCTTGATTATCTCAAGCATGTTGGGAGGAGGTGGGCGGACAGACGCAATGGTTCGGTTGCCTGGAATAAGGCCGTGGAGTTCTTCTCTGTCAATTGTGCGGATAAAAGCTCGCAATTCATGCTGTCCGGTAAAGCGAGCGTCGCAGGAGGCGTGTGAAAGGCGCATGAAATAAAGCATGTCCAGGCGTTGGCATGTGGTGGTGACGTCCCAGACGGTAGTTGGGTTCTAGATAACGAGAGCATTGAAGGCCATAGAGTATATAACTTTCGGTAGGTGTCGGATGCGCTCCGCCTCCGTCATGTCATTTTGTGTTTGGCGACAGATAGCCAGAATATCTTCAATATAGGACGTATATGATTCGTCGTCCCCCTGCATGCGGGTTGCGACCTTCTGTTTCGCTACAGGAGAGCATCCTGCAGACGTGCCAAATACCTGACGGAGATGCCCCGTGAAGGCCGACTGATTGGAGGAGTCGCTCTCGTGGTTGTAATACCAGGTTTTAGCGATGCCATCAAGGTAAAAAGGAATGTAGCGCAGTTTGTGCGCCTCGTCCCAATAATTACACACGCTGACTCGATTATAACTGTCCAGCCATTGTTCGACGTCTTCGCCGCGAAGACCGGAAAATACCGGATGGTCTCGGTGAGAGGTACTCACGGTGTAGTGAAGCCTAAGTGGCTGAGAAGGAGCGGTTGCAGCAGCGGACGCGTTGGGTTCTGCCATCGCTGTTGCTTTAGGGCACAACCGTCGACCAGACTGGAGATCCAGGGGTGACGGGTATAGCAGAAGGACGTTGGAACCAAAGCACGCTCCACCACTTATGAGACCACGTCCGGTACGGCAGTAACCAGGTTATATTTTTTAAATCCAGGTGCACGAGCCAAAGAGACCCAGCTCGCGTGACATACGATGATGATCACTACAATGATTTTGTCATACAGATGAAGATGATGTACATAGTCAGAGCTCACTATATATATATATATATATATATATATATATATATATATATATATATATATATATATGAAACAACTCGAGAAATTAGAGACCGGGCAGCAAGAACTGAAGGATAAACTTCAAACCTTCGAATGCAAAATTGATAGGTTGGCAGGAGACTTGCCTACTGCATCATCAAGCGAGGAAAAGGCAGAGCTATCCACTCAACACAGCCAGCTTGTTGACAGCATGAGAAACGCTTTATTGAATCAGGACGAAATAGAAAACCGGTCGCGTAGAACAATCTTTTGTTTTTTGGTCTGCCTGATGGGGGTAAGAAAACGTGGGATGAATCCGAAAAGAAAGTGATCGATTTGTGCGCAGAAAAGCTGCGTGTAACAGTGTCCCCCTCCGCAATCGAGCGCGCCCACCAAGTTGGCAAGGTCGGGGGCGAGAAACCCCGGCCAGTTATTGTGAAATTTGCGTTTTTCAAAGACAAACAAAGAGTTATATCTGCTGCCTCAAAACTAAAGGGAACGAATTTTTCTATTGGTGAGGATTATTCCAAAATCGCTCGCCAGCAAAGGCAAAAGTTACTGCAATACGGGAAGCAAACTGACGCGAAGGTTATGATCAAATACAACAGGGGCTGAATGGAGGCCAAAATCGGAAGTAAATCTTTCGTGTACGACTGTGCAAGTGACTCAGTGAAAGAATGCGCTCAATAGCGGTTGGGGGGCGCTATAACGCCACGCAAAAAGCTACTTCCCGAGACCTTATCAGTGATTGTTGTCAATTGCCGAAGTTTAAAGAATAAGGTTTACGAGTTTGTTACCCTGATTCGAATTTCACAACCCGATGTTGTTTTTGGAACTGAATCTTGGCTAGATGAACATATTTCAGATAACGAAGTTTTTCCAACAGGTTACACAGCCTACCGCAAAGACCGTAATACGCACGGTGGGGGTGTGTTCATTCTGATTCGAGACGGCATACCAACCGTACCAATACAGGGCGCAGATAACAACTCCGAATCGGTTTGGTGTAGAATAACGTTTTCGTAAGAGAACGGTTTAGTGTTTGGGTCCTTTTATTGGCCTCCTGGTAACTCTAGTGTGTTACCTTTATTTAGTTTGTCTAAAACTGTTTCGGCTCTTTCCTCCGAACCAATTATGCTGGCGGGTGATTTTAACATGCCCAATGTCGAATGGTGCAATTTTCGTCCAGTTGAAAATAGTCGGTCAACACTTCATTCTGCCTTTTTCGAGTTTACCAGAGTTTATGACCTTTTCCAGTTTGTTCAGTTTCCAACACGACTGGGTTCGGCTAGTGATAGCGTCCTGGACCTTCTTATTATGAATCGTGACAATTTAATGAAGTCGGTTGTTCTAATTCCAGGCATAAGTGACCACGATGTTGTTGCGGCTACCATAGAGTGAAAAAAGATAGAAATCAGTAGACCTCGTTCACGAAACGTTTTCGCATATGATAGAGGCAGGTTTGATGCCATCAATTTTGAACTGGATGCATACCTTCCGATGTTTATCCAATGCTGTCAGTCTAATGACATTGAAATATTGTGGGGGTTGTTTAAAGAAAAACTGTTGTCTCTGGTAAACATTTATGTCCCATCGAAAATTGTAACTGCCAATCGTCGTGGTGATAAACCATGGAATAATAAAGATATACGTACGTAAATTAAGCGTAAGGCTCGGGTGTACAGAAATTATTGTCGCACGCGCAGTGCTGATTTATTTAGTAAGGTTAAAGCATTAGGCTCGTGCCTGAAGACACAGATAAAGCTGGCGAAGCGTGAATATTTATCGTCCCTTAATAGCAAAATCAAAACAAATCCAAAGAAAGTCTGGCGTTACCTTAAAAGTAACAAAAAAGACATCAGTGGAATTCCGTTTATCATGCACAATGACGAACTACTTAGAGATGATATGAGTAGAGCAGAATGCTTCAATGCGTATTTTCAATCCGTTTTTTCTCCGCCAAGCCCGATATCTCCCGTTACGACACTCAGATCGTTACCCGCTATGAATGATATCATAATAACTGAATCAGGTATAAGAAAACATTTGAATAGGCTGAATCTCCAGTCTGGGCATGGTCCCGACGGTATTTCAAACCACATACTTAAACAATGTGCTGATCATATAGCTCCATTTCTCGCTGCTTTGTATGGAGTATCGATAAGGTATGGAAAATTGCCACGAGAGTGGAAGTTAGCCAATATCACGCCGTTGCACAAATCCGGTGTCCGTGATAATGTATCTAACTATAGACCGGTATCGCTAACCCCCGTTTGTTGCAAGACACTGGAACAATAATCTATTCTTGCCTTATAAAACACCTTCAAGATAATAATTTTTTCACTCCGTCTCAACATGGCTTTCGCGCAGGCCTTTCGTGTGTTACACAGCTAACCGAATTCGTACATGACATCGCTTCATCATTCGACCAGGGCATTCAATTGGAGGCTGTTTTTTTGGACTTCAAAAAAGCTTTTGATGTCGTCCCCCACAGTCTTTTGCTTCATAAGTTGTCTTTTCTTGGTATTCCTAGAACCCTCATAGACTGGATTAAGGATTATCTCAGCGGCCGCAAGCAATGTGTTGTGATAAATGGTGTGTCTTCATCAACAGCTGTTGTACTGTCCGGGGTGCCACAGGGGTCGGTCCTGGCCAGCTTCTGTTTTTGATTTTTATCAATGATTTTCCACTGGGTTTGAAATCAACAGTGAGGCTTTATGCTGATGATTGTGTTTTGTATTGCCCAGTCAAGTGTTTTGATGACACCACAGTACTTCAGTCCGACCTCGATAAGATTGTGTCTTGGTGTGCTCAGCGGCAAATGAGTTTGAGCCTAACTAAATGTTTTCATGTGCAATTTAATAACAAAAAAAGGTTGTATCCAGGTCTTATTACTTAAATTCCTGCGCAGTACAAAAGATAGATCAAGTTAAGTATCTCGGCGTAACATTCATGGCAACACTAGATTGGACCAGTCACGTAGATCTAATCACAGCCAAGGCTTCGCGCTTAATTCATTTTTTTCAAAGAAATTTCAGCGACGCGCCGCAAACACTCAAGGAAACCCTGTATATTACAAATGTGCGCCCAATTTTAGAGTATGCTTGTGTTTCTTGGGAACCTTTCGCGAATGTAGTAAAAGAAAAGTTGGAGAGGGTGCAAAAAAGGGCTGCTAGGTTTGTTACAGGAAACTACGATTTTAAAATAAGGTCTTTGGGAATTCTTCAGGCCTTGGGATGGGAACCCCTTTGTGGACGACAGAAAGTTCAAAGACTTAAATTTCCTTATAATATATATCACGGTAAGACTGGACTAAATAAAGAGCGGTATTTAAAGACGCCTAGTTATATGTCTAAACGGAAAGATCACTTATATAAAATTAGAGAATATACCTGTCGATTGAATGTCTTTAAATACTCTTTCTTTCCAAATTCTATTAGTGAGTGGAATGCGCTAAAAATACCAATATTCTCTGATTGTAATTTCCTAACAGCCATTGAAACAGCAGTTTGAGCTGCTGAAATAACCCATATATTTAAAGTTTGCTTTGTACTTCTCTTAGTTGTTGATTTTTATAAGTATAATTTCTGCTTTCGTTGTATAATCCTGTGTTTTGTACTTTTATTCTAACGCTCTACTACAAGTGTTGATTTTTCCTGTATACTGTAAGGCACGATTTATTTGCCTTTAATTTTGCTGTTTTGTATTCTATTTTCTACTGTAACCCCCCTACAACAATGCCCAATGGACGATGTAGGTACTTGTAATAAATAAATAAATAAATAAATAAATAAATAAATAAATAAATAAATAAATAAATATTCTTGCAATGGCCCTTAGCACAGCTAATTTTAGGTGGTGCATTTCTCGTCCGACTACGTTAGACTTGAACTAGTTTTGAGACTTCATACTGTCTAAAAGGTGAAATTTGCACTACAGTGCGCAGTGTAGAGACACGCTAGATTCAGCTTCGCCAAATGTAAACTATTGGTGAAGGGCTGCCCACGATTTTTTTTGAAGGGGGTGAGGTGCGCAGCAGAACGCCTAGCTTTGGCAATTGGTGTTCACTGCGAATGCATGTGTATGTTTTAGTATAGCATGAGAAGGTAAATTACGAAAAAATTTCGCGGTATAGGTGTTTCAGATTGCCTTCCTCTCTGCTCTTTACTTATGGCTTTCTGGTTCTGCGTGCGTGTGACACAGTATTTGTTTTTTAATCTCACAGCTTTCTGAGCACAGCTAACTTGCAATAAATGGGCTGAGTTATTCTGAATATTGTAGATGCCTAACCAACGAACAAAGAGTTAAGAGATAAGAAATCAGTATAAGACATACCGTTTCTGAATTATTTTCGATCTTTCACAAAGGCTTTTATGGAGCTCGAATTCAGTAGATTGGTGTGTCATACTTCAAAGGCTATGGCATCATGTGCTAGAGATGAATGATGGGCAAGCGCAAAGAAATCTGCATCAAGAAAACGCGACGTAGGTGCCGAAGCGCATAGCAGTTCCTGCACGCGGTGCGCGGCTTTTTCAGCACTATTCGACTGCGGCGCCACCGCTGTGGGCAACGTGGAAGGGTTCAGGCAGCGAGGCGCGGTCACGCCACTCAACACTTCTAAAACACTCTGGTTTGGTAGTCGTTCTCAATGCCATGTTAATCGCAATCACGTCGCAATGTTCATCGACTGCGGCACCACCTAGCTGAATTCGGGAGCGTTCTTTCTAGGAAGATAAGTAGGCTGACGCTCACTTGTTAGGCTGTGCTAGCCTCAGTGTTAACACGTTAGGAAAACCGAACACAAACCACTTGGTGTGTTTCTTGCATTAGAAAATCTACCGAACCGTCTGTGACGCAATAAATCTACTTCGTTCTCGCGAGAAGCAAAGTTTTCGTGAGAATATGTAGCAACTCAGGCGTTCGAGTACTCAGATTTTCGCAAGATGTTACCGTCTGACCTTTACAGTTGAAACTCACCTTGTTTTACGTGCGTATAGCGTTCGTCTGTGTTATTGTAGTGCATGAATCCTTTAATATTCATCGTACGGGGAAAGTAGCGCAGGGTCGCGATTTGTTTTTTCGAACCTTCGCCAACTGCGCCACTTGATTTTTTACGTTCGTTGATAGATGACAGCACAATGCCAACAATTCGTTTGTTTGTTTTTTTGCCGTAGAGGTGTATGGAGTGGGCATTCCCATACTATGTGGTACAGGGTGGCTGTTTTAGTGACGCAGAACCTGCACTGTGGTGCGTATGTGTCGGGATCTATCTTGGACAGTATGTGTGGATTGGAGTAAGACGAGGTCTGCAGGCGACGCCACGCTCCCTGAGATTTTTGACTGAGTTTTGGCGCCAGGGGCCGAAGTTTCCGTCTTTTGAGTCTTTGATGTTCTAGAATATCTGTGTATTTTAGTAACGAGTTGATACGCATAGCCGAGGGTGGGTGCGATATGCCAGGATTGGAGGTCCGGAAGAGTAATTCTCGGGACGAGGCATGGGCGAGCTCATTGCCTCTAACTCCGCAGTGGCCGGTATCCATATCAGCTGTTTCCATTCGCCCTCTGAGCGTGAGGA
This sequence comes from Rhipicephalus annulatus, assembly GCA_013436015.1. Lineage (NCBI taxonomy): Eukaryota > Metazoa > Arthropoda > Arachnida > Ixodida > Ixodidae > Rhipicephalus > Rhipicephalus annulatus. The sequence goes on along the minus strand of WOVY01016092.1, from coordinate 93,543 downwards.
CGAGAGTTGTGTAAAAAGTCGATGCGCAATGGGGCCAATGTAGCCTTCACACAAAATTCGGTAGGCTGCTTTTTAATCTGTTAGAACGAAAGTGAACCTTGGGTTTCGTACGGCGAGGGAGGACGAGAGGGAGAATAAAACAGTTTTTTCTCTTAACCGTCATGTAGCAGGGCGGTCACTTTTCATTTCACTAGGCACATGTTCACCGAATAAATAGCTTTGTGTTCCACAGCCCAACGGCTTCTTCTAAACCGCCACAACCACGTGACATTGTATAGGTTAAGAATCCATCGATATTGTATTAACAGCTCCATACAAGAACAGACAAACAAAGAAAAAAAACGGCGCTTGTTAAAGAACGTAAACCAGATGGGGGATATTTTCAGAACCCTCCACTGAGGCGTCTATCCTTATCTTGGTTTTGGGACGTGAAACTCAGGATTTTATTATTTTTTTGCTGTGCGGTTATGATATCGTAACGCATAGGTCAATTTTTTAATATAATGTCGCAACGTGCACAGAACAGGACACAAGGCTTCCTTTAGACGTTAAAAGTGAGTCTCTATGCACATACAAAAACCAAGCGCCAGAGCCGACGCGCAACGTCGTCTTCCTCGAAAAACGCCAGAGACTGCCGCTCGTGATGCTGGCTTCTTCGTCCTTTTGGGCTTACGGCTAATAACCGTGACAATAGCTTCCCTCTCAAGAAGGCATCGTCCCGATGCTTCATCATCATGGCGGAAGGGTTTGTAGTCACTGGCAGACCACGGGTTCATTCGGACAAATAAGGTTTCATCCGAGCCACGTGCACAACTTCTGGTGCATGTCTTTGACGTCTTAAACAATGGGGACTGTCGGGAATCACCTCAAAGTTAACATCACTGAGACGACGGAGGACATTATATGGCCCAAAGTACTATCTCAAGAGTTTCTCCGAGAGGCCACGAGGGCGAACTGGAGTCCAGATCCAAACTTTCTGTCCTGGTTCATAGGAGACAGGTCGGTGACGAAGATTATAGCGCCTCGTGTCATACTCCTGGTGGCGACGAATACGTACGCGGGCAAGTTGGCGGGCTTTTTCGGCAAGCTGAGTTATGTCTTCTGCACTTGTGTCAACGCCATCACTTTCATGCGGCAACATAGCGTCGAGCATGGTTGTGACGTCACGGCCATAGAGAAGATGGAATGGTGTCATGAGTGTTGTCTCTTGCTGTGCCGTATTATAAGCGAAAGTGACGTAAGGCAGTATCTCGTCCCAGTTTTTATGTTCCACATCGACATACATGCAAAGAATATCCGCGAGTGTTTTGTTCATCCGTTCCGTCAGACCATATGCTTGTGGGTGGTATGCCGTTGTGCGCCGGTGAGATGTTCCACTTGGATTTAAAACTGTGCGTAATAGCTTGGCTGGGAACGCTTTTCTTCTGTCAGTTATTAGTACAGATGGAGCGCCATGCCCCAGGACTATATTCTCAATGAAAAACTGGGCTGCTTCACTTGCTGTGCCCCGCTCTAAAGCCTTGGTTTTGGCATAGCGAGTAAGATAGTCTGTTGCTATACAATTATCCATTTGCGACCAGCAGCCGAAGTTGGAAATGATCCTAGAAGATCCATTCCGACTTGAGCGAATGGAGTTTCCGGTACATCAATTGGATGGAGGAGCCCTGCTGGTTTGACGGCTGGCACTTTCCTACGTTGGCACTCAAGACAAGTCCGAACGTGCTGTTGAACGGTTGCCGTCAGTTTCGGCCAGTAATACTTCTGTTTCACTCGGCATAGCGTTCGTGTGTGGCCTGAATGACCGGATGTTGGTTCGTCATGGCACGCTTCTAGTACTTCTTCCTGAGTGGTTTTGGGACGACAAGTAGGTAGGTTTTGCCGCTCGGAGGAAAGTTCACCTTATAAAGGACCTCGTTGTGCAAACAAAACGATGCTACCCCTCTTGCGAAGAGCTTTGGTATAGCAGATGTGCGTCCATCTAAGAAATCAATAAGGGGTTGCAACTCGGGATCGTCGCGTTGCTGCTGTGCGATTGTAGACGTGTTGAATACACCGACAAACGCCGCATTGTCATCATCATCAGCATATGCGTCTTCTAATGGGGCGCGAGAAAGGCAATCGGCGTCTGTATGTCACTTTCCGGATTTATAAACTCTAGCCATATCAAATTCTTTAAGCTTGAGGCTCCAGCGCGCCAATCGTCCTGACGGGTCCTTTCTGTTCGTCAACCAGCAAAGCGAGTGGTGATCGTGGATGACTTTAAACGGGTGGTCATACAAATATGGACGAAACTTCATGACCGCCCACACCACCGCAAGACACTCTTTTTCAGTGATAGAGTAATTCTCCTCTGTACGGGAGAGAGTCCGACTTGCATAAGCAATTACTCGTTCGGCGCCGTCTTGCTACTGATCGATCACAGCGCCTAAGCCGACATTGCTGGCGTCGGTGAGAACCGCTGTCGGAGCGTCATCGTCGAAATGACCGAGAACTGGTGGGCTTCGAAGACATTCTCGCAGCTCGTTGAACGCTTCCTGCTGCTCTTCAACCTACACAAACGGGACGTCTTCTCGGGTGAGTTATGTTAAAGGTGATGCAATACGCAAAAATTTCTCAATGAAGCGACGGTAATAGGCGCACAGGCCTAAAAATCGCCGCACTGCCTTCTTGTCTGATGACGTAGGAAAACTTGCAACAGCGGCTATTTTGTCTGGGTCAGGCCGTACACCTTCACTACTGACAAGGTGTCCGAAGAAAAGGAGCTCTTCGAAGCCAAAGGGACATTTTTCTGGCTTGAGTGATAGTACAGCTGATCCTATGGGTACCAAGCAAGTATGCTTGCAGTAATTAGTCAATGAGTGTTATGAAAAGGCTCCGAAAGGCCGCTCTTCTAGCTTTCGCTGTGACAGTGCTGCACCGATACCGGGCAGGCCTGGCGTTTTTTTTTTGCTTCTATGTCAATATGACGCATGACAACTATATTTGATATGCCACGTGTCATTACTCCCTGAGGTTAATGAGAATTTGGGTTTTGTGCGGCTTGTCGGTGCGCAAACAGCGAAGTATATATATACGTATATACGATACCGGTGGAATGGGTAAACACTGCTGACGCCTCAATCTTCTGACTGACATTGTATTTCATGACAGTTAACATTGCGTATGACTCTGCCGAAAAAATGCTAGTACGTGTATCGATCCTTTGCGATGTGGTCGAAATCGGGAGTGGTGGTAGCTGCAGATGCAGATATCTCACTTTCAATGGAACTGTGAAAAATTGTTTACAGCATAGATATTTCTATTGAAGCGATGTAGAATGGTGTTCTATATAACTTCTAGGTAGTGTTCACGTTTATTTATTTATGGCACAACTACATGTCGCATTTTATGGCGATCTTGCCCTATGGTGGGGCGACTACAAAGAAGGAGCTCTAGAGACTTCTTATAACCTATTTCTCAACACCTGCCACGGTACAGGTTAGTATAGACAGATTTGAAAAAAAATGTTGATTATTATAAGGTTAATGAATAATCGTCAAGGGCAAACTTCGCAAATGGGTGTGTTAATAGTGAAAATGCATGATTCGAAGATATGCAGTAGGCTGCTCTATTAACGTTTTTGCCCATGGGAGTTTCCCTCAACAGAGAGGATGCTGATCGAATTGCCGCTGAAGGCGCGAGTAGCAGGACGAATACATAGTTTATATAACAGGTGAAACACCTTAATTACTGATTTTAAAGCTGCATTTACGTACTAGTGGCTCAGAGTCCCATCGCATTTTCAAAAGGCGCATAAACCGAAACGTGTGTGACTTATGTCAGTTCCCAATAATGAATGCGACACTTTGATTGATTGATTGATATGTGGGGATTAACGTCTCAAAACCACCATACGATTATGAGAGACGCCGTAGTTAAGGGCTCTGGAAATTTCGACCACTTGGTGTTCTTCAACGTGCACCCAAATCTGATCACAAGGGCTTACAACATTTCCGCCTCCATCGGAAATGCAGTCGCCGCGGCCGGGATTCGTACCCGCGACTTGCGGGTCAGCAGCCGAGTACCTTAGCCATTAGACAACCGCGGCGGGGCAATGCGACACTTTCGGGAAATTTATTGTTTTGCAGCAGTTCAACTTGAGTACCTCGTTGTTAGGAATACAATGCAATAAACTTCGAAAATTATATTTTCGCTTAACGATACCACCGAAAACGAGGTTCTCGCTTAGCGATACCAGCGCACAGCTACCGCATCGGTCTGGCCAAGAAAAAAGCAGCAAGTGATTTTTAGGCGTGAGACTAGAGCTTGCACTTTCAGCGAGCACCATGGAATGGTAGAGGCAAGGACTCCAAAGTTGTCAAGTCAAAAAAAAAGGCAGATCCCGCGTACAGTGGGAATTGATGATATGCAAAGCACGAATGAGAAATGTTGATATGTCACCTTAAAATCAACACAACGTTAGGAAGCGGACGTAAATTATGCCGTACAAGACATTCATGTAATGATTATTATGTTTGAACGTGTCATGTACCTTTGTCGTCTATTTGCCGTCACGTGCTACCAAATTTGGTATATGTTGAGCTAGCGAAACGGTTGCTTGCGCGCTATAAGCGTAGCATGAAGTCGCGTTTTACAAGACACGCATATCATAATTATCATGTATGCGCATATCATTTACCTTCGTTCTCCATTCACGTCACGTAATACCAAATTTGGTATATGTGATGCCCGCGAAACGGCTGAAAGCGCATCATGAGCGTGGTATATTGTTATCTTTTTATATGACAAGCTTATCAAGATTATCATGTTTGGACGTGTCATTTACCTTCGTCGTCCATTCACGCCTCGTAACGCCATATTGGGTATATGTGAAGCTAGCGAAACTACCGCGAGAGCACTATGAGCGTCGCGTGTAGTCATGACTTACATGACATGCATGCTAATATTTCCACGTAGGGGCCTCTTATGTTCTCCATGCAGTGGTGTCATACCATACCAGTTTTGCAGCATGTCAAGTGAACGAAACCACTGCAAGGTCAGAAATACTATGAAACGCAAATAATGGCATTTATGAACTAAATGCCACCGTTTTCATTTTATGACTAGTCACTTACGCTCGTCATACAGTGATGTTATGCCATACCTATTTTGGTATTGATACCATCATCGAAATGGCCAGGAAAGCTAAAAGTCGTAGGCGGATAGATAGATAGATAAATAGATAGATAGATAGATAGATAGATAGATAGATAGATAGACAGATAGATAGATAGATAGATAGATAGATAGATAGATAATGAATAGATAGATAGATAGATAAATAGACAGATAGATAGATAGATAGATAGATAGATAGATAGATAGATAGATAGATAGATGGATAGATAGATAGATAGATAGATTTGGCTCTTGAACGTGCACTCTGCAAGCACAGCGAAAAATCTGAACGTCTACTACAAACGGTCACCCTTATCGTCATGCCCGTGATAATGTACTTGTCAATGGTTTGCCAGGCATCCCGTATCTTGTTATGGGTACTGCTCACTGTTAGCAGCCTGCTGTGCTTTTCAGAGTTGTCATATGCAGCGTGTTGAACAATTAAGTACTCTCCCCTCACACCCAAGAAAAAGCATCCAAACTTTTGAGAGAAGCCCTAACAAAACAGAAATCTAGTAAATGTTCTCATTCTTCAAAATAGTTTCAACTGTTATAAAAATACCACTCAAATACGATATTCTTGCGAAAATTGACATTAATTTTTTTGCGTCGCAAAAGTACGCATAACTGCCTGAAAGCATGTGTTTACTAGATAATAGTTTCCAATTATAGTTTTTTACTCTTCCAATGTAGGTTTGATTTCAGTGCTCATCTGTGCAATGTCAACTATGTCCAAAAGTTTTTAACAATCAACTGGGCAATTCTAAAAGCAATGCATGAAAGGGCCTAAATCCACTTAACATAAGCGAAACTTGAAACTGGCATCATTCAATTACAGTACAAATAACGCTGAAATTCAACATGAGCTTTGTGCTTTTGTTGCATTATGTCTGAACATGATGGATGGCAGTGAAGGGAGATATGAATTCTTACAACATTCAGTTATGCCTTCTGAAACAATTTTTTAGGCAAGCTGGAAGCTCTTTTTTTATAACAAACTCTGTTTGAACTGCAAAGAAGCTATATCTTTAGAAAAGTGTTCTTTGCTTTAGAAAGCTGGCTGTGAACTGAATTCAATGCAATCTTTCAAATTATTTTATGCCAAAAATAACAGATTACAAATACGTTGAAAATTACTGGGAAAATATGCAATTTCAGGCGTATATATGTCATAATTATAGCGTTCATTAATTTCAGTGAGATTTCATTATACAAAGACCGTAGGCTGCTATAACTTTAGAAGTGGGCATGAAAAGAGCGAGAATTTTAAAACTATGACGGAGGTTGTTTGCTGCATTAGGGAGTAAAATAATGTAGGCTTTAGATAAGAGTAGTAAAGATGTGTTATGTAATGGTGATACGTGAGAAGTTGAAAAAGAGTAATGTCGGGGGCGGTAATAAAATGGGAATGTAGTGTATCTAGTGGCTTCAGATCGGGTCGCCTTGCAGTGGCAAGACTAACAAGCCACTCATACTGTAAAAGTTCTTGCTAGCCTTGCCCTAAATGTTGAGGGCCGGGCTGTGACATTGGTCTCCAGAATACAAGTTGAAGAAAATGAATGTGACCTATAATTGCTGGTGCTTCTTAAAAAGAAAGTGTGGGTCTATGTGGTTACGCAAGCGATGGATGATGTGTGAAATGCCTTTAAAAAGCTTCAGGTAATGACAATTCTACTCTATCTCCATAATTTTCATCCAATAAAAACATGTAGAACAGGCAGATTATTTTCACATCCTATTGATGCGACAGGTGCACCGATTGCGCGAGGCAATGAAGCATACTTTGCTCAGGAAAAATATTTCTAGAAATCTTTGTGTTTGCATTGATTATGCATTAAAATTTCATTGTTTAGGTATGTCGGAGGTAAGAAAGCTAAAGGCACTGCAAGATCACATTATTAGGTTGAGTGAAATAGTTTACAACAGTTGTAAAACTCTATCCAAAACAATGTAGTAAGCGTTTCCGGGAGAAAAAGTAACTAAGGAGATTAATTCATACACCAACAAAAGAAAATAAGTTACCACGCTATGTCACTTACAAAAAAAAGTAACACGTGACCATCAGCGAAAAAAAAAGTAACGGGTTACCGCTTCTCTTGTTTGCAACCATAAAATATAGTCAATGTGTCTCTGCTGCAGGAAACCACAATAATAATTTCTTAAATGTAAAATTTGTTTTTCACAATAAGCTTGTTAACTAAAAAAGTAATGATACCCGAAATGATCATTTGAAGGGAATTATTTACACAATCCTACAGGACCTTAGAATGTTACAGTAACTCAAAGTGGCCTGTATAAAGTTGCATGTGGCGGCTTCCAGCTGGATGGTTCACAGTGGGCAATTTTTCTCAACGAGCCATTATTCACCATCTTAGATCCTATCATCCTCGCTATCCACAATGAAAGCATGACTGAACTTACAAGATGCTTGCACTTATTTATGTGCAATTTTGTAGTAGCAAAAAAGTCCTTAGATGTGCTATTTACAGAACAAAATGTCTGTGCAAAAGAATTTTTTTGTGCATTTTAGCCAATGTAATTAGTGCAAAAAATTAGAACATTTATGTGAGGGTGTTCGAGATCAGCTTTTCTCGCTCAGGAGTTAAACTCAGCTGCCATTGCAAAGAGAAAGAAGCAAAATTTGTTTTTAAAGCGAACTTGATAAGCCACTTTGCATCAACTATTATGTAGCAACTATAGTAAAGTGTTGCACATTGAGACATTTTCTAAAAGCAATTTTTCTTCATTTCACAATGTTGCTCTACCCTGTGTTGCGCATACACTTCATACACGAAATGTTATCTTTGCGATGGTAATACTTTTTTGTTATCGTCGTGAAATTTTGAGAATGACAGGCAACGAAAGTGTCTCCTTCGTGTTGAATATGTTTGATATTTTTTTCCTCGTAAATCGTCCACCTAAAAATAAAACATGGTTCCTTTATGGGTTGCTGGATAATATGTGCATAAAATATGAAATACTTAATCAAGTTTAAAATATACAATGTTGGATCCATGTCGATCTTTTGTGCAATCACCCATTGGCGATAATCATGCTAAGAAGATCTACTTGCTTTTATATCTGCGTGTAGCCACAGGTTGGCAAACTCCCAGATCAGTCAACTCACTCAGACTCAGCCAGACTCATATTGAGCCGTGAGTCCAGGTGAGAAATATTTTGCCGAGTTTCAGTCCGAGTGAGAACCATGGAGATAAATTTCAGTGAGTCTGTGTGCAAAAGAGTCTGGTTGAGGAAAACTGTGGGGAGTGTGAGTCCAAGTGAGCCATAAGGGCGATGTATATTAGTTTGATGTGTCCGAGTGAGCTCGCGATATTTTGCCGACGTCTCGTCCTATTTACCAAACTGCAGCATTACTATCACACATCAATGCAGTAGTGTTCATATACCATCTCAGTTAAACAAATGCAGCAGTTACGAAAAAAAGGAGGGTCCTAATCCTACCTGCCATTTTTATTTAAACGAAGGTGAAGAAACATGACATGCGAGCCATGACTTCCCGTAAAAATGTCCTTAATGGAAGTCAACTACTGATGGCTCACGTTTCAAGATATATGACATGAAGAGCGCCAAGTAGGGGACTGACTTTGTGAGATATCTTTGTTAAATGTAAAAAGCATTGACACCTTGGATGAAACAGCTCGTAGTCCGCTAATGGACTTATCAGTTGACTCACTCAATTAGCCAGGGCCGTTCAAGTTAACCTATTATAGTTAAGAGCTGCTGCTTGAATGGGGTAAGACTGCACATAGAAATAATAAAACTGGTTATACATGGTAATGGTCCTGTATGTCGAAAACATGGGACTTGTCAGATTCGAAATGGTGGTTCCTCACCACACTTTGCTCTGCGACTGTACTCTTTCGTCACTTGAGCTTGAGGATGTCGTTTTTTTTGTCGCAGCTTCTTGGGGAAGTTTTTTGCCTTTCCTACATACAAAGCTTCACAGTCGGCAAGTGGTATAGAGCAAACCAGCCCATGCGCATTCTCTTCGTGCGAACAAGTCTACTGTTGCTTCGCGTGATAAACCAGTACGTTTCATGTGAAATGTGCTGTGAAGGAAGAGAAGCGCACATGAAACTCGGGTGTAGCAAGGGTACGGCCATGTTCGAATTATTTTGTGACATGAAGAAATGGATTTTTAAGTTCATATATATCTGAACTTGTAATGTTATTAACAATAAGACGTAGAGAGTAAATGCAGTGGTTGTGCAAGCCGGCAGAGAAAGAAAGCCCTAGAAAACGCACTGATATATGCATGAGTTCATACTGAAAAATTAGTTGCAATGGGCTTTTAAAGCTAATTTCCATTTCCTACTGTACTAAGAGCCCACATTAAGGTTATGTGCTCACCCTAAATGTCAGGACGGCTGCACGGCCACTTCCCACTGTGGTGACGCAAAAAGGGCAGTACAAAATGTTTTGGTACCTGACAATATTATAACTAAAGACCAAAACTTTAGGCAAAATGCCTTTTTTTTCTTGGTGTCTGTTTGAAGCCTATTTAACATATAAACAGCAACTAAGGCATGGGAAACATTTTAATCACATATTTATTGTAGTTATAAGTGCCTATTTTGAGGTGCATGCCTATATCAGCTTTCCAGCACCTGAAAATGCTTTTTCACATTCGTTGAGTAATTGTTTTGCTTAATGACCTGTTCATTTGGGGGAAAACAAGAAGTGCTTAATGTGGCCAAATTAACAACAACACGTGCATACCACGCCAGTTTCTTGTTTTTTTCGTTCATGTTATTAGAAGTTGGTAAGGTGCGAATATGCTTCAACTTAGGGTCGACATGCACATACGCTGTGTCATGTAGGCGAAAACAGACCATGAGTCGACGCATTGCGACGGCCCACGTATATCTAGACTCAGCCGATGCGCTCTAACGGGTGGGACGTTTGCCAACGCTTCACTACACACGCGCTTTTGAGTGAGCGGGGCTTGTACCCCAGTGTGGCAAAGCGAGCCTAGCATTCATAGTGCTAGTGGGCCCCCCTGAAAGATTTCCGTCGCTTGGTTCAAGAGTAGTGTAGCATGGCCGTTGAGTGAGCGAGACTGAGTAGCAAACTTAGCTAGAGTGTACTATAACGAAACCAGGAGAGGCCAACGCTAGTGTACCCCCTGCCCCTTGAAGGTCCCCGTTGCTAGGTTTGAGAGTGGTGCAGCTCGACGGTTGCGTTTGGGAGGCTAGAGTACAGTGTAGCTAGAACGTCTCGAATCTTCCAGAACTAAGCAAGGCCTGCGCTGCCGCTTGCAGCATACACGTAAGTTTCATTGGCATTTATGTACCTTATAACGGCAGCTGTCGGAAGTCTGCCGAACAATGTGGAATAAAAAAAAAGCTGTGAACTGTACTTGTCAGGCAATGGACCATATGTTGGATCAAAGCGCTACTCCGTAGATCTAGAAACGTTCTATGTGGAAAACATGGGAGAACACACTGAAAAGGCCAATAATATATTGTGTTTTATCCCACTCTGAAGAGCGCTGACATAAAGCTCTCAACAATGCTTACGCAACTGCCAATTTATTTAAATAACCCCTGATCTTGTGCAAACAACATGTATTTGGTAGTCATTCTACAGGCACACACATTCATTTTGCTATTATTAAATCTGCATCTGTGAACTCTCATGCACCCATTACACAGAATACAGCCATTTGCGACAGCTTCACTGACACAATCTACTTTCAAGTTTATAGCTTCCAATGTATGGTAATCCCCAATTTAAACTTCTCAAATAACATCGTGCAATAAAAAATATGCACTAAGTGGTTAAATTATGCACCAGAAACAGGATATCGTTATTGTGTTCAACAAATAAAGTCAAGCTTGCGGATTCCCAGTTTTTTCGCACTTCTAGGAAACAGTTGCCTTGACCCAAATAGACCTGTCACTGGCAGGGTTGCCTCAAAGCCTAAATAATCCTAGGAAAAAATCCCGCATAGTATGTGCTAAAGCAAGTGCCTAAAGTTTCAAGTGGGTCTGATTCAAATATTCTGGATGCAATTGAAGCCTTTAAAGTGCTAGGCCACAAGTACGCGTCACTAACTTCAGTGGTCGTCGAATGTTCTTTTTCGCATAAAAGCAAATACTAATATAAAGCAAGCACAATTCAAACCGGAAAACCTAAAGATGATGTGGGTTTGTCAAAGCTTTCATACCATTTCCCCGCACTGTCAAATCAACACTTCAATATGTTCAAATGGTTATGCTTTTTTTCATTCTTTTCATGGAATAAATAAATTTAGCTTTCCTAAGGCACATGATTTGCCTTGAATATTTGTCCTGAGCATGCTAACGGAAGTAATTAAAAATTATGCATAATTATGCCTAAACCATAGCTTTTAATCCCTATTAATGGTTAAATGGAAGTGTTTAGGGCCTATTATAGTCACCCAAACATTATTTTCTCGCACCTAAAGTACCTGTCTTTAATTATAAATGACTATATCAGAAAATCAACTTTAATATCAAAATATCTTATTAGTTTAACACTTCCTCCCATCTCCATCTCTGCATATGTGTCACCACCCCTTTATGTAAATTTCAAGGAGTAGCACCTCGGCGGTGATAGGCTCAACAGGCCGGTCCCATCAATTTTCAGAGCACCCCAGGCGTCCTTTGTTGTTGTTGTTGTTTAGTTGACCATATTTAGCAGCGGATGACACACTTCGCTTCTTTCCCTCCTTTGTTTAATTCAATAGCCGTAACAGCGAATTACTTATCATTTCGACATCCTAAACACATGTATGTAACTTGTAGATGCATACATACTATATTTCCCAATAGCTTATGCAAAAGCCCACAAGTTGGTGATCACGAGAGCATCTAGATGTTCGCTAGATGAAAAGAATGCTCAATGCGCTTGCTGTTTGCTAAGAAATGCTTCGCGTCCAATAAGGACTACAGGACTAAGAGGGAATAGTGGGGGGATTTTCGAACAGGCCATGTCCACCAAGGCTGCAGATAGCGCCGCATTTTCCTATATTGAGGGTGAATATCTTGCTTCCACAAAGTGGCCTCGCAGTTTGCTTAGTTACCCGCCAGTTTAAAGCAAATGCACGTAGTCGCACGACAGTAGAGAATACTTGCGTGTTGTGAGTGTCTGGAGAAAGCTGTTCCTGGCACGCAGACAAAAAGCACGGACAACCAACACTGTACGTTGCACTGAAACATGGAAATGAGCGTAGCGGCATCGTAGTTAACATCATGAATAAAAGGAGCGAGAGCTCCCTTTCGCAGGAGTTAGACCTCCTCTGTTCGCATTTACTATGTTTTCGGGCCGCGGCGGGTGGTTGTAAAAGGAGCACTTACTCCCACCCAAGCCGCTCCAGCGCCTCCCTGTCCCCAAACACGATGCAACACGGGATTACAACTTGTAAGGCAAGATCCTGCAGAAGACTAAGATTGTGAACAAGTGTCTGGCCCCTTTGGAGATCACAAGAACAGATTTCGCGTTTTCTCTGGGCGCACGTACGTTGCCTAAACAGGAGAAAAAAGAAGAAAAAAAGATATGTCCCTTCAGTAAGGCGAAGGGTAGGCCGGGCAGGTCGTGGCCACTTTGCAGAAGCAACACATTAACCTTCAATAAGAGGAAATGCAGCGCCATCTACAGCCTTGGTGGACGTGGCATGTTCAAAAAGTCCTCTTCTATTCTCTCCTAGTCAAAGCATTATTCTGGAAACTGAAACACATTGAGTGTTTCTATCTATCTATGTTGCGAACGTCTGGGTGCTGTTGCGATCGCCATCTTCACTTATCGTAGATAAAAATTAGTGGGAGGGCAGGAGTAGCTGACGAATATGTCTAGTGGTCAAGATATATGAATAACGTGAAATCACATCGTGCATATCATCAAACCATTTTTATATTCAACAATTTATATCCTCCTAGTAACAGCGAGAACATACATTACTAACTCATATACAAGAGGGTTGAGAATAGCCGTCAGGTATTCCACTGCACAGCCATGCCAGGTATTGGAGCTGGTTTGAAAAACGTCCCTATACACGGTATGTACTATAGGCATTTAACGTGGGAGCGTGACTGACGTGCATTAAGTGTGACTTACGCTCCCACGTTTAATGCACATACATGCCCAATAAAATGGATGAGGGGTAGGCTGCCATGGTAGCTCAGTTGGTAGAACTTCGAATGCATTATTTAAAGGTCGCAGGTTGGGTCCCTGCCCACGACTGGTTATTCTTTCACCCTTTTTTTTCCCTTCACATCTACAATTATTCTAATGATATCTCCTATACTTTTCTCGGTCTAATTGTCTGTGAATTCTCATTATACTTACCTAAACTTGTTTTAACTCGCAATCAAACAATACCTTTAAAAGTGTTGTTTTGATTAGGAGTATTATATGCTCGCAGTCCACCGGTCTAGTGCTATACATCTATTCGATTAGTAGATACTTAATTTTAGTATCGTGCCCCAATGTATGTAGTGTATTAACTTCCACAACGAAGAACATCGGAATGACCTTTTCTGAATCTGCACCATAAAGCTTGTTTGGCTAACCCCTTAAGCTCATACATCCCCAAAGTATTGGTTGGAATTAATGCGAGGACAGTAAAAATGACTCAATGTTAAAAAAAGCTAAAGTACGTCGTTTGTAGTAATTCAGACACAGGAAAACCTTGTTTACGTACTGATAGTGCACATATTCTTGCAACAGAGGAACGAAGGAAACGGATGAATTTCTCAGAAACGGGAGACCTCAAAGAAGTGCTGCAGTCTGAACAAGGATTAAAATGTTTAAAAGGGTGGTGTTACCGAAATTGTGGCATGCGTGTTCTTTGCTATAAGCGTTTCTTTCAGCTCCAGGAAGCATGATACACGCGCCAATATTCATGTATTTTCACTAGATAATTTAATATTGCGATGTTTATGTGGACCATTTTCGGTTTCGCGTCGCCGAGTTGGGCCGGGACGTCGATGCATAGGTGGCTTGGTGACGTGCCCACACAAAGCTGTGACGCACTTCGTGCCAAGTTTTGTCTGCTCTCACACACACGTGCCACACAAACGCCACTAGAACAGACACACTCACTGTCACCATGGCCAGCTGCAGTAGCCAAGATTCCGAATACTCTGCATCCGCGTCTGATTCCAATGAGAATATCGACTTTTTTTTTTGGAAGCAGCGAGGAGGACGAGGCACGCGGCTTGATTGAAAATGCAGGCAATCATTTTATTTTTGATCCCCTGGCCAGCGATGAAGAGGAGGAGGCCCATGCGGTGCCGGAGGCCGACAATGAGGTTCAACAGCATGTCCAACGAAGTGGTAATACTGACTGGTAAGTGGCGATGGTTCACGTTTTAGAAGGTTTAGTTATAATCATGTTATAAATATTAACTCAGCACTTTTTTATATGACAGCCAGGGTTTGCATTGAAGCAATATATTGCATTATTTGTTCTTTGCATCGTTGCGCTGTAGGCGTTCGGCCCCTGCCCTCCCAAACATTATTGTTATACGCTGTTGTACTGATCGTGTACTTACGCTGTCAATACTTGCAACATAAATAATTACTTAAATAATTAGCGCAACTGTGTCAAGGTCTTGCTGTAGTTTAGTACTGTTTTCAAAGTTGTGAATGGGGGAGTATATGACACAGTCATCTGCAAATAGTCGAAGTTTTGTTTGAATGTTTGTTGGCAGGTCGTTTATGAATATTAAAAATAGAAGAGATGATAAGCCCGCACCCTGAGGGACGCCTGATGATACGTGAGTTTTAGAGGAGTTATGATTATTAGCAGAGGTGAATTGTTTACGGTTGGAGAGGAAGTGTTTAACCCAGGAGACAATATTCTGTGCAATGCCAAGGGAATTAATTTTGCTAAGTAATAAGTTGTGTGGTACGCGATCAAAAGCTTTAGAAAACTCTAGGGAAATGGCATCAATCTGCAGGTTATCATCTATGCTTTTTAGTAGGTCGTGGGTAAACTCGGCTAATTGGGTCTCGCATGAGAAATGCTTTCGGAAACCGTGCTTTCGGGTGAATATAGAAGAAACTTATTGATTCAAGGTGAGTCGCGATGTGAGAAGATATAATGTGTTCTAGTAATTTAGAGGGAATGCTTGTCAGGGAAATAGGGCGGTAGTTTGCTGGATTCGTTCGCTCTTCTGTTTTGAAGACAGCTACTATTCGGCCTATCTTCCAATCGTCTGGAATTTCACTTGTTTCAAGGGACTGCATGAAGATGAGGCAAAGAATCTGACTA
Organism: Rhipicephalus annulatus; assembly: GCA_013436015.1. NCBI lineage: Eukaryota > Metazoa > Arthropoda > Arachnida > Ixodida > Ixodidae > Rhipicephalus > Rhipicephalus annulatus. Next base: position 78,125 of record WOVY01016092.1, on the reverse strand, counting down.
ACCATTGTGACGGTGTTAACTAAAAGTTTGGGGGTTATTTGGTCAGAACCTGGCGCTGAAGATATCTTAATACCGGTGATTAGTTTAGCGATTCCTTCAGGGTTAAATGCTATTTCGGGGGATACAGCGCCGGGGGAACGGGTAGGTATTCGTGTTGACTGTGTAATGTTAGGGATAGAAAATACTGATGAAAAGTAATCATTTAAAGCGGAGGCAACGTGTTTTGCGTCTATTGGTTCCCGTCTAGGTCTAGAAGATCTATGTTGGTACTTTGATTTTTGTGAGAGAGCATGCGCCAGAATTTAGTGGGATTTGAGCGGAGGATAGATAGTAGGTTACATAAAAAATATTTATCTTTGGCTTTTTGTAGTTCCGTAAGATACTTTTTGGCGCACAGGTGATATTTTTTCCATGTTAAAGGGTTATCGCATTGACTGGCGGTCCTATAAAGACGTTTCTTTTTATTTAAAAGACTTTTCAGTTGTTTGTTGAACCAATCATTTCTGGAATCTGATTTTACGCGAATGGTTGGAATATACTGTTTTTCTAAGTTAAGTATCGTGTTTTTGAATATCTGCCAGTTGGCGTTTACTGAGCGGGTTTGATATGATCCGCGAAAACTGTCAAGAAAAGAACCAAGTTTGTCGTTGATAGCGTCGTAATTTCCTCGTTTGTAATCAGTTATGAATTTTTCAGTCGGCGACCTTCTGGTCAGAGGTAAAGATATGCAGTTGTGGATAAGGTTATGGTCGCTAAGCCCGGGGAGTACTATTGTGCGCTTTATGTCATCCGGGCTTGATGTTAGAAGAAGATCTAAAGTATTATCACCTCTTGTGGGTCATGCTATAGCTTGGTGTAGGTTAAAATCTAGCGTTAGATCAAGGAATTGTTTTGATTCGTTGGACGGGGATGCACTAGGGGCTGAGAGTAAAGGCCAGTTTATTTGAGGGAAATTAAGATCACCGAAAAGAAAAATAGGGGCATCCGAGAACTTGTCTTTAATCCGGGTGAGTGAATTTGAAAGGAGGATGGAAAAAACAGGTTCAGAATCAGGCGGCTGGTACCAGATGCCAAAAATCGCCTTTTGGGCAACGTTTGACACTCGCACCCAGGTTAGTTCTAATGTGTCGTCATGAGTGATAACAGAAGATGTTAGATTGTTTTTAATAGCTATGAGCACGCCTCCACCCCGGCGATTAGTGCGATCATGGCGATATAAAGTGTAGTTCATGTTAGACGGGAAGATTTCGTTGTCGAGTACGCCTTCGTGTAACCATGTTTCTGCTAGCACGACAATGTCGGCTTCTACATCTTGGATAAAACTGTGTAGTCTGTCTAGTTTAGGCAGTATGCTTCGTATATTAGTGAAGGCAACATTTAGATTTAGCGTTGATGATCGGCTTGATCGAGGGTTAGAGGTACAGTAGACAGAGGGGCGTCATTCGGTGGTTTTGCTGCTCATACCTAAAGACTCACCAGCTATGGCACGCACAGTCTGTTTTTTGCTGATTTCTACAATTTTGTCGAAAGTCTGGTCATACATGTAGCACTTTTTGTCCACGTGAAGTCTGTCGAGACTGAGTTTAAATGCGCATTTTTGTGGGCGGATGAACTGCAACAGCTTTGACCGTGCAATGCGGGTGGCAGCTGTGAAGTCCTCTTTAATGGCGAAGTCTGTGTCTTTAAGCATGCGACCGCAGTTCAGAATGCGTTCTTTCGTTTTGTAGTGGGCTAGTTTTACAATGATGGGTCTAGTTTTGTTTTCTGAAAAGGTTCCGATTCGGTGTGCGCGTTCCATCGCACCCGGTTCCAGAGTAAGTTTAAGCTTGTCGGCACAAAACGTGGATATCTTTTGCTCCGACTCTTCCCATGTTTCCTTTATGTTGTCTTTTATGCCAAGAAAGAGAAGGTTGTTCCGTAGTAGGCGGTTGCTGGCGTCAATAGTTGCGGCTTTGACCACAGAAATTTCGTGGCTTATCTGGGATGAATCGTTGTTATCGCTAGGGTTGCTGGTTTGGGGCTTTAGTTTTTCTAGGATTTCGAGTCGGTTGCTAATTGAGAAAATTTGTTTTTCCTGGGTTGCTTGGGCAGTTTTAAGGCCGTCTATCTCTAATCGTTCAGCTTAAATTGAGGACGACGCAGCGAGCAATGGAAAGAAAAATGGTAGGTGTAACATTAAGAGACAAGAAGAGAGCAGAGTGGATTAGAGAACAAACGGGGGTTAAGGATATCATAGCTGAAATCAAGAAGAAGAAATGGACATGGGCAGGGCATGTAGCGCGTAGACAGGATAACCGCTGGTCATTAAGGGTAACTGACTGGATTCCCAGAGAAGGGAAGCGGGTTAGGGGGAGACAGAAGGTTAGGTGGGCAGATGAGATTAAGAAGTTTGCCGGTATAAATTGGCAGCAGCAAGCACAGGACTGGGTTAACTGGCGTAACATGGGAGAGGCCTTTGTCCTGCAGTGGACGTAGTCAGGCTGATGATAATGATGATGATGATCTCTAATCGAATCGTTTTTAGATTGTCCTCGACGCGTTTCATAGAATCCAAGATTGCGGCTATATCACTGCTTTTTGTTGGGCCGGGATTCAGTTCCACGTCGCCAGAAAGCAGCAGTATTAATTGAGAACATAAACCAAAAGCAATCGCGTCAACGCACAAGTCCAATATACTGCGCAATTTAAAGTCGTTGGGGCACGACACAGCAATAAGGAAGCGATTACTGCTTCTGCACGATTTACAATTGTTTAGATAACTAACCTGCAAAGTCAGAAGCGGGTTGAGCATGCTGTGGCTTGCGGTGTCATGCCCCAAACTGACGGCATCGGCAGAGCGGTTTTGTAGCGGTGACACCGGCCATGTGACCGGTGATATCGATGGGCTTGGTTGCCAGCTGTAGGGGGGCCACTGTGCTGGTTTGGCGGAGCAGCAGGATCCGGAGCGTCAAGGGGCGGGCCACTTTCCCAGGCTAAGTTCCTTGGCGCAGGGGGGTAGGTTGATCCGAGCTTGTCTTGAAGGGACGGGCACACACCGGTGGCGATGAGGCACACCAGCATCTGCAAAGTCAGAAGCGGGTTGAGCATGGTGTGGCTTGCGGTGTCGTGCCCGTGTAGTGACCTTGATAAGTTATTGGCGTCGGCATGCCGCCGTGCGGACTTATATACGACCATCATATCAAATTCTCGAAGGCGTAAGCTCCACCGTGTGAGCCAACCAGACGGGTCTTTCAAGTTGGTCAGCCAGCAGAGGGAATGATGGTCGCTGACTATGTAGAAAAAACAACCATATAGATATGTATGAAACTTTATAACTGCGCATATGACAACAATACATTCTTTTTCGGTTGTGGAGTAGTTGGGCTCTGCGCAGGAGAGCGTCCTACAAGCATATGCGATAACTGACTCGACTGAGTCTTGTCACTAGACAAGTAGAGCACCAAAACCCATGTTGCTCGCATCCGTGTGGACCATGGTAAAAGCATCCTTATCAAACTGAGCAAGCACAGGCAGTGTCTGTAGGCGTTGTCGGAGATCGTCAAATGCCGCTTGCTGATCGTCGGCTCATGTGAACGGAACGCCTTCTCTTGTGAGGCATGTTTACGGCGAGGCTATGTGTGAGAAACTGGCAATAAACTTTCGATGGTATGCGCAGATGCTAAGGAAATGCCCGACTGCTTTGTTATCTGTTGGCACCGGAAATTTTCTTGTGGCTGATATCTTGTCGCGATCAGGTCGAACACCTTCATGGTTCACAAGTTGGCCTCAGAGTTGGGGCTCCTTGAAAATGAACTGACATTCTCGAGCTTCAGTGTCAGGCCAGCAGACAATAATTCTCTGAATATTGATAGCAGTTTTTTCAGGTGTTCCTCAAATGTTTCCAAAAAGCAATGACGTCGTCAAGATAGACTAGACACGTCTTCAACGTGAGAGAATGGTATTCAAAAGTCTCTGAAATGTTGCTGCAGGTGAGCACAACCTGAAGGGCAAAACTTTAAATTCATAAAGCCCGTGAGGCAATACAAAAGCAGTTTTTATCTATCTCGCTCATTGATCTCAATTTGCCAATACCCACTTTTGAGGTTTATTGATGAAAAGTAGCGTGCATGCCTCAGCCTGTCGAGTGAATTGTCGATTCAGGGTAATGGGTATACCTCTTATTTTGTCACATGTTTCAGACTGTGGTAGTCGATGCAAAAGCGCAAGCTTCCATCTTTCTTTTCAACCAGCACTACCCGCGCTTCTTGACGGCCGGATGACGTCATCATCGAGCATTTTCTTCACTTGTTCTTGAATTGCTTCACACTCTTTCTGTGCTACGTGGTATGGGTTTTGTCGTATTGGCCTTGCCATCTCCTCCGTTATTATGCGGTGCTTAGTCTGTGGCATTTGATTAGCCCTCGAAGTTGATGAGAAAAAGTCTTTTAACTGGTGAAAACGATTCACTTGATACTGTCTCTGCACTAATGATAAATTCGTGCTCACATCAATAGGTGTTGCGGCTAACGTGGCTTGCAGCTCGTCCTGTTGCACTGCGCAGTGCTCGCTGATTTCGTCAATCTTGGTGAAGTAGGCATCTGTAGTACCTTGTGTAATGTGCCGTCACTTGTTGCGGAAATTTGTCAATATCACATGACATCACTTTTAATATTTGTAAGGTCATTGTAAGGTTATGATTTTTTTTGCCTAATTTTCGGTGCTACGTGGTATGGGTTTTGTCGTATTGGCCTTGCCATCTCCTTCGTTATTATGTGGTGCTTAGTCTGGGGCATTTGATTAGCCCTCGAGGTTGATGAGAAAAAGTCTTTTAACTGGTGAAAACGATCTACTTGATACTGTCTCTGCACTAATGATAAATTCGTGCTCACATCAATAGGTGTTGCGGCTAACGTGGCTTGCAGCTCGTCCTGTTGCACTGCGCAGTGCTCGCTGATTTCGTCAATCTTGGTGAAGTAGGCATCTGTAGTACCTTGTGTAATATGCCGTCACTTGTTGCGGAAATTCGTCAATATCACATGACTTCACTTTTACCATTTGTAAGGTCATTGTAAGGTTATGATTTTTTGCCTAATTTTCTCCTGATATGTGAGGACGGGAGACGCCAATGCTAAAATTTTGCTTTTGGTGGGACAGCTAAGGCTCTAACCCTAAAATAAGACATGGCAAGGACCACTTTCACTTAAAATATGCATAACCAAAATATGCACTGTCATCACTGGCACCATTTGTGCGCCCATTTGGTTCACGACACAATAAAAACATCGATAGGTGGTCACGCACTAGTACAGACTTGTTTGTCCACGGGTGGAAAAGAGCTTGTAAGTGGTGGTGGTGATGGCAGAGGCAAAGTTGACATCTCAGATCCAAAAGTGTCATTGTTCACAAGCTCGTACACAAGGCTAAGGAGATGCCCAAGATAACCTGCAACAGGTGCATTAAGAAAGTGTGCATCAAATTTTTTTTGAAAGCAACATACGAGTATCACTCCTGCAGTCTGGGCTATCATTATAAACCAAAAACATCTGCAACTACAGTTTATCCAAGATATTTGGCCACAGAGTTGCAGCTACAGAACGAATACCCCCGTCACATTGGACGTTTTCATGCCATTTAAAGGAAACGACATTAGCCTCCAATTAGATTATGTAGCTGCTGCACAGTAATATACAACTTTATTAAAATTCACTGACTTAAGCAATAAAATGAGTTCATGAAACACATTCGCCATAGCCGTCAAACAGAATGTATACTTTTTAGCGCAGACACTACTTGCATGTTGGCGTTCAGCATTCTCAATTTGACCCACATTCACAAAAAACACGTTAATAATGTTCCTTTTTCAAGGAATCTCTCATTTTAACAAGAACAGGTGCACGGTAGGCTGTCACAAAATGGTTTTATTTTCCATCTCAGTGGCGTCTGGCTCCCGACGCTGTGTGCCATAATGTAAACAAGCTGTTGTGCACAAGTATGCGTGCATCCTTTTTTTTATTTCACAATCAAGTCTTTTTTGGCTTGTGCACATTTTTGCTCCATAAAGAACAAAAGAACTAAATGCATGACTTGCTGCGACTACGTGTTGTTGAGCGGCTCTGCCATGTCAGCCGTGTTGCTTGTGTTTTATGCTTGTGCTCATTCAATCGATTGTGGCTACTAGGTAAGTGGGTTTTCTTAGTTTATAGTGGCTATATTTCTGAGATATCGAATTTCTATGCTTCTTTATTTAGAGAAGCAACTTGCCGCATGTCTTTAAAAGTAAATAACTTCACTTTCACTACTCTACAATTACCTATCGCTCTTTTTCAGGCCATTTTCTTCTGAATAATTGACAGTGATGTCATGAACGAATGACATTACTTTTTTCTATGTAGCACCACCACGGATCAAATGGTATTCACTGCAAAGAATGACGTTTGCACCTCATGACATGAACACCTCCAGTGTGACAAGGGTATAACACGCAATCTCTCTACCTGTAGCCTTGGCTTCTTGTTCATATTTGTTTTATACCATTGCATACTGCCAATATCTTTTATTTTGTTGACTAGTGTGCATCACACACCGCACCATTTTTCGGCTAAGGAAAGTATATATGTTTAGAAAAAAATATGAATCTCATTCAAAGGATATCACACCACATTACGAAAATACTTAGTTTTTAAATTGCTCGTAGTGTTATTGCTAAATTGCCAGTATCGCATCTATCTCATCGGGCTTCACATTTCAGCACATTTTGCATTGTTCGAAATACGCAGAAGAAGGGAAGCTGGAAAGCAGACAGGTTGTTAGATGTTACTACAACGATTGTTCCACAGTGATTCAAAGTTCCAAGACTGCTGCACTGAATGAAGCTCACAAAAACAGGTGACTGCACTCATGTGGGCCAAGGTTAATGCGGTTTCTACCTCTTCCAGCCACCACGAACATTAACAGTTGAGAACCGTAAAGAAATCAAGCCATAACATTTTTCCTAGAACAAAGTGTTTTCTGTCTCTGGAATATATCACTCAGTGCATCGACAATAGAGTTGACTATAGACAAGAAACTAAAGAGAATTTATTGTGAAAATTTATGTTTAGTACATCACAAGGGTTGAAAAGACAAGCTAACTGAATTTTGGCATTAAATGTTTCATTTTGCTGATCGTTGTCCTTTTTGTACTGCATTGTGGTAATGAAGTTCTTGTGATACACAAAATTTACAGTTACACTGCTAATTCTGTTTTTGCAGGGTTTATTATACCTTTAATCGCATATTGTTACAAGCAGTCTCTAAGTATATTTTGCTGTACATGCTAAAGAAACAAGGGTGGTTCCTATACCATAGGTATGTGAATTTGTTTCAGCTGCAGCTTTCATTTTAACATGAACACAACTTGTACACAGGTCTAACAACAAAAGAAACGGTATTTGAGAGCTCCTGCTTGCATTTGCCTGCGCAGCTATTTTTGTTACTGCTGTGTATAGTAGATTTGAAGCAGCTTGTGCATGCCACAGTTGCTTAAAGGTCATTCTCGTAATTTAGGATGCATGTTCGGTGGTTTTCTCGCTGAACTGTAGATAAGATTCTCTCATAATTTTGTTGGTGCATAGAGTAGTTACACAATACGACCTGCCTACTCTCTTCCTGCAGTGCTTCCAGTAGTATCAGACTACCTGTGCCAGTCTTCCACGTTAAGAATTCCTACACCTCGTAAGTTGCACGCCTTGCTTGCTCAACTATAGATATGATTCTATCATTATTCTAGAGCTGCTCTAGCAGTTGCGCAATCTGACTTGCATCCTCTCTTCATACAGTGCCTCCAGAACTACCAAACTCTCCTGAGTCACATTCATCATGCCCAAAGACTCCTACTTGCATGGACCATGAGTTTCATACCACACTTGCTTGTCTTCATATAGTATTTGCTTGAGTGAACGCAAATTATGATCTTTTGGTTCTCTTTTTGTAGTGCTACCCGAGGCATCTACGTCATTTGAAACAGCCTCCCCAGAACCTAAAGGACATCAATTCGTGGGCACCACACCCATACAGAGAAAGTTTCCGCTTTCTGTGCACAGACATAACAGTGACAAAAATAAGTATGGTGATCTTTTGGCATTTGCTCGACATCGCTTTTGCCGTCTTTTTTCCAGGCATACCAAAAAAGGTCAGGATCAGGGTCCGGAAAATGCAGGCCCCAAGCCAAACCAGAAGCTACAGCAGTACTGCAGCATAGTCATAAGGCTTCGTCGAGTCATCTATTAAATAGATTACTCGACGAATATAAATTTTCTCAGGTCCTGCCTTTTCTGCATAAAGTCATGGAAATTCAATGCACCTCGCCAGCCACGAACCATAAAGGGCTGGCAAGTAACAATTAAGACTGTAATTATGCTCTGGTCAGACCTCCATGAACGACTCAACTTTGAATTCTTGTTCACACGCTGTTTAAATCAGGACGTCTTGGAGAATATGTTCGGCATTGTTCGCCAGAAGCATGAGTGCATTGAAACTTCTAACTCTTACCAGTTTGCATCTGGCCAGAAGCTTATTATTATGGGCAAACTTTTCAGATTTTCAGACCACAATAATTGTCAGAAGGGCAAAGCAGCTCTTCTAAGTGAGCTGAGGAATCTGTCGCTATCTCGATCAGAATGTGCGCTGTCCAGATTTGGGCAACAAGATCTCTCACAGAGCGCAACTGAGAGTCTTGAAGACATTACAGCCCTTTTGTCTGGAGATGAACCAGTTGATGTGCTTGAGCCAAATATAGTTTGTTATTTGTCAAGTTATTTGGTACACACTTTCCAAAGGAAAAAGGCGTGTGAGAAGTGTACAGTACTTCTGAAGGATAGCAGCCAAGAGCTGTCTTCTCAGAGTCGGGTATACAAGATGCTGTAGAGATAGAGGGCAAACCACGAGGACGTATTACTGTGCCAACTGAGGAAGCCCTCTCTTTTGTTCATAAACTGGAAGCCTTATTTATTGCGCAAATCGGTGCTGTTTCACACCTTGTAGGAGTGTCTCGCACACTTCTTGACACTGGACATCCCCGAAGGGCCATTCTGCAGTGGAGACTGCCAGGCATTGTTCCTGACAACGGCCATTTTACGAAAAGTACGTATGATAACACCGATGCAAGCTATATATTGCAAATATCTTCTTTCTTAGCACAATTATAAAGGCAGGTCGGATGCATTAGGAACGCTGACCTATTAGTATCCAAGAAAAATCACCTTGATTGGGTACTATCAGCACTGTAAACATGATCTAGCTATGAAGTTCACAAAAACACACACTGCACCCCAACAACGAGCCAGTTTCATACACATGGGTGTTTCGAGAATTTTCACAGATACTTAGATTGCCCAGAATTCGAAATGATCATGTGAGCTTTTTCTTCATTACTTCTAATTGTACTGAGTAAGAAGATATTTGTGATATACAGCTTGCGTTACTGTTTGCATGATCATGAATTCCCGAAAATGCACTTCTCGTTAAATAGCCATTGCCACCTGGCAATGGTTCTCTATCTTTCCTTGGTTTTAAAAAGTTTTTATTTGAAAACTAAATGTGATTTTAGGTGGTTCTGTCATATGGGCAGAATATGAGAAAAAAAAATTAAATTCTGAGATGTCAAGTCTACCATGTTTTTCTATCTTTCGTGGAATCGACCTTAAGTGTTCACTTTGCAAAGTGTAGCCTACTTGGTATGGGTGCTGCTTTTTTTTTACAATTGCTTTGTGCTGCGACAATGCTGCTGTCAGTCCATGCACTGACACCAGTAACTGCAGTTATTTAGAGCAAACAACTGCTTATTTGTACTTAACCAGGTGCGATTCCTGCACAGTCTGTAAATCTGAAGCTTAATTCACTGACGCACCACCTGACCATGGTCAGTGTAGCGATTGGAGGTCAAAATGCGCAATAATAATAACACAACCCATGTCTTGGTATCCATTCCATAGCTCCAGCTAACCCTTGTTTGCTCAGGCATGTACAGTGTTCCCCTTCAAGTGAAGGAGAGGGACGTTCGTTGCATAGAACCTTTCCACCTTAATGCATAGGGCTGACGTTGCACCGACTTAGGTGACTAGGGCTTCAATGAGTGCCTTGGACTTGATTTTAGTAAAAGTTAGATGTCACCTCTACTGCAACTCAAATAAGTTGCCCTGCTTTTTGCCCTACTTACCCTTTGCTGCATGCATTTTAGTTCATCTCGCTTTAGTGCTTCCATTCTTAATCTCTTGAAGGACAATACTTTAATCTGAAATTATTGTCTTCAGTGGTTTGAAAAAACTTACCTATTTTTCACCTTAGTGCTATAGACTTCCAAACTGCTTCAATCTTGTCAGAAAATTTGCACCTGTCCGCATTGCATGCTTTTATCTTTATATAGCTTAGCACATTGTCTACTCCTTCAATGTGATGAACACACCTGCCACAAATAAGTTTTCATTGCATGACTGTATTGCTAATTTTTTTCAGTCATTTTTATGCATCTTAATTGTTGTTAATGCCACTCCTGCATTTCTATTTTTATGTGGACTGGATAGAGGGTGGCCCGTTTTCTTTTTTTACGTTTCTTTTTCAGATTTAGGACAGTCTTTGAGCTTTCTAGCCTATGCCTACTACTTCCATGGTCTTTACCAGGCCGGGGCTCTCTCATAACACAAGCCCATCTCACCTTTCATTTGTTCACTAAGGCTTTTTTGTGTCCTCTTTGCTATTACCATGCTTTATGAAGGCGCTTATTACATAGGGTAAATTACTTTTTCTCAAGAGTTCACTTTCCCTATCCCAACAATCGAAGCCATATTTTCATGATGTGTGAAACACCACATATAAATGATTAGTTTCATAACACTTCATTTACTTCCTTTCTTCCTGTTCTTACATATAAGTCTTCCTTAAATATTGAGCTGTAGTAAATGTTCTTAGTTGCATGATGGCGTTACTGCATTCGTTTTCTGAGTGGCTCTTAAACCCTTCGAGCACCATGCCTATTCGCAACTCCTTCACCACCTTGTTGTCATGGCTTAGTGTTGGAGATCAAATTGTAACTGCTATTCAGTTTTTTACTACACGTGGTGTTCTTTTGTTGATACCATTAATATTCATAGGTCTTCTGCAAGTGTAGGTTAGAACTTTGTGCCATTCTTCTGCTTCTCTGGGAGCTTTCTTCGACTAATACTGTGCCGATCAGTCATGCTGTCTTTAACCAATTAAAACTTCATCAAGACCTTCCCATTCAACACTTACTTCAAGTTATTACCGTAATCTAGTTTCGTCATTAGAGAGTTTCAACATTAGTTTAACTTGACCATTGCATTATAAGTTTTCAAAGCAAGAAACAATTTAGCAACAAGTTCAGGAATCTTGGAATACCAGCGATAAGTGAACCAAGTGATATTTTCATTGTTGTTGTAAACTACCTGTATAGTGCCTTGTCTTCTTTTTTTTGTACAGATTTCTGCCTGAGTATAGTTGCTGTACTGTTCAAATGGCAATCAGCAGCAAATGCATAGTGTATTTTTCTAACTGTTATCGCAGTGTATATTTTAAACTAGTGCTTTTGTACAAATGTGCTATCATTGTAAGAAAAATGCATAACTGCCTACAAGTGCGGGACCAATTCTAACGGGAATGAATTCTTGGCCAGGCACTTGCCGTACTGCCAAGTGGGCCCCTTCGGCGTGCTTGTCCAGATTCCTATCGGCACTGTTGGTTGCAGTCACTGCCATCACCAGCTAGTGTTCACAGTTCTATTTGCTCAAGGTGCGTTTTCAGTCAACTTGCTGAGCAGGATATACTGCAGCAAGTGTTACACCGGTCACTTTCGATTGCAATTTCTTTTTTTTAATATTGCGGTTGACTTCTTTCACAAACTGCACAAGGAACCAATTACGATCAGTACAATCGGGACTATGCTGGTATGTCTCGATAAGCTTTACTGTGTTGCAGTTGGGTCGTATTGAGGCACACTGGGTGTTTCGTCGTTATCGATATAATAAATGGTTTGAATATAACTTTCAAAACCATGATATGCATGAGAGACCCTGTAGTGAAGGGCCGCCCCGCCGCGGTGGTCTAGTGGCTAAGGTACTCAACTGCTGACCCGCAGGGCGCGGGTTCGAATCCCGGCTGCGGCGGCTGCATTTCCGATGGAGGCGGAAATGTTGTAGGCCCGTGTGCTCAGATTTGGGTGCACGTTAAAGAACCCCAGGTGGTCGAAATTCCGGAGCCCTCCACTACGGCGTCTCTCATAATCATATAGTGGTTTTGGGACGTTAAATCCCACATATCTATCAATATCAATGTAGTGAAGGGCTCCGAAAATATCGAGCACCTGGGGTTCATCAACGTGCACCGAGATATAAGCACATGGGCCTCATTTGGCTTACAACAATTCTGTTACAGGTGAATAATGTGCTTCTTTTTAATTTTGTTTTTCCAAAAAGCTGACCCAACAGTAAACTGAAGGCAAAGTATGATTAGGTAAGCTGTTAGCGCACATATTTCAGTGCTATTTTATGCTTAGATCTATTTTATCGCATGTATGCTCTTTTGCAGTAAAGTTTGAGATAAGTTTTTCATTTGTGTCTACTTGTTTGCGAGGACAATAAATGATTTCACTTTCCACATTGTTGCGTGTCCTTTCGTTAATGTAGGCCCTGTTGGGTCTTCTGGTGCAATTCCCTTATAAAATTGCAATAACAACTGTCAGATACTGTCATCGCTTCCAATTTCTTGCATCAAATAATTTTGTGCTGGCATGCGAGCCTGGAAAAGAACGTTCAGAATCATAGCTGTCAAAGCAATTCCATTGCTATAGTGAACAAGAACCAACACCATCTGTCTTTGCAGTATTATAGTTCAGCATGACGTCACTACTAATATACCTGTTGTTTAGATAAAACAGTCCAAAGGTACAGTTTTCCGTTCTCTTATGAGGTATAGGTTTTCAATGCGAGCGCCCTCACACGCCAGACCGCGATAACACTATCAAGTGTCAACTAAAGAAAAAAGAATGGGAGAGTTTGTGAAACAATGCAGTATCACAAAATTTATCGTCAGATTATAATTGTTGTATATTCATCTTTTTATTTATTTACAGGTACTGCGATATGGTACCACATCTTAGTAGGGCGGGTATATGTACAAGCATTTTAGCACATACAAGTTCATAATGATTTCAAGCATGACTCAAACATACGTGAGGAATTGCACAAATAGTGCAAGTGAACAAATCAAATTTACAAACATAAACATAACATTTCGAAACATTTTCAAACATCATTAAGCACTTTTTTGTCGAATTTTTGGCATTAACATTCACCCAGTCTGTTGTTTTTAATAAAAATTCATAACAGTTACTTCTTGCATTAGTTGCATTCAAGTGCAGCGAGTGTAAAACGTTATGAAAATGAGAGTCATGCACAATGGGAGAGACCATAGGTTGGCTAGCTCACTCGCGAGTCAACTCACTCTGACTCACTCAAACTAAGATCGAGCCGAAAGTTTGAGTTTGGGTGAGCTTTGATGAGTATTATTTGAATGAGTTCGTGTCCCAGTGAGTCCTTTGAAAGAAAATTTTCGCGAGTTTTGCTCATAAAACATTTCAAGGAGTCGGAGTCAGTCCAAAGTGAGAGACATATCTCTTGAGTGAGTCTGAGTGGGTTCCATTTGTTTGCCCGACCTATCAGCGCGACTGATCTTGAGATTGTTCCTGTCCTATGAGGTTTGGGTAATAAATTACGGATTATATGTCTGCATTGAGCATTGCATGATTCCCATATTTTTGGAAGAAAGAGTGGAGATGCATGATGGAGAGATATTGTGGTTGTTATGGAGGGTGCGACTGTGACATATTTTGGGAAAAAGACGTATGCAGGTGAAAAGACAACAGATTAATGACAAAAGATCTAAATTCTTACACAGAAGTGATACTTGAGTTACACCAGTAGCTTGCAAAGATAAAGCGTGCAGAATAATGATGGACTAGTTCAAGAGCAGAGGTAGTTAGAGTAGGGGGCAGGTCCCAAATGAATGGGTATACTTTAGTTCACATCGTATTAAAATTTTGTAAAGGAGATGACAAACCATCATAATAAGTATCTACTGTCACAAAACTTGGATAAATCCCACAAAGGACCACTGGTCTATTTAAAGTGCAGAAGGCAACAGTTATTTCAAGAAATGGCTGCGAAGCCCTTGGGCCATCTCCAGAGCACCGACTTCTTGACAAAGACTGATACCGTGGATGGAGAACTGAGGACCCTGAGGAATATAGTAACACCAAACTTGGTACTACCTTCATACAGCCAACTTCTGCCTAGATTCAATAACAAAAAGGCTTAATACCAACCAACTTTTCGCAGCGTAGCGCAAGCTTACAGACGTTTTCTTTACAATTTTTTTCGGACCAATCTAGCCGGCCTCTGTAAAAGAAGAGCTTTGCGGACCAAAATTGTCGATTCATAAAACCATCTACCTCAGGAAGCACGTCGTGCTTGTGTTCTGCATATCAGGTCCCCCGCATGGCAATCAATTGTTCGCTGCCAAGTGAGAGCAGGTGAGGTCTGGAGCAGCACGCGCACGTCAGCTCAATTAAAGCTCCTCAAAAAGAAGGTACACTGGTCTCGCCGACTGGCGAAAGAGTTATAATCATGGCTCTTCCTCGAAACATCGCTCTTTGTAAGACATTGAACGAAAATACAAACATATGATTACACTTTATATAACAGCAATAAAAGTCTTGGATACAAAATACACGATGTGAAGCGTGGTCTTAGATAAAAAGAGTAAGAACGGAAATGTCAAATTAAAAATTTAAGATGGACGATATTCGCAATCAAAAGTTACACAACACATCCTTAATAGGGGACCACATTCAGTTTCGGAAACACAATAACTTCGCAGTCCGGTGCACTGTAGATACCGGCCAACCCGAGTGTAGGGCTGCGCAAAGTGCCTTTGTTCTTGGACAGATAATCTGCAAATCCTGGTGACGTGTTTTAGCCAGCGATAGTGCACAGCGACGTGCCAACGGCGAGCTGGGCCAGGGTGTTGTCGTCCATGAGCAGGCTGATCAGCATGGTCACTTTGGGGTCTCTAAAGTTGAGGTTGGCCAGGGTTAAAACCACAGAACAATAAGAGAACCAGTGTGAAATATGGGCGAAGTCTCATCATATAATATAACGACACAACATATACACAAAAGAAGACGCCCACAAAAAACGGGTAGTAGGACGTGAAAACAAACAAACAAAACACCACAAAGCTAATAATTTAAAAAAAACGCAATTCTGATAACATCCGCAAATAACTGGATATATCTTTGGCAACAGGTTAGGCAGATACATGGAGTATTTCGTGCATAACACTAGCTTGGTTTAAGTAATATGAAATGTCTCTGCGAAGTGTTGTAGCTGTGACCGTAAAGATAATAAATACGTTAGTCCATAAGAAAATGGAATTCGTTAAACTCTACTGGAATGGATTTGCTTGTAGATTACAGTAATGCGAGCACAAAATCAAAGAGACAGATAGATAGCAAATACGGTTACACTAATTGTTGATCCATACAAGATTCATAATATTTGACGTAACGTCTTTCCAACAGAATTCTACACATGCCAAAGGTCATATTGTAAACGCTCGCAACAAACACTCGTTAAAACTTTTAGTAGGTGAGTAATTATGCCTCAAACTACCTGCGCACTTTCGTCGGGGCAGCTCTTTGCTATACGCATTCTGGAAACGTTAAACTTCTCTTAAATACGACGCATGCTCACGAGATGCACGAACTACAAGTACAAGCGTTACGTAAAAATGTAAGCAAAACTTGGCGCAGTTATGGGCTCGACTGATTAGTTTACATGGTCTTGTTCAACCACATACGCGGAGTCCAAATGTCGTGAGTCTAAGTACAGGTTTATAGGGGTGTGCACGAAAAAACCATCAGAAGAATAAAGCAAGGAAGACAGTGACTGAGAAAAAACGCACATAATCACCACGTAAACCAATACGAAATTCTGTGAGCTGCAATTAAGTAATAATATAATAACTGATGGGATTTCAAAATCACTATATGATTCTGAGAGAGCCCCGCCGCGGTGGTCTAGTGGCTAAGGTACTCGGCTGCTGACCCGCAGGGCGCGGGTTCGAATCCCGGCTGCGGCGGCTGCATTTCCGATGGAGGCGGAAATGTTGTAGGCCCGTGTGCTCAGATTTGGGTGCACGTTAAAGAACCCCAGGTGGTCTAAATTTCCGGAGCCCTCCACTACGGCGTCTCCCATAATCATATAGTGGTTTTGGGACGTTAAACCCCACATATCAATCATGATTCTGAGAGAAGATGTAGTGGATTATTACGGAAGATTAAACCTCGTGAGGCTGTTTAAGGTGCACTTAAACCGAAGTACACGAGTCTCGATCATTTTCGCCTCCATCATGCTCGCGGCAACGACGGCCGCGGTACTCGATCCCGCGACCGGCGGGTCAGCATTCGAGCACCATAACCAATAGACCACCGTGGGTGGCTGTGAGCTGCACGTCCAATGAGTCAAGAGCATAACGAAAACTTCAACGCTCTCACCACCAGCTGACGTTGCCTCGGCCAGGAAGTTTGGGCGGGCCTTGTACTGGCTAGCAGAGATGGTCGAGGTCTCCCTCGCAGGGCGAGGCGCCAACGGCGGCGATGAAGCTGGCGGTTGTCTATCGGCGTCGGCTGGCTGTTGTCCCAGCTGTCCATCCCGCGGGGGCCTCGTCTGCGCTGCCGCCTGAAGTAGAGCCACCGTAGAACTCGATCGACGAACGGTTCCCTTTTCTCCGGGAGCTGTGACCTCGCGCAAGCCGTCGAATCGAAGGTACCGCAAGGCAAGTCTCAAGATGACCTGTGTATGGTCACGCTGTCTCGCTTCTGGTCCACTGCTTTCTTGCTGACGTACTCCGCACACGTGGTCCAATCGCAGCCCACCACGCCTTCAGAACACCACGTGGCCAGTTTTCATTCGCCTATCTAGTACACCATGTGACCCGATAGCGGCTATGCAACGATGATGATAATAATGTTCCTTCATATATGGCTCATATACCTGCTCTGGATGGTTAGCCCAGATATGAAAATTGCATTCTGAGGTATAACAAAATTTTCAATTCACCCATCCACGGGGAAGGATAACTAAAGTATAAATATTTTGCCGCACTTCATCTTCGCCGTTCTGTTCTTTTTTTTCACTTAAGTCTCAACTTCGCGTCGTCTCTTCAGCACTTCTTTTTCCTCACTCGGCACAGGCTCCACGAGGGCACGTCGCGGTTTCGCTAAAGGCTAACCTTGATTGTTCGTTACCAAATAGTCGCATCACGATATCTGTGACTGAATATCTTTTTCTGTGGGTACATCACATCAATGGTATTTTTATACAGGATTGGTATACTAGTGCAAAGCAGCCTTCATTTTCGTACTGCAACCTTAATTTACAAGCCACTGCTTAATCCTGAATTATGGCGAATACAAAAGTGGTTTCATGTGACGTCAAATAACTGTGCAGATCAGTGAACGAAGTGAACCTCATGAGCAGCTTTCGTTGTCCTCATGTCGAAATTGAGGAGGATTGCCGTCGTCCATGAAAACACCACCGCTACATTCGCCAGTTCATGTGGTTTGAGCTTCTTCTCACCCAGGAGAGTTCCAAATAATGATTCTGTATGCCTAGCGTAAAGTGCCGACGTTATAGTATTGGAGGGGGGGGGGGGACGGAATTATCTTTAAATGAGTGAAAAGAAAATAAAAGTGAGCGCCGTAATTGTCTCTCAGGGGGAGGACACCTCAGTAGTTCCCGGGGAATGGGGGTATTGAGGGAATAAAAGGATAGGGAGAAATAAAGTATAGAGATAGAGAGGGGCGGAGGGACCGAGATACCACATACGCAAATAAGAACAAGATAGGAAAGGTGGACGCGGTCGCAGGAGTGCGAGGACGGGGCACCACTCAGCGAGAGCTCTTGTCGGCGTCAGGAGATGGCGTAGTGTGAACCAGTCGGCCAGAGCATCGCTGTCGCTGGAGATGGCGGGGCAAAACCGATCGGCACAAAATCCAGCGAGCGAATCCCGCCGACGTTATCCCGCCGACGAACACAAGCTCCCTATAGCTTGTGTTCGTGCATTTCGTTTCGTCCGTTTTCACCACAGAATCATTGGCATGGGGGACGACGAATGAGGTCACAGAAGGAACCCATATATGACATTGTTGCCGTATGGGCATCTACATTATGTTGCAATTCCATTTCGCTGATTTAGGGCTTGCTGAATTTCCATTCCTCTTAATTCCTCGGAATGAAATAGCTCATTCACGTCCGAGAATGACCATGCAGTTAAAATCCATTCTTGTAATTACTCGAAGCAGAAAATCCATCTTGATCGTTTTTAGGTTATAATTTACCCCCGATTAAGCTCATATCACGATTTGCATTAAAATGTACGCAAAATACGTTATCTTAAGGCCGAGGGATAGTAGCTTTTGTGATCGGTCCCCGTTTCTTGGCCCCGCTTGGACGCGTGGAAGGACATTTGACTTTGGGGTGCTTCCTGGGGGTCTAGTAAGCGACAGCGCAGCGAATGCTTTAGGTCTGTCGGCTCGCCTCAAGCATTGCTCGGCCGACGCATTGCCTGGAAAGGCCTGTTTTGCTGTCTGGGCTGCCTAAAAAGACCGTTCTCCTGTACATTGTTGGAGTCGTCGGAATGCACCTGATAAGGCACCGATTGCCAGAGAAACCAGAGTGCCTTTCGAGTGTTCTTTCCCTTCTAACCACGAACTTTCCGGTGAGAAGGCCTCCTCGACGAGTTATCCTTGATACTTGTCAAACCAGAGGAATCTACTCTGCGCGCTAGTTCAAGGTCAACACACCGTGCCAGCTGTGCCGTGCTTTTTGTGTGTACTTCCGCCTGACGATCGGTGCGCGCCTTTCCCCCTTTCCTGCGAGGCGTTGTGGCTGCCTGTTTGTGCTCGCTCGCTGGATTCTGCTCCAACCGGTTGTGCCCCCGCGATCTCCGACGAGAGCCCAGCTCTGGCCGACCGGCTCAACCTCCATCTCCTGACTCCGTAAAGCTCTCGCTGAATGGTGTCCTGTCCTTCGACTCCTTCGACAAGTGACGCCCCATCCTCGGACTCTTTCGACAATCATGTCGTCGCTTCGCGCTGACATGATTTAGAAACTAAGCGCTACTGCTATCACAATATCATTTCTGGGCACTTTTACAGTGTTTAATGTCTGCACACGAAAAAAAACGTGTCGGGGTGTTTCTCATGGCTTAGACTTTTGTGAGATTTTTTTGGCAGGAATCTCGGCTGGGAGTGCTTTAAGTTGGCTCGGCGACGAGATTAATTCTCAAGTTCTCTGGGAATTCAGTCAGTTAGTTTTAATGATTGGCTGTTATGCTGCCAATGCGCTACATGCCCGTCCCATGTACATCTCTTCTTATTGATTTAAACAATGATGTCCTTAACCCTGGTTTGCTCCCTGGTCCACTTTGCTCTCTTCTTGTCTCTTAAGATTACACCTATCATTTTTCTTTCCATTGCTCACTGCGTCGTCCTCAATTTAAGCTGGACCCTCTTTGTAAGTCTCCAGGTTTATTTATTTCAGAAGCACTGCCAGCCTCACACATGAAGCCTTAAGCAGGGGTGGGTGATATGAAAAAAGGAAACAAATATGAAGATACAACAGGAAAGGAAACACGTCACGCAAAGCTACACCATCAAGAACTGGTGCATCAAAGTAAAACGCAAGTACTCACACAATTGTAGTGGGTTACGCGTACACGTACAGAAAAAAGAAAAGAAGAAAACATAAAAAACTATGACAACAAATTTCTGGTCATGCACAACTGAAAAACAAACATCATAAAACGGTTAAAAAATACGCAAATTTCAAAAATACGATGCATTCATATGAAAAAAGTGATAGAAAGTGGAACATAAATGGAAACCTGCTTAGGATGCGCGATGGGATAATAGAGAATGAAGCGCAGAGAGATATCAAAGTCAAGTGGGTTGCTGGTGTTTAAGTTTTCCCATGAACGACTGAACGATTTCGCAGTTTACCAGATTGGCAGAAAGAGCATTCCAATTAGTGACAATGCGCGGAAAAAATGAATTTTAAAGGCTTTTGTTTTACAGGAATATTCCTTCAGTTTTTTTGGATGCTTAGAACAAGTTGATCGGCGGTGAACCGTTTTTATGTAGCGTGCCTGTCTATGCGTAGCTTGTCGTGGTAAAGTAGAAACATGTACTTCGTGTTGCCGTCTTGCCTGCAATGGATCCAGGTCAGCTTTTTTCAACAGTTCACTGGGTGACGTAAGAGCACTGCAGCGAATATATACAAATCGGATTGCTTTTCTTTCAATCATTTGAAGTGTTTTAATATTTACTTGGCTATGAGGCTCCCAAACCACAGATGAGTACTCGAGGATCGGACATATAAAAGTTTTATACGCAATTGATTTCTATATTGGGGTAGAATTGCGCAAAGAACGTCTTAGAAATGTTAGTTTTTGTAAAGCTTTCTTTTCAATGTAGACAACAGGCTCATTTCACCTAAAATATGCACTTAATACAACCCACAAATATTTATAAGTTTTAACAAACGATAGTTTTTGACTATTGATGGAATATGGGTGTTTCAAAGGAAGCCGCGTGCCCGTAACGGTCATAGCTACCGTTTTCTTTTCATTAATTTTCATTTGCCACACTGGACACCAAGAGCATATTTTCGTTACACTGCGTTTAAAAGGACCTGGCCATCTGCACTACGTATTTCTTGATAAAAAATGCAATCATCTGTAAACAACTTAATAGAAACCGGGACATCATTCACAATGCCGTCTGTAAAAAATAAAAAAAAGAAGTGGCCCAAGCACTGAGCCCTGAAGGATTCCCGATTTCACCGGTCGTGAATCAGACTGGACGTTATCTATAGAAACTATTTGATTTCGATAAGAAAGGTAGGCTTCAATTCATGAAGTTAATGAACGGTTTTTTTTGTATACGTTTAAGTTTCGTGAGAATATTTGGATGGGACACGCGATCAAATGCTTTTTCGAAGTCTAGGAAAATCATGTTATTCTGGCCTTGCCTATCTAGAATATCTGCAATGTCAAGAACGGTTTCCAACAGTTGTGTGACGGTTGAGAATCCTTTTCGAAAGCCGTGTTGTCAGTCATTGATTAAATTATTTTTCTAGAGAAAAACTGAGAGATTCTTGAATATAATATGTTCTAATAACTTCGCCCATGAGAAAGCAGAGAAATCGGTCTATAGGCGGAGACGAGAGAAGTGTTAGGTGATTTGGGAATAAGGATAATTTTTCTGAATTTCCAGTCATCTGGAAGCGCGCGCAGTGACAGTGACTTCTGAAAAATGATGCACAAAAACTTCGAGCACCATTCAGCATACCTCACAAGGAACGCGTTAGGTATGCAATCAATACCAGGCGTCTTTTTGGGATCTATGTTAAGAAGCAGAGACAAGATTCCTTCCTCAGATATTACAAGGTATCTTATTGGTGGGATATCGTGAAGCGTTTTTGAACATGGCCTTCTCCCGACGTCATCAGTAAAGACTGAACAAAAAAGCGTGTCAAATGATTCTGCGATAGTTTCTTTGTTAGTTACGATAGCCCCATTTACACATATATTATGAAAACACTTCTTTTTTGGGGCAAAATGCGGCCAGAATTGCGCTGGGGAGGACAGCAAGAAATTTTCTAAAGTGACGTTGTAGTACTGATTTTTTGCTTTCTTGGTACTGTCTTTCAATTCTTTACGCACGTTACTGAGTTTATGCATGGTCGACGGTGTAGGATTCTGACGATGCGGTTTTCTTATCCTGTCTGCTTTTC
The DNA here is from genome assembly GCA_013436015.1 of Rhipicephalus annulatus. Classification (NCBI taxonomy): domain Eukaryota; kingdom Metazoa; phylum Arthropoda; class Arachnida; order Ixodida; family Ixodidae; genus Rhipicephalus; species Rhipicephalus annulatus. The sequence continues at coordinate 56,241 of WOVY01016092.1, read as the reverse complement.
GCCCTAAACGAATACCTGTCGTAGTACTCCATGGGCTAACACTTTTTTATTATTTTCAATTTTTTGGCACAAAGTCATGAACGCACTGCAACACAAGGTTTTTGAAGAAACACCAAAGGTTGGTAACAGTACAAGTACTACATTCAGAAAGTAAAGTGAATCGAGAAAAATGTAAGTATAATGTGTCCAGTATTTCTACGTCATTTGCGCGCGAGAAGACAGACACCACGCGTTCTTCCGTCTTGCCTTTTGGAACTTCATTAAGATTAATGCTCATGTAAACCGATTTGTGATCGAATATTCCATCAAGCACATTAGTGTCTGCCATATGGCGCAGCATGCTTTTGCTAACAAAAAAAGATCCAGAGTTGTAGCAGTAGCATTCTGTACGTGGGTTGGTTGTTTAACTGGTTGAGTTAAATCATAAAAAAACACTATATCGACTAAACGTTTCGGTGCATTTGAAGACAGTACAGGAAAATCAGTACCCCATATAACTGAAGGAACGTTGAAATCACCGCCAACTATTATAATACTAGAGCAACTGTGGACCATGCAAAGAAATTCATTAAGCTTATCAAAGAATGCTTCGTCTGTGCCTGGGGGGGGCGGTAAAAAGCGCCGACTATCAACTTGAGATCGTCTGTGTCTACTTTCACAATTACGCATTCAAGATCTGGTATATCGGCTAATCTTTCAACTTGTAAGGTTTCCCTAAATATGACTGCAACTCCGCCGCCTCGACTAGTCCTATCTTTGCAAGAGATGCGGTAACGCTGGGGCGTGATCTCATCGTCACTAACGTCGGTGCGAAGCCAGGTTTCAGTAATTATCAAAAGATTAGGGTGATACGTTAACACAACACTGTCTAAATCATCGCTTTTTGCTAGAATATTACGGGCGTTAATATTTAGGCATCGGAAAAGTCCCCCGTTCTTGTCGTTTCATTCGTTACGAGTTGCTCTGGTAAGCGGTCTGCTCGCAGAGACTATTCCACACTGAACTTCATTTAATGTTAGCAATCGATGGTGAATCTTAATTTTGTCGTATACAAGTTCAACCTTTGTGCCCGATTTCCTAATATCTGGAGTGCTGTTCCATAGAAACTTGCTGAAGTGCCGAGTGCTTGCTGAGAAATCCTTCGAGACTGAGATTCCCTTCCCTTTTAATTTGAAGCAACTTTTGAGAACGTTAACTTTTTCCCTTTGGTCGCAAAGACTTCATGATCACTGGCTGATTTTTACCATGCTGCCTTCGCCCTAGCCTATGAATTCGCTCGACTCAGTTTACGTTCACGCCTAAAGCATGCCTGAACACATTGTAAACTACGCTACCCAAGAGGTCGTCAGAGGCGTCATTATTCTTTTCCGGTATGCCGAACACAACAAGGTTGTTACGCCTGCTTCTGTCCTCTAAATCAACGAGCTTACGTTCTTAGTCTTGAACCGTATTTTCCAGACTGCGAAGTTTATTGCTGAATCTTTTAATTATCTCAGAAGTTTCCTCCACTGTTTTTAATTTCAGCTCGAAATCACCAAGCCTTTTTTTTGGATGTTCTTTCGACATTCAATCAACTGTGACAACAATTCCGCAGTGGTGGGCCCTATATTGGATTCAACGTCCCTGCATAGCATCAGTAGGGACAAAAACCCTTGCTTAATGTTCAATACAAGGTATACAAGCTACATGGGCACGTCAGCTGGACGAAATCACGATTGCTAGTTTTAACAGATGATACTTCGCTACTAACCTGCACGCAGAAAAGAAACGGCTTGAACATGGTGCTACAAGATGACCAGCCGACGTGCCCACTGAAGGATTCCGGGGATGGAGGGCGTCTTTTATCCACTTGAATTGGCGTTGATGGCGCTTGAAGCAGCGTTGCCCAACCCTCGTCGATGATGGCTGACGCTTGCACGGAAGTAGCATTACGTTCTTCGATGGCAAGGTTGGTCGCATCTTGATGTGCGCTGGCCATTGTTGTTGCACCGCACAGGAATATCTGCACGTAGAAAAAAAGCGGCTTGAACATGGTGCTACAAAATGACCAGCCGACGTGCCCACTCATAGTTTCTGTTCCATAGCTAAGTACCGGCAAGATGCAGCTGGTATATACCTTCCTCTTGAGAGATAATGGCAATCTTTCAGTCAAGACGTCACAGTGCTTGCCATATGTGTGCCACCCGATTCCAATTATTCTATTTACTTCAATCTCGTGGTTTGGCTCCGTGGTTATTAGCTGTCCCAAGTAGACGTAGTCTTTTACAACTTCAGGTGGACTATTACCTATCTCGAAGCGCTGTTCTCTTTCAAGGTTGTTGTACAATACTTTCGTTTTCAGCAGACTACTATTAAAACCTACCTTTCTGCTCTCTTTGTCTAACCCCGTGATCATGAGTTGCAATTCATCCCCTGAGTTACTCAACAATGCAATGTCATCGGCGAAGCGCAGCTTGTTAAGGTATTCTTCATTAACTCTTATACCTAACTGTTCCTATTCTAGGCCTCTTAAAACCTCCTGTAAGCATGCGGTAAATAGCAGTGGGGAGATTCTATCCCCTTGCCATATACACCTTTTTTGATGTGTAGTTTGTCGCTTTCTTTATGGAGCACTATGATGGCAGTTGATCCCCTGTAGATTTCTTCCAAGAGGTTTATATATACTTTGTCGACGTCCTTATTCCACAGTGTCCGCATGATGGCTGATATTTCTACTGAGTCAAATGCCTTCTCGTAATATACGAAAGTTATGAACAGTGGTTGGCTGTATTCTGAGCATTTCTATATTAGCTGATTGATAGTATGAATGTGGTCGATTGTTGAGTATAGCTTGTCCGAAATCATGCTTGTTCTTTTGGTTGATTAAATTGTAATGCTGCCTTCATTGTGTTACCAATTACCTTTGTAAATAGCTTGTATACGACAGAGAGCAAGCTGATCGGCCTGTAACTCTTCAAGTTCTTGTCATCTCCTTTCTTATGTATTGAGATGATGTTACCATTCTTCAAGATTCTGGTATGTGCTCTTTCCGTCCGGAGACGCTTTGTAAACAAGGTGACTATTTTTTTAGCATAATCTGTCCCCCGCCTTTCAGCAGATCTGATGTTATATGATCATCACCAGCAACTTTGCCTTTTTGCATTCTCTCCAAGGCTTTTCTGGCTTCATCCAGCATTACTGATGGGACGCCATTTGAGTTACTTCTAGTTCTTTTAACAAGGTCGTGGTTTAACAGGCTAGTGTACAGATCTCTGTAAAACGCCTCCACTATTTTAACTATCCTATCCGTATTGTTAGTTACTTTGCCTTCCTTATCCTTTAGTGCATACATCTAGTTTTTTTCTATCCCTAAGTTTCTCTTCACTGCCTTGACGCTCCCTCCACTCTTCAGATAATATTCAATTTTCTCCATGTGATACCTTCTTACATCTGATACCTTACGCTTATTAATCATCTTCGAAAGATCTGCCAATTTTATTTTGTCTGTTGTATTTGAAGCTATGATAATATGACGCTTTTTAATTATGTTCTTCATCTCCTGGGACAGCTTGTCAGTGTCCTGTTTAAGTACCAAACCTCCAACTTCCACTGCACACTCCGTAATGATACTCATCAGATTATCATTCATTGAGTCAATGCTAAGGCTGGTTTCCTCCACAAGAGCCGAGTACCTGTTCTGAAGGAAAACGCAGAATTCCTGTACTTTCACCTCTCAATGCTAGCTCATTTATTGGCTTCTTGCGTATCAGTTTCTGTCATTCCTTCTTCAGGTCTAAACGAATTCGAGATCGTACTCATCATACTATGGCCACTGCATATTATCTTGCCAAGCACTTCCACATCATACGCGAGGCCTGCGTGTGCACTCAGTGCATAGGCTATTTCGTACTTACTTTCGACATTAGGTCTGTTCCATGTCCCTTTACGGTTTCCTCGTTTTCAATAGAAGGTATTCAAGATCTGTAAAATATTTCGTTCAGCAAACTCTACTAATAGCTCCCCTCTCGCCTTTCTAGTACCGTTGCTATAATCTCCTACTGCCTGGTCCCCAGACTGCTTCTTCCGTACTTTGGTATTGAAGTCGTTCATCAGAAGCTAAACCCCATATATTGACCATAAACAACTATGTTTCTACTATTGCTCAGAACACCTGAATTCAAGAAATAACTTCAGGTAACTTTTGTCCGTGATTAAGCTGTCGCTTATGGTTGCTATTACACACACACAATCAGCTGAAGCCGACTACGTTCCCGTTAAAAAACAAAGACAATGTGTTCCGGACGGACTTGTATTTCACGGTGGATGTTCAGAGAGTGATGCCAAACAATCTTCCATGTGTTGTTTTAGCTCTAAGGTACAGCTTCAGGTGTCCTAGCAATAAAAAAAAGCGTTCTGCTTCCACTGTGCTCACCGGCAGAGTTGCCGTAATCTTTAGAAGATGGTATACGTTTGGGAAGCACACTTCTGGGCAATGGGCAACCGCTTACATTGCAGACATCCTCAGCGTTTCTCGCTCCTCTCGCTTCCATTTTGCAGTGTATACTGCTATCTCCCCTTGCAATGCTGAAGTTGAGATAATGTTCCAGTGTAGACGCCAGTAAACTTCTCGGCAGTGGGAAGAGTGGCAGATTATGGAATGTTCTGTGGCAAAAGCGAATAAAGCATCTTCAAGGAGTACCGATGCCTCCTAAAGCGCTTATTGAAGTGGTCGTGAAATAGTCCAGAAGCGGCCAGATATATCGAAAGACTAAAGTGCTCTTCCACGCCAGACACAGGCACGTTACTTCTACGAAGCTGCCTGTCTGTGACAAGCGGCATTCTTATCTTTGCCAGTTGTCAAGTGTGCACTGGGAGCAGCGTCGCTTTTCGGGAAATAATAATCAAGCGTTATATCGTACGGCGTTTCGGCGCGACCATCGAGCCTCATAGAAGGCGCTGATTGACCCATGACACAAACTACCAAGCAATACGTGTAGGCAGCGTATTTCAAGGTGGTGACTTCCCATTGCTTGGAAGTTACACAAGCTAAGCAATGTTCAGGCAGTGGCACTGAATGCGAGAAACGACAACTTTAGCGACGATACATGTCAGAAGTTCCACTTTAAACACTAGCGCGTGTTTCTCGCCTGGCAGAAAGATTCGCAGGTATACATTTCCTTTACTTCCCTTCAGGTGCTGGTAAGGTCGCGTTCGCCCAGTATATTATTTTCGCGCGAGATGTCTCACGTTTGCGATAGCGCCCATACGGTAGGCTGGTAGTTTCTGCCGTGTTGTGATGAAATACCACAAACGTTAATGAACGCGAAGGAGGTGCTGGCAGTAGTGAACTTCCAGCGAATCGCTTCAGAATACCCGAAACAGAAAACCAACAGGCATGGACGGTGCACAGTATACAAGAGCGTAATTAAACTCGTGTTGGATGCGCTGGTAGTTCTCGTCGGAGTTCACGTGTTCTTAGAAATGGATTTTGGATCACTATGCTCTGAGCTAATCCGGAGTGCATTCCTTCATCACTTGTGAACCAAACACTGAAGATTTGTGTGGCTCGAGGCTGCTCCTGTTCACGCTGGTGCTCACGCTGGAAACATGAATCCACGTATACTATGCTGCCCAGTGAAATATTTTCTACTGTTCTGAATTTGTTCAGGTAAAGAGAAAAGTCGGCTGCATGCAACGCTATCGTTTTAGGGAGCCGAGTGAAGAGAGCTTGGAAATAAAACATATAAGAACATACCACATTTTTTTCGCGTATTTAATTGTTTTAGCGCATATTTGCAGCAACCAAATTTTATGTGAGTAGGTATAGTCCGGTTGCACTTGCACTTTTGATCGATCCCAAGTGAACGTTTTTCATCAATTATTTTCTTGGGCTCGCAGATTTACGATAAAACCTCTACGATAGGAGTACCTCGTTAATATCAATCGGCCTAATGCAACAGAAAGTTTACCCGAAAACTAACGTATGGAAATGAGTGTTGCCAACATGCCGCATATCTTACAAAAAAAATAATATTACTCACTGCGTATCGCAAGCATACTTGGACGCACGCAGTAAAGTAAAGAAGAAATGACTATAAGCTACCACTGCATAAGGACGACTTGACTTATGGATATAAATACAAAAATAATTCTCATACGCATGAAGTCGCAGAACCGACAGGAAGAAATTTGCTCAGCAAAGTAAGCGAAACCAAAACGTAATTATGAATGTACAAAAACATGCAGCGTATACCTCAGATTTCTCGAAGTAAGCGGAACCCTCCTTGACCTGTCAAACGGTGGGGCAGCTTGGGCTAGTTGGTATGGCATGACGATAGTTATAGCGCGAGAACAAAACGACGACACAGAGACAAGAAGGACACGAAAGACATGAGCGCTCGTGTCTTTCGTGTCCTTCTTGTCTCTGTGTCGTCGTTTTGTTCTCGCGCGACAACTGTCAAACAGACTTCGCCCAGATAAGGACTACGCCATCTACCGTGACGCTTAACAAAGATTAACGATTAACGATGTCTTCTTAAATCGGGTGGGTAATCTCAATAATGCGTTTTCGGGGACTAGTTCATTCATTGATGCGGCGAGAGGCCGTTGCTACAAACGGTCACTGTACCTGTCCTTTACTGTATTTAGAGTACTTCATACAGTACCACCCCGTGGCCGGGGTCTAGTGGCTAAAAGACTCGGCTGCTAACGAAGTCTCGGGATCGAATCCCAGCTGCAGCGGCTGCGATTTTGATGAAGGTGAAAAAGTTGTAGGCCCGTGTGCTCAGATTTGGGCGCACGTTAAGGAACGCCAGGTAGTCTAAAATTCTGGATCCGTCTCCTACGACGTCTCTCATACTCATTCATATGTTGGTTTTGGGACGTTAAACCCCACATATCAATCAACCATTCTTACGCTACTTTTACTCACTCTCTTCAACCCAAAAGCATAGGGACAGGGAGAATCTCATGAATTGATATGTGCAACTTCCGTTTAAACTACCACCGATAGTGACGTCACAAAGAAAAGCTGATGCTTGTGCCCTCCCCTCCGTCGGGTCTGTGTGACCCCCCCCCTCTCTAAAAAACTTTCTGACTGCCCCTTTACCTTTGACCATGTCACCATCTTTATTTTCTCTTTACTTTTGTATGTGGGTGTCCTCATCTCTATCCCTATTCATTGTCTATTCTTTTTAATCCCTTGTTATCTCTTCCCCTCGTGAGTCACTGTTGAATTGTCGCACTATGATGCAGACAGTTACGGAGCTCACTTTTATCTTCTTTCCTTTCTTTTAAGAATCACATACATACAGCGAGGTACTGACAGACGATGGTTTGCGAGCGCAGTAGTTCTCGAACGCAGGGAAACGATGATCGTACTGGAGGAACTTCGACTCCATTGTTTTCCCTCACTGTGAATCTTAGGAAGACTGGGGTATAAAACGTTAGTGCAGGGACGCTCTGGTGAGCTTTTCCTCACTTTTTCTTGCATCACGCTACCTAATAATGTAAATAAACGCTTCAGTTTTCAGCTCCGTTTCCTCGGATTGTCTTCGCCCTTCACCCCGAAAAAGTCCCCCATTCGCAACATAGCTCAGCGGCGTATCCCATGTAGTAAACCACCCTACAAATTCCCTTAGGAGCAGTTGTCGCATTATTTGCATGGTGAAAATGTCTCTACAATATTCAGAGCACAGTGTTCCTCATATCCAGCCTACATGTGCTCGATCGTTTCACGCGAAACCCAAGTATAAGTAACGTTGTTACAACGTTTATATCGGTGACGACTCAGTTTTATCATGACAGTTTTGCGGGACGTATTAATTATTCCTTTCTGGAAGGCTTATTACATATTGAACATATCAAAAACGACACACAAACATATTAAAAAGTGCCAGTTGTATATATAGCCCGTCTGTTACTCTGCGTAAATCCATTGTAACCAGTCCTCATTCTGTATCAACAGCTTAAATTGTGCTGCTTTCCAAATATTGTATTGGTGTAACGCCAATGGAAGCAAGCAAACTTATGATGATGTTTTTTATTGTAAGTGTAGTTCTTTTAAGAAATGTCAAAAGTGTAGGCAGGCAGAGGTGCATCTTGTTTTGATAAATTTGACTTATGTATGTACAAAGTACACACACACAGAATATATATATATATATATATATATATATATATACTTTTTGTAACCACTCTCGGCTAAAAGCCGGAACAAGTGCTTGGTAAATATGGCGCACCGTTTCGGCGACACACCCTCTTTGCTTTACGCATTCTGACAACGTTAAACTTCCCTTAGCTATGGCGGCAAGCTCACGAGATGCACTAACCGCAAGTACAAGCTAGCTGTAAAGGTGTAAGCAAAAATCAATGCTGTTGTGGATTCGACTGATTAGTTCTCGTGGTCTCGTTCACCCACATATGCGGCGTACAAATGTCGTGGGACTAAATACAGATTCGTAGGGGTATGAATAAACAATTACCAGAACAAAAAACACAAAATACCACGACCGAGAGAACAAAAATGCGAAAATTCACCGCGTAAACCGACACGAAATTGTATGAGCTGCAAGTAATAATTTGATAATTGATGGGGTTTCAAAATCACGATATGTTTATAAAAGGGGATGCAGTGAATTGCTTCGGAAATTCAAACCCCTGAGGTGTTTTGACGTGCCTTTAAACCTAAAGACACGGACCCCGAACATTTTCGCCTCCATCGCAAATGTGGCTGCCGCCGCCGGCATTTGATCCCGCGACCTCCGGGTAACAATTCGAGCACCTTAGACCACGGTGAGGAGTTGTCACCCGCATGTGCAACGAGTCAAATGAGGAAAATGTCCACGCTCTAATTATCAACTGATGTGGCCTTGGTCTCGAAGATGTGGTGGGTCTTGTACTGGCCAGTAAAGAAGGTCGAGGGCGTGAGACGGCAATGAAGATGACGTGCACGGTCGCCTGTTGGCGTTGCCTGGCTGTTCTCTAAGGGGCCCATCACACCTGGGCCCCTTATTCGCTGTCGCCGAAAGCAAAGCCACCTTCAGACTCAATAACTGGTTCCCTATTCTCTGGAAGCAGCGACTTCGCGCCAGTCGTCGTGTCCGATACTTACCGGCCAGTCTCGTGATGGCTTCTGCATGGCCGCTGTCTCGTTTCTGGTCCGCTGGTCTCGCAGTACCAGCGTTCTTTTGTCTTGCGCTCCGCACATGTGGTCCAATCGCAGCTAAACATGCCTTTAGGACATCACGACGTCAGTGCGCATTCGACTACTCAGTACACCATGTGACCCGATAGCGGTACCACAATGATTATAATAATGTTGTTTTTTCATATATAGGTCAAATATGCACTGTGGAGAGTTAACCAAAATATGAAATTTTATATATGTAGAGCGTGTTCCGATGGATGACAACACAGTTTTTCAATTCATCCGTTTACGGGAAGTAATAACTAATAATTAAATATTTCACCGCACTTGATCTTCGTCGTTCTCTTCTTTTTTTTCCTTTTCACTTAATTCTCCATCTGGCGTGTTCGCTTTAGCAGTTCTTTTTCTTCACTTGGCACAGGCTCCCCATGGCAATGTCACGGTTTCGCTAAAGGCTAACTGTGATTCCTGGTTACCGAATACTCGCATCATGCTGTCGCGGATCAAATCGAATCAATTGTATTTTTGTTCGGGATTGGTACTAGAGCGAAACAGCCTTGATTTTAAGCTTCTGCTGAATTCTTAAATATGGAGTGTACAAAAGTGGTTTCACGTTATGTTGTCGAATTTCTGTTGAGATCAGGGAACGAAGCGAGCCTCACAAGCAGTTTTCGTTGTCCTCATGGCGATTTTGAAGAAGATTGCCGTCTTCCGTGAAATGGTTTGAGCTTGTGCTCACACAGAAGCGCTCTAATTTATCATTCTGTATGGATATAGTGCCGAGGTTTTACAACGGTGCTCCTAAGCATCCGTTCTTGCGTTTCGCCTAGTTCGTTGTGACCGCCGGATTATTGGCACAAGGGAGGGTGAATGGGGTCTCATAGGGAACTTATGCCAAGGCCTCCACTGAGCCCTGTGGTAATAAATGAAAATAAAAAAACGCGTATCCACAAAGTGAATGATGATGAAGGAGTTTCCTTCAAAGGTTAAATTCGTGAATACTCTTTCAATAGAAAGACGGGACAGGAGATTCATTCTGGTGTGGTTGTATAAACACGTTATATATACACAATATTTTTTATAATCTTTCTTGGGGACCTTCGACGCAAAAATTTTGGTCTGTCTGTCTGTCTGTCTGTCTGTCTGTCTGTCCGTCCGTCCGTCTGTCCATCCGTCCATCCGTCCATGCGTCCGTCCGTCTGTCTGTCTGTCTGTCTGTCTGTCTGTCTGTCGGTCTTGTCTGTCCACCCTAAACGGTACCCTAAATAAAACCAAAGTGACAAAACGGTACTCCAAACGGCCGACCCCGTCCACAGAGCCCTCCTATATTGCTCAAGGAGTCAGTGTTCATACTTGTGCGATTGTCAATTAAAAATCAATTATTGCGCATTTTTAGCGGAGGCACCATAACAACACGTCAATATTATGTATGTGTATTTTTTACTAGAAAAGGCCTTCATAAGTAATTTTACGGATTGTAGCATTTAAAACGCTGCGCTGGCCATGCAAGGCTTGCACGAAATGGGAAGTGTTTCCAACGCTTTGCTAAAGGCGCGTTTATACTAGAGCGACAAGACACTGACATGACCCCGGCTAAAACACGAGGCAGACGCAAACCATCGGCCGACAAAGTCGCCAGGCCTCATGGTAACAATAGGCCGACGACGACGACGACGCCTCAAAAGACAGCATGTCATCGTAGTGTAACATGATGAGAGACCGAAAACCCCAGCAAAACGCATCCGCGGACTTGTCGTCGGTGTGTCGTCGACGTGTTGTGCAATTGGCGGCTGGGGGAAAATTCGCCCCATGTTTTTGCTTCAAACCACCCCGGAGCGGGCAATCTTGGGGGAGTTAACAATACCCTCTCCGAGGCTTCCATGGAGTCTGAATAGGCAGCTTGAGCCCCCAACGGAAGTCTTTCATACCTATTGTGTATCCCCAACCCCGTCCCTCGTTTGCATAGATTATGGCGGAGGCTGCACCGAGTAGCCAGAGAGGGACAATTTAGAGCAGGAAGCATGGCTGAAAATGAGGTGCGATTGTGCAAGTTTAGCTGGTGTCGCGGCGTAAGCTCCCAACTGGCCGGTAGATTTGCCGAAAGAATACGATTAGGTTGCGATCTGTTTACCTCTTGATTTAACGTTATGAAACCACCAAAACTCAGATTTTTTTCTGACAAACTACTGGCTCTTTGCTTAACATGTTTCTACCCCATTAAAAGGTAAGGTGCAGGAGGATGTGGGTGCACACAACGGCCGCACTTGCTGTGTAGTCAAGAAAAAAACTAGGCGAAAAAACCGATGTGGCTGCCGTGACGGGTGTTCTGGGGTGTACTTAATGTGTGCATTAAAAAACCTCAGGTAGGCTGTAATAATGCAGAGTACCCCCTATATGGTGTGCCTCTTGACGGTATCGGCACGCAATTACGACAAGCGATCATCTAAACACGAATAAGGTATGGTTCTCAAAATGCAACAACTGTTAAACATGTTAGCGAACCTAATAAATGCAGCCTGAAATGCGTGTAAAAGTATCCTAACTCAAGATTCTTTCAGCAGAAGCAATCGGCTAAGTTGTGTTCATAAGAGGCAATTATTGACTCGTAGCACCAAATTTGTTGCAGCTTGCATCTTGACCATAGACAAATGGGCTGGGATGATTCCCACCATGCTTGGTTACGGTGCCCACTTGTCAGATGGTAAATGCCCAAAAACTAACCTGTATGATTTAGTCGTTCTGTGCGTTCCTGGTTATCAAGTAACCACTTCATTCACAACACGGATTCACAAAAACCACTCCATAATCACAATCACAAGTCATGAGTTCCTTGGATTGCTTATTCTTTATGCTCAAAACAATCGTGAAACAACAGTACGTGAGTAGACAAAGAGGCCTCAAGTTGTTACATGAATTTTTACAGCTTTTTTAGCAGACTTCCAAGCCTTTGCTTGGGTTATTTCGCTGTTTTAAATTTCAAATACTCAAGAATCCTAATAGGTACAAACATTTACACAACCAGTTTGTGACAGTGATCACTGCAATATGGGCCATTGGTCACCTCCATCATCATCCAAAGCCATTTTTCTGACACCCCTTTCAAGTGCACTACAGTACCTATCTGAACAGAAAATGTCTTCTCTAGTTTTCTGAGAAAATTGAAAGCTGCTGCTGTAGGCACTGTCAAATTTCATAGAGTCTTCCCCTGCACCTCCACTGTTTTGAACATGATGTAGATTTGGCTTGGCAAAGACAGATCTTGGCTTTTGCCTTTCAAAAAGTCCCTGCAGAGCGAGCATGGTGCCTTTTTCAGAAATGCTTGCAATCATTATCCTGATACATAACAAACAATGCTTGATTCTAGTACATCTGCTGGCTCTTCAGTGGCTTCAATGTCTGAAACTTTTGAGCTAGAGGCGTCTACCACTGCAGCACCTCCCTGATCAAGTCTTAAGTTCTTCAGCTCAGTTAAAAGAACAGCCTTATCTGCTTCACAGTTGCTGCCATCAGACAGCTTGAATAGCTTACCGACAATAATATGTCTGAGGCCGGCAGTATACTGAAAAGTGTTTAGATTTTCATGACAGCCATTTTGTTGCCGAATGATCCCAAACAAGTTCTCTAAGGGAGGGAACGGCCATTCAGACGGTGAGTGAGCAAAAATTTGAAGTTATAGGACTCTTGTAGGTCTTCCCACAACATACACATTGCTTTTATAGTCACCTGTCATCTCTGAATAGTTCTCGGTTGCCTAGGTGCTTGAAATTTCAAAGACTTAATCCAAGCAATGCAAGAATTCAAGAATTCAATGTCGTCTGCTGAGGAACTAATTGAATATCTCATTTTTCTGTCCATTATATTGACACAAGAACATTTTAATGAAGCAAACAAGTCATCCATTTGCTCAACAAATTCAGCTGTGCGTATGGCTTGAGGCGGAAGCACATTAAATGTTATGAATGATTCTATCGCTGGATAAACACTGTTGCTGAGCACCTGGGAAGCCCACTTTCCTTTCATGCTACCAAATGCACTTTTGTAGATGTGCTTGTCAGTGAGCTTGGGTAGGTATTTAAGTTTTAGGTGATGTGTTGACTCATACATACAAAGTCTTAATGTGCCCCCAGGAAGCAATTTTATCCCCACTGCAAAGATCATGTTTTCCGAGATATTTCTTCGTACATTTCAAAAGGTGGGCGACGTCAAAAATGAAGTAAATCTCTTTATCGGTGATAAAAAAAAGACCTTTATGGACTCACACTCAAGATGCTTGCGATGACGCATTTGCTGCTACCCTGGTCGCAAGCCAGTGCTTTCACGCAGAGGCCACATGCCTTCAGCTCAGTGATTAGCTGTTTCAATAACACTAACAGTGGTCCTGAGCGAACTGTCTCATTTCCTGTGAAGAATGCAACAGACTGTAACCATTTCTTTGCTATCCCAGAAACTAACACAAGTACTGCAGTGTTTGCATTGCCACTTGTTCTTTCTCCGGCATTACCAACATATTCATGAATAAAGCTTGTCTTTCTTGGGGTCATAATGCAGGTTTCTTTTTAACCACATTTTGTCAAAAATCAGGCAGCAAGCTCTGTCTTGAATCTCCCAATTTTTCGCTTTTCCTTTGATTAACTCAAGAACCTGAGGTACTACTCCGGTCTTTATATTTATGACAGACAGCCACGTCCTTAAGGTCTTTGCAGTGGGAAGGCTTAGCACCTGTGATAGATATTTATATGCCTTAGGGCTTGTAAAGTACAAACTGAGAGCAAACTTTATAAATTGCACCGGCCATCTTCTCCCATGTTCCTTCAGTGGTTGAAGATGCACTTGCACACTTAGAATTTCCAAAAGACATTGCTTAGGTACCTGCCCGCTTCAAAAAGCAGCTGTGTGCGAGTTGGTCTCTTAGGCTTTTGCAGTCTTGTATCTATTTGACGGAGGCGGGAGTTCTCGTCACGGAAGCGCTGAAGCCTCTTCTTCGAATGTGGAGTCAGCACCTTCTTGGTCCTCATCCTTGGACGTGGAGTTCCTGGAAAATCAAAAGGTCACACCACTAATGTTAAAGCTATGCGAAGGGCTTTGGCATTGGTTAAATGGTTTGCTAAGTATGGTAGAAATGAAAATTCGACTGTATTTTATTCCATCATTAGGAAACTGTCTAAATACCAGAGCAGGTTAGTGTTAAAAGCTAATATGAAGTTTTTGCAAGTCATGACAATGAAAACAAGCAAACAGAAAATGAAGTTGTGACACAGTCAGTGTATGTGTTTGGCCAAAAGTAGGTGCACACCTTGCGGACCATGGCAGATAGTAACAGTCATGAAATAAATGTGCATTTCTTCAATTAAAAGATTCATGTTAAGTAATGAGCTGTGTCAAATCAGTTGTGGTGCCATTATATATATATATATATATATATATATATATATATATATATATATATATATATATATATATTGAGATCTAACAGACAATAATGCCCAGGAAAGTTATCTTTTCACCCACTTTTCTTCATATTTACATTACAATTTGGTATACTATCTTCCCCTATCTTCCCCTATACTGCTCATGGCCCTGGTTTCAGGAACATCTCGGGTTTGAAGTGGATATCGCACAGTGTTTCCTTTCTCAGCTCTTGTTTGGAGGCATCGTTCAGCTCTGGTGCATAGGCATAATGAATCCAAGCTGCTGCCCTGGAGACAAAAATACCCTCCAGAGTTTGAAAAGAAAACCTAGACAAAGAGGAAGGTCATGGAGGTTTTCTTTGTGGCAGGCCCTCCATTACTCCAATACATTACCATGCGACCCTTTATTGTGTGCATTCGTTGAGCTGAGCCCCTTATACAAATCTGCAATTACTTGCCTCAACCTTCATTACTGGGAGATGTACAAATGCCGCTTTTCTTGCATGCGATTTCAATTTACATGGACTTACTCTCGGTAAAGAAAAAATTGAAATTATATTTTTTGTACGAGAGTTGTTGCTGATAATTATAAACTAATATGTGAAAATGTGAATGCTATACACACAAAATAAACAGCCTAATTCTGAGAGCAGAAGGTTATTCTAGTAGCCGTGGTGTAAGAATAGTCATTAAATGGGTAGTGTCCCCAGAAGCGTTAGTGGATTATTTGCTAATTTATTTTCGAATGATTCACTAGAGGGCAGGAGTATTTATTACAAAACTGTAGTGGCTGCCCAATAATGCCATACTTACTTTTATAAAAATCACAAAGGTTACACGTAGTTCTAGAGATAATCATCGTATAAAACTACGTGCTAAAATTGAATGACACAGCGTGCTCCGTGGCAGAGCGTTTTCCTGGAAAGCTGCTAGTTCCCTCCCTGGTGAGGGTGCATCACCTTACTTTTCTGCGCAGCGTTTACTGTCAAATTGTGTACATAACAACTGGAGTAGCAACCCTTTCTTTGTCAGGGAAGCATACAACTATGGAGTGGCCACTGCGACGTTTCTTGCAGTCAGATAATAATAGCACCATTTTATATTTTATAAGAATGAAACGGACATGCATAATCTATCATACTGCCCCGCCGCAGTGGTCTAGTGGCTAAGGTACTCGGCTGCTGACCCGCAGGTCGCGGGTTCGATTCCCGGCTGCGGCGGCTGCATTTCCGATGGAGGCGGAAATGTTGTAGGCCCGTGTACTCAGATTTGGGTGCACGTTAAAGAACCCCAGGTGGTCAAAATTTCCGGAGCCCTCCACTACGGCGTCTCTCATAATCAGAAGTGGTTTTGGGACGTTAAACCCCACAAATCAATCAATCAATAATCTATCATACGCAAACACGAAGCTGTGTGCTGACGTGTGAGAGGCTTCTTTAACACGTTGCATACCCCTCTCCCGCCGCGCGTTCCACGCGCTGGGCGTGATCGGCTTTGCTTTCGCCCGTCAGGTTTGGTGATGAATATCGCAAGCTACGCGCAACTGTATTATTAGGATGCACTAAATCTTTGCAAAATAGACACTTGTGCTCATGTCAATAATTAAAAAGCTGACTTTATAATATTAATTAGTCGCATTAGTGTCATGCTGACTGCGGCAAAGTATTGCAGTGTGGACGCGGAGTTCGTGCGAAAACGACAATTGTCATGAGATTTCAATTAAAAAAACAAACGCAGTATATAAATGTGACGTATGAAGCGATGGTTGGTAGAGGCCGAGAAGGAAGAAGTACTCTGGAATAAACATGGCGTATGAGCCAGGCCACGTCGCCCATTCATCATAGCGTCACACTAGTCGACAGGATGGAGACCTGCCTGCCCCTTCATCAGTCACTCATCATCGACGCAGTTCCCCAGAACAGAAGACACCCTGACCATGCATTGACTACCGAATCATCGCCTAGAAGGACAACGACCAGCACCATGACAGAACCATCGGCTGACCTTGACATCCCCAAGTACACCGGATCAGCGGACGACGGACCCGTACAGGACTGGTTCAACCTACTCGAGCTCCACGCTGCCGCTGCATCCTGGTCGGAACGGGAGATTATCATCAACTTTACTGACTACATCTCCGGTGAGGCATTTAAGTTTTACCTCACCCACATCTTTAAAAATGAGGAATCATGGCGAAACATCAAAGAAGAGATGTTCACTCGTGTTAACGACTATGAACAAGACCTACTTATTGCCGACCATCTGGAGAAAACCGCACACTATCATCAATTCCTTAAGCAGTCCTCAAGCATTCGAAAGCCCAACGCGAATCGACAACTGCCACAAGAGGAAGTGGCACATGGGTTTACTTTCAGAAGACCATGCGTGTTTTGGGAAGAACCTAACCATCAAGCGTGTCTTCCTTCTACGCGAAAGTCAGCATTTCGAAAGTCCTCGCTCCAGCATATGACGCGTGGCGTTGCTCACCGACCTGATGCTCTTAATTCTTCTCCTCGCATACGCGGTCCACCACGTGGGTTTCACACACCCGGCTCTTCAAGCGCTCCTATAGATTACCATTTGCCTCAAAAGGACGCTGTGAACACGGTAGACGACATGACGCTTCACAAAAATACCTTGTCAAGCCATGCTCCTTTCGGACGCCGTTCATTTATCACCGCGCGGTGCATACACACTAGACAGTCGAAACAAAACAGAAGGCTCAGACAAGAAGAACATCGTACGCTGCCAAGCGCAAAAGCTCTTCGTGTTGAACAGTGCAGAAGAAGCCTCCAGAGACCTTTTTGTCGATTCTAGTGCACCTTCGATTTCTTTTGAGAATCACGACAACCCAACGACTACCAACTATTTATTGGTCACACCAACTATCAAAGAAAAGCAGGCTCGTGTTACTAAAGGAGCACCACCTTGACAGATTCCGCAATATCAGCAGTGCAATCAAGAACTGAAAGAACTCCGCAAAGTACGGCAGTTACGTCAAGCACTATGACGATATAAAATAAGATCACGAGCAGATTTGTGGCCTAAGTATGGTCGTCAGGAACGACACCAACTGAAGGAAAAACCAAGTCAACATCTGAGCCATATTCGTGGAAGAAAACGTCAACGAAGTCTTCTCTACCAGATATGAAGGCATCATGTACAATCCTACCGACGGAGATAGCACCACAAAAAACCACGGAACAGACTGAACACTACCATTTGCAAAATGCAGGAACGCAGGAATTGTATCATCAACTTCGGTTCTCGTAAACGCCAGCTGGAAGCAATGCTTCTGTCTCAGCCACGACACAAAATACAGCACCCACGACAGAAAATTCAGCGCATACGACGTCTGACCTTCAAAGGCTACAAGGACGTCCAACCTCGTTCATTCTTCGCAGCTGCTGAAGCCGTGCCTTGGTCAGTGCAGTTGTGCAAGACGTGGTTATCTTTTCCAGAACGCCACAGTCAGCCTCGCCCACCCGAACTCCTGTGTTAACCCATTCTTTAGTCGGTGTTGGTGAACCGGACTGCTGCACTCTCTCCTGAAGTCTTTGAAAGTGTACGGAACTCCTCTGGAGCATAGAATCAATTGTGAATTTTGACTTTTGTGATTTTCAACCTCACCTTGTTTACTTTTTCCTGTTCGTAATTCATGCATTCTTTCAGGGGGAGGGGGAATCGTGTGACGTATGAAGCGATGGTTGGTAGAGGCCGAGAAGGAAGAAGTGCTCTGGAATAAACATGGCGTATGAGCCAGGCCACGTCGCCCATTCATCATAGCGTCACATAAACACAGATTCCATCGAATATACAGATTTGTAATAAACATTCTCAAATGAAACATCGCTGCGTGCGTGCTTCATTAAATTTGCGCATTAGAGAAGCATTCATCGAAGTCCGCGCACTACTCCTACGCAACAAATTTCTTAGGCTGGCTGTCATGATGAACTATTTGTTCAACGGAAATACTTTGCCGCAGTTGAACTCGCTCTGTTGTGCCTAATTGTTGAAAACTTGTTAATTATTTATTTTCAGTAGAGGGCAGTTGAAAAGTTTTAGTGAATACCAGTTTTTGGCGCAGCTATATTTATGAATACAAAAGTTGCATACTTATATTCGTCATGAAGTTTCTATGACAAAAGCGAAAGTTTTCGCACCCAGCGCGCTCCATGCGCGACGATGTACCAGAAGGACCCCCGACGGAAAAGCGACAAAACTTAATGAAGGTGCCAATGGGCAGAATCTGGTCAGAAAAATTGAATAGCATTCTGACATACACTAGCAGACAGCTAAAAGATTTTTTTCTTATTACAGCTTAATATTGATTTCGTTGACGCATTAAAAAAGAGCTATATCGCCTGTTTTACGCTCAACTCTTCAAGCTTGTATACTTAATCTATATTGTGAATTTCTACCCTGTTCGGATATTCGGAACAATATAAATTATCTAGAGCAGTTCAGTTTTAGTTAGTCGTAAAGGGAAACTAAAAACACTGACAAACATAAAATGACATCCGTAATGTGCACTGTTATCAATGGGAACACAGGAGATTGACATAAACATGAAACAACTTATGACATTGACAGTTACCTGGAGTCAGCAGGGAATCTGAAGAATGATAATCCTTCGCTTGTGGGAGAAACATTGCGGCACCATTTCGTGGCGCATCGGTTTCCTGGCATGTTCGCGCATCGATAAAGTTTACAAGGGCACGTATCGGTATGACTGAGCGCTTGCGTGGATTTTCTTCCATTTTAGGGGTTCGTGCATACCACCCTCTCTTTCGTGCTATTTTTCTCTCCCAGTAGTAGACAATGGCGTCGACTGTGTGTTTGTAGCCTGTCACAAGCTTCTTCCCTCTTTTTCCTTCACTTTCTCCTCTACCTCTACCCCGACTTTGTCGTTCCTACACAGGTGCCTTGAGTTTCGCGCACTTTGCAATAAGTGAGCGAGGGTGTAGCAGTCCCACACACAACCACCTCGGCAGGCGGGCGCTTCTCTTTTTCTCTCTCTTCTTAAATTTTTCAGGCAGACAGAAATAAGGTGCCTCTTTCCCTCCTTTCAAGAATCACTCAATCGAATATTCCTTTTTTTTTTGCTCTCATCTCACGCACAAAAAAAAAGAAGGTGAAGCACTTGCAGGAACGGTTGGGTAACCTAATTTAAATATAGCACAAGTCCCTGCTTTGTAATTTTACCGCAAGTTTTTACAATACACACGAGTGCGTTTTTAATCAGGCCACTATCTCAACCAGTATGTTAACACGCAGTTTTTTTTACAAACGACAACGGGCGCACAAGTTTCTGAAGTGCGAGAGCAGGACTATTCAGGGCCCTTTTTTGTCACCTCGATTGAAATATCCCAGCTTAAACGCAGTTCCTGCAGAGTGATAGATACAGTGTTCACAATTAAGACAAGCCGCTTCTCTCCTCTCTGCGTTTGAACTGTCAGCGAAATGGGAGTGATAGCGGGGGATGCGCTACACACACTACCATTTCACTGAATGTAGTCGAAGCATTGCCACTGAATTAACTGAATCGTGTTATCACGTTGGTACCGATATTGCCGGTCCAGTGGCGTATACGTAGCCAGAAATATTTTTTTTCGGGGGGTATTACAATCCGCCCGAAAAAAAAAAAACTTGAGCATGCGCCCTGCAATACATTAGTTGTTTTCATGGCTTAGTAAAGCTTTGATGTAGTTTAATACACTGCACGTTTCTGCCCTCCTTCCTGCCCTGCTTTCAGTTAGCCGCAATTCGTACAAAAATATGGTATTTAAACTCTAACATTCGCTTCAATTCTGCTATGGAACAATCTTCCATTTATTATGAAAAACTACAAGGTCATTCTACTAGTTTAAAGAAAGCTAAAAATAAAGTTTCTTCACGCAGAGTACGCAGAAGTTACCGTTTCTTTCATTTAATACATGCCTCGTTGCGTGGTGGATTTTGAATAAATGTTAAGACACTGTTGCATGCATGGTTGTATGTCATTTTATTTTTCTTGCGTAATTTCAATGTATTATAAATATTATCGTCATTCTTATTATCACTATTATTACCTTTTTTCTGTGATACGTCCCAATAATGCTGTGTCATGCAGTCATTTCTATAATTTCCTGCTATTGTGTTTTTTTTCTACGAATGTTACCTTTCGGTACTGTTGCTATGATGTGTTTCCTATCATAAGCGCTTTTGTATAAAAGACCCCATACATTACCTTGACTTTGGGACCCCCTTCTTTAATGCCTGTGACTTCACTCATACTTAATAATGAAATTCCGATCCTAGAATAACAAGTTAGTATAAAACCTATGACGGAGGCTGGCAGCAGACGCCTGTTGACATCAATAATTTGACAGGAATACTCCTTGCCTTTACTCCGACACCTGATGGCACAGGGAATGGCGCTATCTTTACATTTTCCCTTTGCGTTCAACCTTGGAAGCACCGTTTATTTCTGGAGATTGCAGAGATACATCTGGCTTTGTTGCGTTGTCAGCCGCAGGAGAAACCATCGCCAGCAAGGACAACTTTCTCAAGAAACCCTTTCCCATCGCTGTCCCGCACATCCAGACAATACCGAGCAACTCTCTAGGTTCTAGGTTGACTGGGAAGAACAATATTATGGTGGCACACAAACCCACTTCAATACTTGAGGCAGGTGCCGAGCCGGCCCCACTTGGGAGACAGAATTATGCGCTTTTTCTTTGGCCTCAAAACCATTGCTACAACAAGATCGGCCCCCACAAGAACGTTTCCATGTGCTATAGTTTACAAAGATTCGTGGGCCGATTCCCATATGCCATTCTCCCCTACCCCAGTTCGGTGAGACGAAAACTTTCGGGAAATAATACGCCAGCACAGAAACGACATACGCAGCTTGAACACAGAAGGAAAAGCTTTCGCAGAACTGCTGCACCATTGCATCAATTTTGGTGGCGCCCGGGCCATTGAAAAAGAGGTTAGTGACGCAAACAAAGGGTACTGAAATCATCGACAGGCCGTAGTAATGATGATGGTGGCTTTGAGAAAAAAGAAGAAAAAAACTAAATTCTGTCTTCGAAGAAGACACGGCAGAGCCCGCTTACGCGGAAGCTGCCTTCAAAATCAGTGGAGAAGGCAACAGAAGGACAGCGACCGTAGAGAGGACACATCCGCATTTACGCCTTTTGCCATGGTGCCTTGTTGGACAGGGACACAATGACCTACAGAGGAGACGGAAGTGGCCGTCAGTTTTCTAAAGTAAAAATAAAAACAAAACCTGGCTGGAGAAGCGGTCTGAATGGCACCGACAAGAGCGCACGTACCGGGACGCCCTGCATGTCCAGCTTCAACAGACGGATCTAACACCGGGAGTGAAGAAAAGAAGATGGCGAGAGTACTGTGACCGAATCGAGTACACTGCAAACCGCCTGTGGTCCCGTGTGCTTTCTAGCCTTCTGGCGCAGCGCCCAACTAAGCCTCGGCAATCAGGTGTCGTCCACTCATGCAGTGACGTCGTCCTCCCAGACTACGTCCACAACGCCCTCGCTCTAGGTCCGAAGTTCGCCGTCGACCGAGAGAGCTCTGCACCCGACCTTCTTTCAATGGTGCGCTCTGTGGCTGGCCGTGCTTCACCTGAGGATTCAGACAGGTGCATCTCAGAAGGCGTCGACGTGCTCCTACGGGTTAAGCCTACCAGCAACAGCCTTCCGGTGCGGAAGACGACCAAGTTTCTTAGAGACAATGAACTTTGTGTCGTGCCGTCAGATAAGGAGGGTGGTTTTGCCGTTCTTCCTGATTGCTTGTACCTGGAAAAGGTGGTCACAGCCATCGAATCTGTTTTCAAATGTTGTACCGACATTCGTCTAGATAGAGTAAAAACGCAGGCCAGGGAAATGTGTCGTAAACTAGAGTTAAAACAGCGCAGCACATTAGCAAAAGTGACAAAATGGGCTAAGCATGTTTTTTTCTGCCAAAACACATAAGGTTGACACGCCCTTCCGTGTCATTGTGACAGAAAGTGGTACGTGGCAAAAGCAACTCGGCTTGTTTATTCAGACCCATCTAAAGTGTCTAGAGATTGATGACCCATTTGTGATCAAAAACTCGCAGGCTCTGATAGAATTTTTCAAACAGTCAAATCAATCTAATCTTTTCGGTTTTTCAATTGACATAAAGGACCTATACTACTCTCTTCCCCACGATGAGGTATTAGAATGTATAAGGGATAACATAGAAATTTTCGGGGAATTGAACTTACAAGTAAAAATCGGCATTAGTTCGCGAAATTTTCTTGACCTGGTTTTGCTGTACCTTACGTCTACTTTCGTTCAATGGAATGATTGCATTTATCTGCAGAAAAAGCGTGTTTCAATTGGTTCATGCATAGCACCTCTACTCAGTGATCTTCTATTGGCAAAAATGGGCAAAAAACTGCAGGAAAAGTTAGAAGGCTCGCATGTCGTCAAAATATTCAGATAGTGGATGATTTCTTGGTTCTTCTAAATTGTAATTCTTCTATGTTTCACTCGTTTGCGACTCAAACAATAGGTGTGTTCGAAGATTGTTTAAAGCATCTTGTGTTGACACATGAAATGCCCGATAATGACAAGTTACGTTTTTTGGATTTCAATCTGGTTTTTAGCTCACAGCACATCTGTTGGTGTTATGAACCACGTGCGCAGAAACCTCTATTTCTCTTTTCTTCCGCTCACAGTAAGATAGTTAAGCGAGGCATAGCACGAACCTGCCTTGAGAATGCTTTAAATAGGCCGTGCGCCCACAATATCTCTGCGAGCTTCAAAGCTCAAGTTTCCCGGCTTAAGGCTTCAGGTTTCCCCGAGGCGTTTATCGCGTCTGTTGCTGAGACGATTCTGCGGACTAATAAGGCAGAGCAGAGGAAGCGACAGAATCTGAGCAACACGGATACAGAACGTGAAAGGATAGCCGTGATTCCATACATACACCAGATATCACACAAGCTTAAAAAAATCGGAAAACGTGTTGGAGTTCGTGTCCTGTTCTCGGCACCATTCAAATTAATCAGCCTCACCAAATCTACAAACCCCGTGAAAACACAATCATGAACGGAATGCAGAGTTCAACATCGAAACAGCTATGCGGCCTGCTCCCGGGAAGTTGTCTATAGGACCCCCCTTTCATGCGGTGCTTGTTATGTCGGAACGACCGGAAGGTGTCTGAACGATCGGCTGAGAGAACACGCGAACAATGTTACAAACTGGAAAGATGGTTTTCTTGCTCAGCACTGCACTGAGTGCAGCTGTGTTCCCCTCTTCAAGGACACAGCGACGCTGTACAAACACAGAGATGAAAGCACCCGAGTCATTGTCGAGGCCGCGCAGATGGCACGCGAACAAGGTGCCTTGTACTAGCAAGCCCTCCGTGGCTTTGTCCGAGAAGGAACGCAGGTTCCTCGAATGTTTCGGTGCGGCCAGGTAGTTATAATATCTTTACCTTTCTGTTTCGTTTTCTTCTAGATTTTTCTTTGCTGTTTTTAGTGCTTTTGTTTTGTGTTGTTTGTTTTTGTTTTTCTTACTCAAGTTCTGCTCTTTGTGCCATATGGTTTTTATCCCATGGTTACTGTCTCCCCAATATATTTTCGTGCTCTGCGCAATAAACTCAGTTGGAAGTTAGCGCTCGTGTCTATCGTGCCCTTCTTGTCTCTGTGTCGTCATTTTGTTCTCGCGCTATAACTATCGTCATGCCATACCAACTAGCCCAAGCTGCCACACATCTAAGTTACGTATTTGTAAGTCAGTTGTGTCCCGAAGGGGTGGAAACGTTGTTGGTGGTTCGAGGCTCAATGAGACGTCTAATTACTGCAGCCCATTATGGAGCACGGCACAGCGTCACCGTGCCAAGGGTCGCTTCCCCACATGCAGGTGGAGGTGCCTCCTCCCGCTTTCACTTAGCACACATAAATGGTTATCCGCGATAGAACACTGCCACCACGACAGGGACGATTTACGCATCGGTGGTTTCACCTTAGGCAGAATGCACAAGGGGGACCCGGGGGGAGGGGGGCGAGAGGAAGGCTCGCTGCGTCTGCGGTAGATGAACCATGTTTGTGTGTGTGTTTTTTGCGTGCTTTGAAGCGACATATGCCACCGGGAAACACGGAAACAGCGTTACTACTGTTCGAGCTTTCGCCGCTGTCAGTAAACAAGTTTAATCCTTCTACATACAGATGGTTGGATGATGGAAACGTCCCGCGATGCCGTAGCGTGGCCGACACCGGCCGCCGGTTTCCGTGGTGGCTAACAACTTACCTTCTATTGTGCGAGTATGAGTTATCTCTGTGGCCATTTACCTAGAGTGTTCCGACAGATGCCGAATACAAAGGTCGTGAATCAAACCAAAATCACTAGTCATTACTGCTGCCGCCTATGGAGACTTGCGGGAAGTTTATCGAGACCCACAAGAATTGCTCTGACGATCCACACCCCCTTTAGAGAACCACTGGTCCAGGCTCTGTAGAGCGCTATCAAACAGGATATGAAATCACACGCAATACACAATCATCTAAATGACAGCACATCAGACGTGTCGTGTATGACAGTTGCAAGGCTACGCAAAGCTGACAAAGCACTAAATGTGATTTATGTATTCGTCAGTATGGCTGCAAATGAAAAATTAGTTGATGTTGATACTGTATCATAGAAGCGATGTCAGACCTCTGAAAAAGAGAACATAACGAAATGTCGTTTTACCTGTTTACGGTTCGGAATACACAGATCGACTCCATGTAAGCGTAGCTTCAAACGAACGCCTCGATCTCGGTCACTGCGGCATTCGTGAATTCACCCTTAAACTGACTCAGGTACTATTGCGTTAAAAGAATTGCACAAGCTCTAGAAATAAAGCGAAAGCCGCTTCTGCATTCATAGTTTCTGTCGCCGCCCTTGCAGCCGAACAATTTGAACGCCAACGGTCACGGAAGACATCGACAAATATAGGATTTCAGCCCAGTTAATGTCGCTGTAAATTAAAAACGTTTATACTTCATCTAGAAAGCAGAATTACAAATGACGTTTATGTATAATTACTTCCCTGTTTGTGTGAGCCAAAACTACATGTTTAAGTGATTGATTAGCTTGCACAAAACAATTTCTTCAAGTAAAAAAATATATGTAGCACGCTAGCACAAGAACTGCGCACTGACTTATCCGACCGCTAAAAGATGAGTTGGTAGTTCCACTAAGCGCACGAACGTCGAAACTTGCTCTGCTCAATTTTTTCGCCCTCTACGGCCATCGCGAGAACTTGAGTGTTTCCGGGGCCTTCCAGTATAGAGTCTATCCCGCAGCACTCAGGCCAGCGAGTGTCGCCTGGTGGTGGCGCGCCATCTAGTGAGTGCTCAACGAGGAGCACTTCTGTGCCTCCAGCGAGCGCAATGAGCACTAGCGTATACACCAGTGCAACGACGAGAGACAACCCCCCAGCAAAAGGAGCAAGCTCCCAATAACGCTGCTTGCCCGAAATCGAGAATGCTCTGTCACAGCATAGCTGGTTGACACGTAGCTGACCCTGGCAAGGCTGGTTTTTACCCCCCCACCTCTTTTTTTCCAATTCTTGCTATACACCGACGCCTCTTTTGTGGCTTTCAACACCAGTGCAAACGCGCGCTTCTCAAAGGGAGCCGTCAGTCCGCCTCAGTTCAGGGAGGGTTCGTGATGCGACGCAACATATTGGTTAGCGCTGCTTGCGTCACACCTGCTTCCGAGCGCTTTCCCTCGGAGATGCGACGTACGTGTTTCGCACTCCATTATCATACGTCTGTCCGATTGATTCTTTCGTGCGCCATCTTTGTCGCTGGAAGGAATGCCACCACAGCATCAGTGCGCAGCTAATGCAGTAGCGTTGTAGTGACGCTTCACCATTGGTTGCCCCAACAGCGCTATGAACGGTGACACGCTATGTCAAAACACTGTATTTTTTACAGAGCCAGCGTGCCTGCCGATATTGGGAACACGAAAAATGCAAGGGCCGCCCCACGGATCTGTGTACAATTGACTGAAATTTGCGTCATGAGATTGCCGTCTTGAGGCGCTTCATAAGGGGTTCTCTCCCCAATGACCGCGAAGCACACGCGGATATCAGGCGATGGGCGAGAGCCGTGAAGGGCTAGGGGAGAGGGTGGTGAATGGCTTGATCGGGCGCATCTGGCTGGCATTGATGACTTTGAAGAAGGATTGGCGATGCTGTGCTTTCTATGCTCGCAGTCCTTTTTTTTTATCCCCCTCAATTTTTCGTCTAATCTTTTTCTATCTCTCTCTCGACGTCTGTTTGTTTCTGTGTCTTTCTTTTCCAACCTTTTTCCATTTGTTTCTTTCCTTCTTTCTTTCTTTTTTCTTTCTTTCTTTCTCGGCTGAATAATTCAAGCACATTGAGACAAGTCAATTACTATGTAAAACGAATGCTAATTCTTCGCTTGTGCACCATGCATTTACCATGATAAAATGGGCTCGTCAATGCACAAAACAATAGGCCAGTGCTTCTAGTTTGATGGTAGCAAAACCTATTACGGCCGTTATTGTTTAGTCGTAAAGAGTCATGTTACAAATAAATAAATATCCCGCGTAATAGAAGTAAACCTGATGGATATATGACCTCAGAAAATGGTGAGAAGAAAATAAATATCTAGCAATACACATTTCAAGGAATCTCAGTAAAGTTTATTCATCGTTGCTAGGACAAATGCAACGATCCTTCCAGATAAAGAAGTTGTAACATGGTGTAATGGGTAGAAATTCAAGACCTACAAGACCATTCGGGCATATTAGCTCGAGGTTCAGCCAAAAACATTAAGTGGTAAATGTTAGCGATGACCTTGAGGTGAGCAATAAAACAAGCACAGATGAGTAAAAACAACAAAATTTGGGAATTTGTACACAACGTTATTGCTCATTATGCATTAGGCTCATTACTCTTGCTCTTTCCCACTGTAAAAAAATTACTATATGCTGATTCTTGGGCTTATTTAGATGTTCAACAAATAAACACTTTGTAATTTCAAAACACTCTCCAATAACGTTCGATATCTAAGCATCCCGTCATTTGCCGAACTCGCAATTTTATCTTTTCGAGATATGCCCCACAAGGGCCTTATTGTGGTGCGCAAACCAAAAAAAAAGACATTTCTGAGAATTACACTGGTAACAATTGCATTCCTCAATATTCCAAGAAAGGGAAAAAGCGTGTCCTTGGATACAAGTAAGTGCCCCGGTGTTTTCAAATTATGGTCTCTGAAGGCCGACACACAATGGGCCACTACGACGAGCTCAATTTTACAGTCAGGTTACTAAAAATTGTAAATACAAACCTTAGCCAAAATTTTCACACTGCTTATGGACTGTCGCATTTATTACGACCTTGTTTTAAGAATCAAATTGGCTGTATAGCTTTTTGACCAGACAAAGTACGACTGAATAAACTGGTATTACATTGCTGCAATTTTGATAAAAGTCATGCCTCTGTTTTCTCTTAGTTTGGAGGTATCGCAAGGGATTATATTTGAGTGTATATTAGGATAAAAAAATAACTCGCTTGTCACAGGCATAGATGCACAAAACACACACTCGCACGCACACACACACACACGCACACACACACACACGTGCACACACGCACGCACACACACACACTAAGGCTGTAGGACTTCCTTTGAAATAATGCTGGGTTGCATTCGCTAGGTGTAGTTGGGCGATTTCCTACCCTTCAAAAAGAACATGAATAATAAGTAAATCCTACGTAATACAGGCTTTTTGAAAAGAAAAAAAAGCATGTCATGAGCGCCAAATTTTCGGAGACTATTTACTAGAACACAGTCAGCAGACAGACAGCCGGATGGACGGACGGACGGACGGATGGACAGACAGACAGACGGAAAGACAGACAGACAGACAGACAGACAGACATACAGACAGACAGACAGACAGACAGACAGACAGACAGACAGACAGACAGACAAATCGCTTTATTTCATCCTTGGAAGCTTAAGCGCGAAACCTATTTGGTGTCCTGAGGAAACCGCTGGCCGTACGAAAATTGGGGCTGGGACATCGTGATGATCCGTTCCTTTTTGAGCCATTCTGGATCGCCTGGAGTTGTGTATGAAGCGATGAGCTGCGGAGGGCTTGTTCCCAGTCAGCTTCTGTTAGGTAGCACGGGGCACTGCCAAAGCATGTGCTCTAAAGAAACACTAATTTTAATTGCACTTTGTACAATTTGAATCGATCTTTGTGTAGATACGACTGAGAAAGCCACGCGTGGGGAACGAGCCCGTTATTCTAAAAGTAAGTAAATAACACATTTTAGGCAAGCGTCTATGAAGTTAAGCGTATATACTCCGAACAACTACAGAAAGACCTTGACTCAGTAATAGCATGGTGCAGTACGTGGAAAATGCAGCTTAACGTGTCAAAGTGCTGTGTCGTTAGGTTTACCAAGAAAAAGCAGCCTTTTATCACAAATTACTTCCTGGAAAGGATACCATTATTCATGGTAAATGAATACAAGTATCATGGCGTTGTCATCAACAGCACACTATCGTGGATTGATCATGTTCGCATGGTATCAGTTAAAGCCAGTCGCGTGCTGAACTTCCTACGCCGCAATTTCAGAACCGCCCCCTCTGTTCTTAAACGAGTTATTTACGTGCCAAATGTACGCCCGGTTTTAGAATATGCTTCCACTGCCTGGGACCCAGCCACAAAGTTAAATATTGATGCATTGGAGCGCATTCAGAAACGTGCCGCCCGGTTTGAGACGGGTGATCACGACTTTACCAGAAGGTCTAGCGAAATTGTTAGTTCACTTGGTTGGCCGTTATCCTCCTCAAGGCGTCAATATATCAGGCTATGTCTTTTGTAAAACCTAATAAACGACAAAACTGGGATCGATAAAAACAAATACATCAGGCCACCAACATACATCTCATCACGACGGGACCATCCTTTGAAAGTGTGTGAATATATGTGCCGAACATTAACGTATGCAAATACTTTTTTTCCTAAAGCTGTTCACGAATGGAACAGTCTTCCAAAAAACATTGTGACCACCCCTTCCACAACGTTTCCTCCCCTTTTTAAAGGAGTATGTGGTCACACAACGATATTGTATGCTGTGATTGAGGTATTTTTGATTTGTTTTGATTTTTTGAGTGCCGTGCAATTCAACTTGCCTCCACTGATTTGAATGTACTTTGAATTAGCAAAGTCCCTACAACATCCCCCAGAGGGCACTGTAGGTATAAATAAATAAAATAAATAAATAAATAAATAAATACTCCTAACTGATGATGGAAGTTGAACCGTAGTGACTCCTGTAATCTAGCAAGCACTTTGTACTTAAAGGACGTAAGAAAAGTCATTTAAACGATGTCTTCATTAGATGTTTTCTCGTTAATACATCTTAGCCCAAATATTTATTTCTTCTGTTCATCGCTTCAATATGTAAAAAAATATAGAGTAGATAATGTTTCTCCTTTTTTTCATCAGTCTCTCGAAAACAACCGAGTCAACAGTAGACATACATAAAACTGATGGTCTATCTGCATCTAAACAAGCCACGCTTAACGGAACCAAGCAGATTACGACCAACATATATACTAGTAAGGAGAACGTTGCGTGTAAGGGAAACATTGAAAAAAAAGAGAATAAATTTGATTTACAGCGAACATCTTCCTTTGAGAAATGTTTGGCGTCCGAACCTGGGTTGGTTTCCAGTTCCTTCATTAGAGACGCGCCACAGTTTCTAGGCCTCATCGAAAACGGGATGAAGTGAAGACGGGGACCATGAACCTTCTTGCTCCGTGGGTAAGGTGAGCCTTAGAAAGGAGGATTTCCACCGATTCTTTTTTGTGTCCACCCATCTCGAATGTGAGCATGACACATGGGCAGGTTCCTGGCTTGCGAATTCATGAAAGGTAACTCTTTCAAATGCGAAGCATTTCTTAGCGAACTTCGGCGACTGAGCGTATCTATCTATCTATCTATCTATCTATCTATCTATCTATCTATCTATCTATCTATCTATCTATCTATCTATCTATCTATCTATCTATCTATCTATCTATCTATCTATCCACCTACGACATTTAGCTTTCCTGGCCGTTTCGATGATGGTATCGATACCAAAATTGGTATGGCATAACATGACTGTAATATGACCGTAAGTGACTAGTCATAACATGAAAGTGATGGCATTTAGGTCATAATTGTCATTATTTGCGTTTAATGGTCTTTCTGACCTTGCAGTGGTTTCGTTCACATGACATGCTGCAAAACCGGCATGGTATGACGCCACTGCATGGAGAACATAAGAGGCCCTGACGTGGAAATCATGGCATGCATGTCATGTAAGCCATGACTTCACGCCACGCTCATAGTGCTCTCGCGGAAGTTTCGCTAGCTTCACTTTACTAAATATGGCGTTACGAGGCGTGAATGGACGACGAAGGTAAATGACATGTCCCAAGATGATAATCTTGATAAGCGTGTCAAATAAAAAGATCACAACATACCACGCTCATGATGCGCTTTCAGCCGTTTCGCGGGCATCACATATACCAAATTTGGTAATACGTGACGTGAATGGAGAACGAAGGTAAATGACATGTGCATACATGATAATTATGATATGCGTGTCTTGTAAAACATGACTTCATGCTACGCCCCGCCACGGTGGTCTAGTGGCTAAGGTACTCGGCTGCTGACCCGCAGGTCGCGGGTTCGATTCCCGGCTGCGGCGGCTGCATTTCCGATGGAGGCGGAATTGTTGTAGGCCCGTGTACTCAGATTTGGGTGCACGGTAAAGAACCCCAGGTGGTCAAAATTTCCGGAGCCCTCCACTACAGCGTCTCTCATAATCAAATAGTGGTTTTGGGACGTTAAACCCCACAAATCAATCAATCAACTTCATGCTACGCTTATAGCGTGCAAGCGGCCGTTTTGCTAGCTCAACATATACCAAATTTGGTATCACGTGACGGCGAATACACTGTAAAAAATATCCGTGTTTTAACGTCGGAGCAGACCGTAGAAACTACAGAGTAACATCTGTTTCCTGAAAAATAGCGAGACTGGACGTTTAAAGCACAAACTGTGCTGCGGTTTATGGGAAACAGCAGGAGTTGCCGTAAAGCAGCAGTCGATGTTTCCGTTCTTTCGCTCCTTCCGTAAAACACCAGAAAAACGTATGTCTTCTGTACTTCAAGAACACGCTTCCGTGATTTGTGTGCACGGCGACATACTGGCTGAACTTTGACCATTCCCCCCGTTCGACAATGATACAGTGAACTAGAACAGAAAGTTAAGCGACAGCCATGGGCAATGCCTTGAGAGAGCTGTCGGCGACATACTGGCTGAACTTTGACCATTCCCCCCGTTCGACAATGATACAGTGAACTAGAACAGAAAATTAAGCGATAGCCATGGACAATGCCTTGAGAGAGCTATCGTGGCGGGTGGCTAACGTATACATACAGCGGCAACGCTGCAGTCGCCGACTAAGATGAGGCGTCCCACAGTGTGTAAGGAATGCGCAGATTCGCATTGTACCCAGACAACGCTCCGACAACCTGAGGTTGTCCTGAGGATGACCTACACCGTACGAAAGTATGACCTGAGGAAGCCCTCAAATGAACCTCAAGTGGTCCTAAACCAGTCCGTTTGTCCGGCCTCAGATCGTCCTCAGGGCATCCAGAAAAGAGCACATTATGATGAGTCTAGTACTTTTTGAGGACGAAGCATACAAGACCTAGGCACTCATCAGACCTTACGAAAAGTTGCTCTAATTCTTCTTTTGGAGCGCTGAAATGACAACTGATCAATCAAAAGTGCCTGAACATGCACACTCTTTAAAGCACTGCCTGTGAGGTTTCAGTAACAATTTCTTCAAGTATAGCAATAAAAACAGCAATGCACAGAAAACATGTTTATTTTCAGGAATGAAACTTGGCAGTTTTCACTAGATGAGACTTCTTGCCCTGTGCCTTCAGAGGTCTTCATCCGATGGGCTTGACAACGCGACACTTTGAAGACATTCTGTAGTAATAGAAAGCAGCATATCTTGAAGCACAAGTGAATTTAGAGTATCAATAAGAATATTAAGACAATAACAGCATGCCAGATTTGAAAGCATAAAATGAAAATTATATTACCATAATGTGCAGGTACGAACTAGCCATTATATAATGGTGAAAATGATTTATATAGTTCATGCTTGCATACACATCAAAATTCGAGTAAGGCAAGAAAATTATTTAAACTATAACAGCAAAAGTATCATATGTTATGATAGCTTCAACAGCACAGATAATAAAACTCACCCTCATGGTGAGTGCGAGAAGTTCTTAAGCGCTGCTTCTGGAGCTTTTCCCCAGCATGCCGAAGCCACACTTTAATCACACACTCGATGTCATTTTTTTTTGTTTCCGGAAAATTTCGCCTCACGGCCTCTGAAAAAGTACAAAGTTCATAAAACAGGAATTACACAAACATAATACATTAATATAATGCTACATAGGTTGTTTGAAGAAGTACCTCTAGTCAGCATGATCGACATTTTGATAGGTGGGCACATCATTATTAAAGGTCCTTGCCATCCTTCCCCATGTTAATTTCAAGAGTACTGACATTGACACTATGTGTTGCATTACAAGAAGAACACCACGAAGAAGACATCATTGTAACTTTTTTGAAACCTAGCATGCAAAGAATGATGAGGCGCCTTTGACGAAAATACGTCCATGTATGAAAATGTTGACCAGCTTGTCTTAGGTACTTATTCCTGTTTAGAGATCCTCAGTGATCACTATGAGCTTCCATCTGTTAGTTTTCATCTGTACATAAGATTTCCACTACAGTTAAGAATGCCTAGTAGTGCTACCTGATAATAACTTCTGCAAGTAGTGAATGCTTGCGTATGTGTGCCATGCAAGTATACTAGTGTGCTTGAAGAAGCTGCAGGGTTTCTTACTGACAACAGATATTTCATGCTAAAAATTTTCCATGTTTAAGCACATAATTTTAATTAGCAAGCATCCTAAAAAATTTAATGCTTTCATGAAAAGATTGTTCTTTTGCTATTGACTTCAAATGAAAGATAATGTGGATAACAGACTTAGAAATGTCTGTACTCAAACACGGCTCTTGCAGCACATGGTGTTGTGAAACAAATTACTCACTGCAAATGACATCTGTGACACCTAGATCCACAAACTTCCTTTTGCCTTTTTGGCCTGCCCAGCTGAACTGCACAGCAACCTCAAGGCTTAGCAGAAGCTCCAGCATCCTCCTGGCTGCTGCCCCAAAAGTTGAGCCACCAAGGCCAGCAAGCTGCTGTATCTGTACAGTTTTTAGGTCATTATTTTTTTTAGAAGAGTAGCTTAATGCAGTGACTAGAAAAAAAAATTATAGAAAAATATAATGAATGACGTACAAGCTTTAGCTTAATGTTGCCATCAGCAGCAAGTCTCCCCTCAAGACTTAGAAATCGGTCAATATCCTTGACCGGTGTCAAAACCACATCATCATTTGTCTCATCTTG
The DNA here is from genome assembly GCA_013436015.1 of Rhipicephalus annulatus. Lineage (NCBI taxonomy): Eukaryota > Metazoa > Arthropoda > Arachnida > Ixodida > Ixodidae > Rhipicephalus > Rhipicephalus annulatus. Next base: position 22,143 of record WOVY01016092.1, on the reverse strand, counting down.
AAGCCTCACTGTTGTGTTGAAAAGGTGCTGCTGCATGGCATCAACCTGTCGTCCCAGCTGCTCTAGCCTCATCAGGATAGTTTGCGAAATTCGCATGAGTTGACGCACGTATTCTGTAAAGACGTGTTCATGAAGTAATAGCGCTGAATTGCAACATATAAAATGGCAAAAGCTGAGATAACATTGAAAATGAGAAGTGCTACTAAACACAGCAAAACAAGCACACAGTTGTTTATGGCTTCTCTGCACATTATTGTCGGTTTTAGAAATTTGTGCCTACATGGCTTCAGTTATTTTGTTAGCATGCTCAGTGATGCCTTTTTAGGACCTGAATACGCATGCAGAGTTGACACTGAGATGAAGCACCTTCATTGCGTGCTGTGATTCAGTGTACTTATGAATGTCCGGATAAATGCTTGAATGTCCGGATAAAAAACTTGAGCATGTTTCCGGCATACTCTATCTCACTTGCAGGTGCAGCTGGTGTGGAAAGAACAGAGATCCCCACATGTAAAGCTAAGAAGTTCTTGTACATGTGTGCAGGAATCAGTGATGACAAAACAACGGGTCCTCCATATAAAAGAAAAAAGCGAAACTCAGTCGCTTTCCACCGATCAAGTTCAGCAATGCTCCTCGGCTTTCGGCTAAAATCACATGGAACACACCGTGCAATTTGAGAATTTTTTTCCGACATCTCAAGACGCACTTTGCTTCCAAGTCTGGTCACTTTTGGGCCACGTACCCACAGTGTCAAGAGCTTGTTCATGACACCCAAGCACACAAGGTGCATGTAATCTAATGGTATATCTTTCACTAGGTCAAAAGGAAGTTCCTCAAGAATACTTTCGCCTGTGTGATGCTCCTCCTGGACTTTTAAGCGAAAGCTGTCATCTGTTCGCTTGCGAGCATTGACGTTTGGGAAGCACACCCTGCCCTCACAGTAGACACCTTTTACGTCACATTTGGTGCAGCTGTAATAGCCTGTGTGGCTTCTGACATATAATACAAATGCCTTTGCTGGTGCATCACATATGAGGGCATACAAGCTAACAGGAATTGCAGTTTCTCCAATGGTAATCCCTGTTGTGATAGCAGCATTTATGTCACAAACAAATGGTCGCAAAAAATCATTCGCGTTGTTGGGCTTGCTGCTTCCGAAAAAAACACCCACTATAAATGGTGCTTTGTCCTCCAAATTACTTATGCGTCCCAGTATGCACCAAAATTGGCCCCGTGAACTTTTTGAAACCGGCAGACCGTCAATGTTGAAGCTAAGCTTCAAAATTCTTGGTAGTTCTGCACAATCTTGCAGCACTCGCTGTAGGCCTGCACTGAGGCCGAAATGATGGTATTTCCCGCCGGCCAGCTGCAACACTTCCAGGCACTTCTTGGGCGTCTGTAACAATGCCCTTGCAGTTGAAGGGAGCGCGCTGAAGCATTCGTGGGACTGTAGTACTCTCAAGAGCGATGTAACTGAAGTGTGCGATGCGCGAGATTGTAAGGCCCACGCTTGCAGTCTCTCACGAAAGGCCAGCAAGCTGTCCACACTGCCGCGTTCACAAACTTGCTCTTCGTTACTCCCAGTCGGTGCCAATTCGAAAGAATCCCTCTGCCTCACCTGCGAGGTCGCCGAAGTCGAAGCCGCAGCGCTGCTGTCATGGAAGGCACGCCGTTCGAAGTCTGTGTGATCGTGAGGCACAGAAACACTGCAGCCGCTGGGGTAGCACGCGTCGCCAGAAATCAAAACGTGTCCTTGGGGCACATCCGTTTCTGGAACGATCGAGGAGTGTGCCGAAGGCCGTTCTCTGTCATGAACACAAAGGCGACGATGGCCGTCTTCGAGGTCGACCGCACAAGCCTCGGAGGGCAAGTCGCTCTCTCTTTCGGCGTTGCGGGAATCTCGGTCAACGTACCGCGTGTCATTTATGACATCGGCCTCACTGTCAATAAGCTGAAAACTAGCATTGACGCGCCGATTAATTTCACGCCGAAATTTGCGATCCGCGCTCTCAGCCATCTTGAACAGCACAGAGCACAGTAGAATGGTGGCTAGACCAAAGAACACCCACCACCAGAACACGTTGTTAGGCTAGTCAGTTGGTTTGTACATACATACATGAATAAGCAGTAAAGATATACAGCGCGAGGCTGAAAATCAACTGTCCTCTCTTTTTTTATTTATTTACCTTTGCGGCTTACAACTTCAATATGAAAATTTAACAGAAGACACTCACCTGGCATGCTTACGATTCTTTGAGGGCTTCTGCGAGAAGCTTCCTCTATGGCGAGAAGTGTTGTATTGGAATGTTGACTCGACCAATGACTCGACTTGACTTACTGCAGGCCCATAATGATGATGATGATAGTTGCGTCACTTTAAAATGGGTAAACAGTGTCGTAGACATCCAGATTTAAAAGCACCTTGACTGCGCATGGTGACCGCATTAAGGTACTGCTTTTTTTTTGTTAGCACCACCACAACTTCAGTCGCCCATTCGTTTTCCCACAGCGTTCTAGTTCCAATGCTGCTCTATTCACGATAACCTAGGCCAGCCCAGTCGTCAGCATGGTCAGTTGTCGTCTGCTCGATGGGACCGTGCGGCATTGCAACACTGGACACTCGAGAATAACGTGCTCGCGCTATTCACACTTTTCACGCCTGCATTCATTTTGGAGCCGACACCGTTTATACTCGCACCAAACTTGGTCTGCCGCACGTGCGTTCATTGGGGAAACGGGTCAGACCACAGTCAGTGCGATATAATTCCGTATGCACGTCGGCGGTAGATCACGACCAACGAAAACGTGCAGGCAGAAAGTTTGGCCTACGATCACTTACAAAGTAAATAAATAAATAATAAATAAAAGAACACGTCTTTCTCGTGTTGGCTTGAAGTGCTTCCTCGTGTAACTATCTCATTTTAATGATCGAGAAGTACTTTACTATTATGACTCGAAAGTAGGCATACGAAATCCCGTGGACTTATTCGTTAACAGCCAGAAAATTAACCAAACACGAATTGCGAAAGCTGCATGCACCTACGAAACATGCATATCCTCAAAACGTCCTCGAGCAGACGATATCAGGACAATTCTTCGTCCTTAAAAAGGTCTCAAAGGGGCATTTTGGGGATAATCCTGCAAGTGTCGACTAGAGGACCAAATGAGGACGTCCTGAAACTGCCGAGGACGTTTGTACCATATGAGGACGACCTCAGGTCGTCGAGTGTTGTCTGGGTACGCTCATGGAAAGTCAGAAAACGAAGACGGAAAGTGTGATAACTGGGCAGGCTTTGATGAGGAAATTAAGCTTAGAGCAACATTGGGTTCGAAGATAGACTAAGAAATACGAGAGAATGAGGAAGAGAAACTGTTCATTAACTCACAATGGAGAAAAAGAGCTGCATGCAGGATCACTGGAAAGTGCCAGTATGGATACATATATATATTCGGAGAGGCGGAGAAGGATAGCAGCGGTAAAAAGAAAAAGAGAACGTTTCAGAGTTTTTACCGATTAAGGAAGAGGATAATTACAGCATTATGATACTTCACCGCAAGGGAAGCTAAATTTACTATTAGTAGCGAAGTCGGGTTGCCATAAAAAGTTATAAAGCGAGACGATATGGTGGGCCAGCCTTCGTTAGTGTGGTCACACTGACGAAGGCTGGCCCATCAGCCGAAACATTTGTAATTAGTAAAGGTGTTTCGGCGTACGTCGTGCTTTTTCGCTTCCGATATATATATATATATATATATATATATATATATATATATAAATATATATATATATATATATATATATATATATATATATATATATATATATATATATATATATATCGTCGAAAGGCGCTGCACTTCGTTTTCAATCTTGCAAGATTGAAAGCGAACAGGTACTTGTACTGCGTCTATGAGACTTTATTGACAAAAGATAGTGAAAAAAAAACATACCCGTCCAAGAATCCCTGCATATATGTGAATCTTGATGGTGTGCATAATAGTTTACGTTTTTTTTTTTTTTCGTCACATCGTGAGAATGCACGACACACAGAAGAAGAGACAGTGTACATGTTCTCCTATTTTCGTTCCTTTTTTTTTTCGTGCTTGCAAGCCTTGACTTGTTTAGTGAGAGCAATCCTATAATCGTAGCTGCGTTGTATAGTTGGCACACCAATTAACACGCAGTCAATGAAACACAGTAATGAAGTGTATTTTAAAAGGGTGCGGTTTGCTGTTTCTTTGTATGAACTCGTTGTTTTCACGCTGTTTCGCACCGTCAAGCCTACCATGCAAGCTCAAGCCCAATAATAAAATTTGGAAGGCTCGGGGAAACGTTTGTTCTTTTTATGAATTCATGAGTCTACTCGGTGAACACCGACGGCGACTTCACTTCGTCACCGAAGAATTCATCGGTTGTTGAATGGTTCTCACTACCTGCGACGAGAACATCGATTCTTCAGAACTATTTCCCTTTACACCACTTTTCCTGAATAACCGATAAATTTTTTGCACCACCATAGCTCTTCCCAACCACAACAGGCCAAAAGAAAAAAAAAATGCGTTGATGGTCACACAAAATAACACGACTGCTGCGGTGTGTCCGGCCATCACTGCCCAATAGAATGGGTGCAAGATAGCATCGGTGCATCGTGGTGTCGGCTAGAATACAAAAACAAATTGTAGGCAGGCGCTAAAGTAGTCAGTTTGCCCCAAAGGGAGCGTCGCGAGTTCGATTAAAAGCCGCACCACCGTTTCAGCTGAGCGCCTCCCTTCGTAGCCTAAGAGGGCGCTACGAGCGTCGTGTACATCAGTCACGGCTGCATCTGCTCCCACAAAAACGCCGGATTGCCCCGGAACTTCTCTTCCTGCCTCCAAGATTCCTGTGCGCAAGGTCAGTAAAGCTGCTAAGACTCTTTTGCAACCAAAATCTTCGGGACTTAAAGCACAGAAGCGAAAAAAACCCCACAACGAGGACGCGCCCGGGGTACGTTCAAGGCTAGGCCTAACAAAGCACCCGCGCCGACCCAACACTGGCGCGGGCGCAACGCCGGCTACTAGTGACCCCAATGCCGAAGTGCCCATGATGCTGTCCGCGTTCGACATGGACACCACACCACCTTTGAGTGCAACAGACAAAGCACACGTGTTTTCCATGCCTGCACCGCTTGCAAGTCATACGTTCATTACTACAAAAATAGGTGTAGGAGACGACAGGGGCAGGAACTATCACTTGGCTGTGTGTAAACTTATTTTGCCATATTTGGCGGAATCTGAGTGACAGCCGTGAGGTACGATTGGTGCTCGCATTTTGCATGCAGGTTGTGTTGCATCTTGTTATTGATTTACGTGCTCAGGACCAAGTAGTGCTAGCAGTTCATTTGTTTGGTTCCTCACTTGTCAAGTTTTTTGGCGCACTCTTCACTTGTTCAGCTCAGTGGTCTCTGGCACCCTACGTGGTCAAGGCAGGCGGCTATTGTCAGAGCTCTCTCACCTTCCTGCGAAGTCCATCACCTGGCACACATCACAATCAGGTAGGCATTTATTTCACCGTTATCGATCATTACCTATCTTATAAACAGTTATAAGGTGCACTCGCATGCCACAGCTCATACGAGCTAGGCATGTAACATGTCTGTCGCTATTATAAGGTGAATAATGAAACACGTGTTTGCCATGCTTGCATCGCTCATACATACCTTATTACTAAATTAGGCACAGAAAACAGTAGGGGTAGCAACGGTAACATTACTGTGCGTAGGCATATTTCAGTGCATTTTGTGGATTTTTAGTGTCGGCTATGAGGTACGACCATAGTGCTCGCACGCTGTGTTGCACCTTTATTGAGTTGCGCATGCAGGAAGCAGTACAGTGAACAGTTTAATTCTTCGGAATTATATGAAGCATTGCTTGCACTCAGCAATAACGGCATTTTTCCTTTGTTAGTGTCACTTAATTGTATTATTGTGGTGAAGCCTGCTGTTGAGTTGCATCTTTGTAGTTTGAGGATGTCACAGGTCTGTTTGTGCACGCACTCATTAGTGATCTCCTCGGTGCCCATGCACATGGCTGTTATAAGGTGCACTTGTAAGCCGGATCAGCAGGAGTCTGCTGTCACGTACACACCAGGCGTGTACGTGTCTTTGTCGTCTTATCGAGCGCAGACAAAGCACTCGTGTTTTCCATGCCTGCATCGCTTGCAAGTCATACGTCCATTACTACAAAAATAGGTGTAGGAGACGACAGGGGCAGCAACTGTCACTTGGCTGTGTGTAAACTTATTTTGCCGTACTTGGCGGAATTTGAGTGACAGCCGTGAGGTACGATTGGTGCTCGCATTTTGCATGCAGGTTGTGTTGCATCTTGTTATTGATTTACGTGCTCAGGACCAAGTAGTGCTAGCAGTTCATTTGTTTGGTTCCTCACTTGTCAAGTTTTTTGGCGCACTCTTCACTTGTTCAGCTCAGTGGTCTCTGGCACCCTACGTGGTCAAGGCAGGCGGCTATTGTCAGAGCTCTCTCACCTTCCTGCGAAGTCCATCACCTGGCACACATCACAATCAGGTAGGCATTTATTTCACCGTTATCGATCATTACCTATCTTATAAACAGTTATAAGGTGCACTCGCATGCCACAGCTCATACGAGCTAGGCATGTAACATGTCTGTCGCTATTATAAGGTGAATAATGAAACACGTGTTTGCCATGCTTGCATCGCTCATACATACCTTATTACTAAATTAGGCACAGAAAACAGTAGGGGTAGCAACGGTAACATTACTGTGCGTAGGCATATTTCAGTGCATTTTGTGGATTTTTAGTGTCGGCTATGAGGTACGACCATAGTGCTCGCACGCTGTGTTGCACCTTTATTGAGTTGCGCATGCAGGAAGCAGTACAGTGAACAGTTTAATTCTTCGGAATTATATGAAGCATTGCTTGCACTCAGCAATAACGGCATTTTTCCTTTGTTAGTGTCACTTAATTGTATTATTGTGGTGAAGCCTGCTGTTGAGTTGCATCTTTGTAGTTTGAGGATGTCACAGGTCAGTTTGTGCACGCACTCATTAGTGATCTCCTCGGTGCCCATGCACATGGCTGTTATAAGGTGCACTTGTAAGCCGGATCAGCAGGAGTCTGCTGTCACGTACACACCAGGCGTGTACGTGTCTTTGTCGTCTTATCGAGCGCAGACAAAGCACTCGTGTTTTCCATGCCTGCATCGCTTGCAAGTCATACGTCCATTACTACAAAAATAGGTGTAGGAGACGACAGGGGCAGCAACTGTCACTTGGCTGTGTGTAAACTTATTTTGCCGTACTTGGCGGAATTTGAGTGACAGCCGTGAGGTACGATTGGCGCTCGCATTTCGCATGCATGTTCTGTTGTGTCTATTGATTTGCGTGCTCAGCAGTTCATTTCTTTGGAATTGCACGACACATTGCTTACACCCGACAACATTGCGAATTTGCACGTCACTTAGCCATACTACTGCTTAACTGCAGCTAATCCAGCATGGGAGTCCTTGTGTGTACCCAAGAAGTTGGTGTATGGCAACAGAATCAAGCGATCGCATATGCGAAGTTTTGGGTGCCCTATCTTGAAGCCACCCATTTCCATCTCTTGCGCGTACTACTGGCAGGCTACGGTGCAATTCATACTTGGTATCAACTGTTTGATTAGTCAATATATCACAAAAAGCTTTAAGTAATTGTTTAAAGTAATTATGTTTCAAGCTAAAATTTTAAAGTAATTGTATTCAATATTGGACCTGGCTGCACTTGAGAGGCTGAAGCTGCTTTCACATATGTGCAAGATATGAACATCTGTTGTCAACATTAGCGATATAATGGATAGCATTACTTAAGTTGTGAACATGTGTAATGTTGGAGCATATGCTAAGCTCACTTTTGACTGCACATTCAGGAATAGCCTTTTAAGAGACCCAAGTTGCGCAAGTATGGGTGCAGTTTTCTGTAGAATTTGTGCAGTTAATGTTACAGTCTCCGTCATTATTTCTTTTCCTTGCGCCGCCTGCTTCAACTTAGTTTAAACATTTGTAGCAGGTCAAGAATATTTATATTCACTGTGCTCTTATATAGAGGACTGCTTAAAAAGCATTGGCTAATGTTCATATGAAATTGAACATAACCTGACATGCTAACCAGATATTGGAATGATTCTACTATTGTAGACTGTAAGGTATTATTACCATTGTAGCAGTGTTTTTATTATAAAATTGGGCGGTCTGAAAAAGTGCACAAGCCAGTGAATGTAATTTAGCAAAATAAGTGCTCTACCTTCATTGCAGCCATAACATCAATGAAGAATGCCCACTTGCCGGCATTGCGCACAGACATTTTCAACATTGACCGACTACTTCGAGCACTACCACTATCACAGCAGTGTGTTGGGCGGTGCCCTTTGCCCTTGTGAGCCTTGTGGAGCTTTGTTTAAAAACTATCAGAGCCTAAGAAGTCACGTCTTCAGACATCACAAGAAGCGATGCAGCAAACAGACTGATGATGCGTTTGTCTGCTCTGTGTTGTCATGCGGGGCGAGTGTGCCTACTCGCACGGAGCTTCTTGGTCACATAGCTGCCCATCTGGAGAGTGGAATTGATGCTGTTATGTGTCCTTTTGTGGGTTGTGGTAGTGTGCTGAGGTCAGCAGGTTCCTTCAGAACACATGTTTCAAGGTATCACCGGGGCAAAACTGCAACACAGTGCACGGAAGTACCTGAAATTGAATCCAGTTCAGATCAAGAGCACAGTAGCACACCCCCTGCTGATGTTGGAGATAACTGTGAAAGGGAGTCTGGTTGTGACAGCGATTTGCCGCTGAACCCCCTTTTTTTTTTTATAGTGATGTCATAATCGTGGAGTGCACGCCATTTTCCTGCTCATATGCTTTGGTGTTTACAAAAACAAAAGGAGCCTTTTTTATTTGCAAACAAAATCTGTTGCAATCAATGCTCTATCTCGTCCACTTCTTTTTTTCTTGTCTATGTGGTTTACGGTCCCTACCTTTCTTCAGCCTGAACCTACTAGCCAACAACATGTTCTAGTAAGCTGGTGCAGTAGTTTCAGGGTGGTATTCCCCACCAGTCTGTTTTTTGTCTTCTTTTTTGGCGTGTCACAGCTGTTGCACTCAATTGTAGGGTGGTAATATAGTTCTACATTTCAATCAGTTTTCACTTTAATATCTCTACAGATGAATTCATCTATTATCAAGTAACTGTTATTTACTTTGATTTTTGGAATAATTGCAGGAAATCTTCCAGGAGAGGATGGCGGCCTGTGCGCCTGCATTATTTCAGATGATGGAGGAGGCGCCGACGAAACATACTATGGAACTGGTGGTGCGCGTGAGAGACGAAGGACAAAGAGAAAAAGCAGTCCAGGTAGCTGTGCTACCATTCCTCTGCGCGCATTTTAAGGAAGACAAGAACTACCTTTACCAAGTATTTGAAGTAAGTTTCACTTTGTTGCATTATGTTAGTACAAAACTGGACAGTAACATCTTTTCAGAAAGTGATGTATTGGTTTGTTGAGACAGCTTTAGGTTCTAGATTTTATAGAATACAGTCGATCCCCGGGTATATCAAACTATGATATATCGAATTATTGGCTATATCAAAAAGTTGAGAGATCCCCTTGAATTTCCCATGCAAAATACGGGACTGCTGTACACATCTATCGAACTCACGCACAGCAGAACATCCGCTAAATTGAACTCTGAGCCACGCTAAAGCCCACAAATTGCATTTTTCCTAACAAATAATGATCATTTATAGCCACAATTCGACAAGTTCCGATCCCTTTTCGCGTGCAAGTGACTAAAAGGGGGTGCTGAAAAGTGAAACATTGAAACTCCATCTTGCTGATCCTAGCTCGTTGCACAGCACTTGTGATGTGCACCGGTATGCTTGATGTGCGATCTGCAGGTTTTAACGTGGGGGCATGGTGATGACCGAGGGCACCAAAACGAAGTGGAATGACTTAAGGAAGTTTAGTGATCTCATTGCGATGTTCGCATTCAATCGTGTATGATGGCATGTGGGACTGAAAAGCGTGGCCTTCGAGATGTGCAACTTCATGAGGTATTTTGGTGCTTCCGGTTTTAGAACGCTCATTTCGGAGGCTACGCTTTTTTCTAGCTTTCCGCACCAAAGCAACAGCTGTCGGTTACAAAATGACAAAGCCACAAGTGACATCGCTATCACCAACATGCTGACGGTGGGAGCTTGCTCGTTTGTGGGCAGCATCGCCTTTTGTGGCTTGTGGACCTGTGTACTTCTCGCCTCGTTACTGATAAATCATCATTTGGAAGTCGGCGCTACACATTGATACGCTCGTAGCGATAAAAATCATGGCTGGTGCTAGGAGCGACCTCAAGTAAAGCACAGTCGTGAACTGTTTCTTTGCGGGCTTTGTGCCAGGTGACGACTTTGAGTGCGTCATGACTGCTGTCAAGGGCGTACAATGCCTCAGTAAATTCTATGCCTTGTTAGTGTTTTCGGGCACCATCTCGGACAGCGAGCGGCTTCATTGGAGCAGAAGACGACGTCGCTGGTTCTGACTGCATGGATGCCGAGATGATGCCCAATGTTGACGGTGCCGTGGAATTATTGCTTTCGCCACCAACGCTCTACGGAGCTTACATTGGCATTCAGTGCCACTCAGCGCTGTTGTGGCCGAATGAGCTGAATTTGCTTACTTGGAAGGGTCCAGTGATATTGAGGACAACTGAAACTTGGTGGCACGCAAAAAGAGAGAAAAGTTTACAGACTATTTTCAAGTGAAATGAAGTGCGATAACTTGCAAAAGTAGATGTTCAGGCCTTGTTCTTTATCATATTGTGAGAGAATCATTCTTTAAGTGCTTGTTAGGATTTCAAAAAACTGTTTTTAGGTCTGAGATGCTCTAATTTATGCCTTAAATACACATATTTTGTGTTTCGACTCATCGATATATTGAACTACATATATCGCGATCCCCTTCGAGTTCAATATATCTGGGATCGACTGAATGCTGTGCAGGTTTTTAGCACAAAACAATAGCTTTTTCAGTTGAATTTTGTGAAAAAAGCTGCTTTTGTATAAAGGAAAATTAAACTTTGACTGCTGAAATCAGTTTTCTTCTAATTTCACAATTTCTGAACTTTGAGCAGACTTAACTTTTTTACACTTCTTAATCGATGTATTTTCTTCCCATAAAGAACAAGTGCAATGCTACCGTATGAGAATTTAGTGACCGCTGCGCAGCAAAATTTTTTGACAGAACAAATATGCTAAACATCCAAAAATACCTAATTCATGAATTGCTGGACACAAGTTAAAAGGAGGATAGTGTAGCTTTGCATATCTTTTGCCTTTGTGCTTCATTTTAAGGTAATTTTGGTGGCTTTGTACAGCAGCATTATTCATTAAAATTACACCGGAACACGCGCTTTGTCACAAGTATCAGCATTTGAAGATAGTGTAAAAAAAAGGCAATTTTCAATTTTTTTGTGGAACTTACTTTGGTTATCCGCATTGTGTCGTAGTCACAAAAATGTTCTGAAAAAAAAAAATACACTGCCCTTGAGCCAACAGTTAGTGCGGGCAGGTGCCATTGTTTCATCAGAGCCACTAGGATAGGGAGTGAAGTCCCCAAGCATCCGACTATAAAGTTCACAGAGTGAATGAGAAGGAACGTAGCGCTGTGAAAAGTGAGACTTCATGCAACAAAAACTGTGTTGGGGCATGGTGCACGCATGGTGAACCACAGTGCACAAACTTGGTTTACTAGCCTTTTTCAGGCTCAATGGGAAAAAAGTGTTTGTGTGCAATCAGAGTGCTCCACATGCACAAAGCATTAGTTTTTTGCAATGCACTGCAGAACAATGTTTCTCGTCACTTTGGCTGTAGTGCCTCATTACGACGCAGTGAGGAGGGCACTAAGAATGGGAATAGGCCAGAGTTGTTGCAAGATGTTGCTCACTTTGTCCCTTGCTGTCGCACATGCAAAATAATTTTAAGCAATACTATCACCACTAACATTGATATATTGACCTGCAATCATTCAGAGTTGTCTATGATGTTGCTGTAATCCAAAGAGAAAAATGAATCAAAATGTGAGCAGGTTTTTTTGCGTGCTCGCTATCCATTCTACTTTGCTCTAAAATTGTTCCAAGTTTCAAGGCTCCTAGGTAGGTAATTTGTACTTGGTGCACACAGCCTGCAATAGACCAGGAACCATGGTGGAAAACGGAATTGCAGGGATCGCATCTCTGATTTATATATTGGAATGGCCGCAACTGTACATATCTCTTTGTGCTTTTTGTACATGGGATATTTTTGCTCATCCAGGAGGGAACAAGCATCACTGAAAAGCTTGCCGAGTTGCCATCAACGCCTACAATCATTGCACTGGGTGAGTTCCCTTGTCGATATCATTATGTGTTGATTGTTGTGCGAGGAGGTCAAGTAAATTGATGACATTTTACAACATGAGTGTGAGCCTAACTCCAGCTACAAGGTGCAGTAGATATATTATACACTAAAATAACAGATGTTGTCGGAGGAGAAGAGTGGAAGATGAGGGCAGACCTGCAACTGGGTTTTATTCAGTACACTCATGCAGGGAACCTGCGTTCATTCTGATAGTCTGAGTGAAGTATCACAGACACAATCATTGCTTTTGTTCATTAGGAAAAAAGCCTAGGCAAGCTCAAGTGCCATTGGGTCACAACTGCATCTCAATTCTTGTCTTTGCCAGTAAAGTCTGCCATGGTTTACTAAAAGTAAACAATTCGTATGCATTTAAGTTGGGCAGGTGAGAACCTTGTCTGGTCTTTATCAAGGGCTGGTGTTCCCTACATCATTCATTTATACATTGACCTGTATGACCAATGTTAACATTCCTCCATGTCTGAGTGACTTCGTTATCCTACTTGACGAGCGCACGTCGAACTCAGTGGGGTGGCACTTAGTGCAATCTTGCACACCTCATAGAGGCAATGCGGGGTCTTAGCATTTACCTTGAACGGCACAGAAGAGTAACCTTCACCCACAAACTAGCTCACCAGACAAAATGCTGTGCTTTAATATTAACCCAACTTTAACATCAGATCATACATTCTGAACATATTTACCACGAGCATGTGAAGACTTATTTTATGATTGTGCGTATTCGAAGACTGAAAAAGGCCATTGCACATTTTTTCAAAGGAAGCCTTGGAAAAATTTGGGAGCGTACAAACCACTAGTAGGGTGTGTAAAATTGCACTAAGTGCCACACCTTTTAGTTTGTTAGTTGCTTATCAAACCAGGAGGAATGTTTACATCAATCAAACAGGCCAATATATATATGAACGGCGCAGGGAACACAAGTTGTTGATTCCTGACAAGGGTCTTATCTGCCTCTGACTTCAGTGAAAGTCCATTGATTACTTGTCAGAAACTATGACAGCCATTACTGGCAAGAATGAAATTCGGAGATGCAGCCTTGACCAATTGGCTCCTAAGCTTGCTGAGGTCTTCTTTTTTTTTTTCAGGAGGAAAATGATTGGGCCAGCGTATTTGGCTCAGATTGTACAAGAATTAATGCAAGTCTATGATGCATAGATGAGGAATTTGCAGACTGTAGCGTGTAACCATACGTGTTCTAAATGAAGCCCATTGACGAGTCTGTACCCATCCTTGTGCTCTTCTCATATGTTTCATTTGAACCACACCTTGATAACCTTAAAGGGCTCCAACACGAAAAAGGGCAGCAGGTGCGAAGGTGGCCAGAAGTCTCGCACAAGTGTGCACACAAAGATAATGAAGTTGGCCCAGAAGCTGCGTTTCAATCAGTGAAAGTGTGAGCATGAATCATACACATTTTCTGATGATATCCGGTTATTAGAGCTGAATATTATCTTGATTGTGGCTTTGCATTTTCAATTTAATTTGTTTGTAAGTATTATGAGCCTGGCGTTTTCTTTTTTTTTGTCCTTCGGAGTGTAGTCAAAATATACTGCTATTATTTCACAAGAGCCAGCACATGAAAATGCACTCTCAATTGAGATTTCTATATACTGTGAATTGTGCCAAGGACATATAGTATGTTTGTGAAAAGAGAAAAATGGAAGGTTTGGCCTTAATTTTATCCTAGTTATCAATCTCACTGATGCTTCGTTAAAGAACCCCAGGTGGTCGAAATTTCCGGAGCCCTCCACTACAGCGTTTCTCATAACCATATGTGGTTTTAGGACATTAAACCCCATATATCTATCTAATCTCACTGATGCTTATGTTAAACAGGGTTTGGAAATTCATTCATCTAAACCAAGGGCATACACAGAACTTTTTAGGGGGAGGGGGCCCTTTTTGATCTGAACCAGAGGTCTGGGCAGGCAAATGGTAATTTTGCGCTAAGTATTTCATGGAGAAAAAAGTTTGGGGGGAAGGAGGGGAGAGGCACGGGCCCGGTGTGCCACCGCCTGGCTACGAATAAGTGTAGTGTATATTCACATGATGTTTCTTAGTTCAGGTCAAGCTCTTTCAGTTTTTTTACAGGATCCTCAACCCCCCCCCCCTCCCACCTCAGCATAGTGAAAAAAAACATTCTGTGATCAATAAACAGTGCTTAAAAAATTTCACTAAAGCTGCTGCTTGGGCGAGTTGGTTCATGATTAAAATATGTGCCGTCTTTTTTTGCGCTGGTAAATCTATATTAAGAAAGTTCAGCCATAATTTGTAGCTATATGTGGCACATAGAGCTTAACAGCAGAATGCAAAGTTGAAAATCAGTATAGGTATTCACCCGTGCATTCTGCTATACAATAGCAACAAATATTTCTGAAAATGTAACTGCTCATTCTGAGCATGATCAGAGCCAGTGGGAAACTTCTCAGGAGCGCCGGGCAGGCCCTATACATCCTGTGCATTTTTGCTGATTTTAGGTAGTTTTCTCAGTGACTAAAAGGGATATTCATATAATCCATACATCATTTTCTTCCAAACTTTTTGCTCTTTTAACTTCATAATATAGAATTTTTGTGAATTTTTTACCACTAGAGCTTGACTTTTGAGTTAATTGGCATCTATGAAAATTTGTAACACAATAACGGTAAAGTGCATAGCTTCTATTTTGCTTCAGTAGCTGTATACAAAAAAAATAATCAACTGGTTATCTTAAAATACATGGGAAATAATGGTAGCTAAGTAATAAAAAACTGTTTTGAGATATGGAATAAAGTTCAAAAACAGGTGAAAAGTGATCGCACTGTCAGAAACACTGTTCAATTATTTTGTTTAGTAGTTACAAGCTTGGTAATCACTGCCAAAGTCAATTTTTCGCCGTGGAGCCTCTCGCAATGCTTGTCTTGTTTTTTTTTTTTTGTGAGATGTCATTCAGCTCTATCTGCAACGTATCGTCAAGTGTGGTCAACGATTTCCAGCAAATTCATTGTAGTTTGGCCAAGCTTCAATCCTATCTCAGAATAGAGGCTCGTGTGATACTACCATTATTAAATGCAAAAAAAATATTCAATGTCGCCATTTCTAGGACTCTCACCCTAAACAAAGAAAGGAAAGATTCTGTGACTCAATTCCCATTAACTCAACACTTACACTGAGTCGTTCTCACACATTGTTATTCAGTTGCATCAGAAATATTAGTCCATGTCCATTAGAGCATACCCGTTGTCCCCATGTATATACGTGATTCACCTCGAAAGATGCTGAAAAGGCTGGGAGGTTTAACAATAAAGAGCTTGCTGGTTCAGCACCTCAGTACGTCACAGGGATTTATTCACATTAACAAGAAAACTGTACGGGCTTCAACGAAATTTACACTTCCTCAGAACCTTCTTTACCCCCAGCATCTAAGGTTATCGACAAGCACGGCAAATGCAAGGTGTAATGATGCTAGGAGCTGAAAGTGTTCCAACCTATGTATTCTGAAGGCGGATTGTGAATACAAAGGTGCACAGTGTCTTCGGACTGCTTTAGAAGTTACCCGACAATCTTCTATACACAGCTGACTCTAGACAAGCATTTTGACTTTTGTACGTCAGAAAATTAGGCCGTAAGCATAGAGCGAATGCAAGGGGCTTGCACTAGAGTGTGTTTTCACTGGCTACTTCCTTTTGGAAAAACTGGTTTTGAGCCACCAAAAATGCTGTTTATGAAAAGCACGAATGTGGATGCACAAAGGGACACCCCTCCCCAAATTGCAAAGAAAACAAAGCGATTTTTTTTTTCACATTTTGCTCTACCACGTGCCCCTACTTTTTGTATCAAGGGCCATATACATACACAGAGAAGGCATTATAAAGTGTGTGTAAGTTGCTTCTTGCATTCATTTGATCACTTGTTTTTCACATTCTTTTCAGGCATAAACATGCTGAAGTGATGAAGAATGGTGATGTAGCAAGCTACAGCACATGTATTATATGTAAATAAATTCATCTGTGTTTGTTAATGTTGCATTATTATTTATATGGTATGCAGCAGCAGGGGTGGTTTACACACACACAGTACATAAAGACTGCATTAGTGTAGGTTGAAACAGTACATAAAATTGGACATAAAACTCAATCATGAGAATCTACAGGCAGCCACATAAACATTCCATTCCATCCCGTAAAACATCGGCTTTTCGACAGTACTGGTCAACAAAAGCTTGTGTTAGTTTTTCACAAATTAAGTTACTACCAAAACTAAGTTTATTTTATGCTCAGTGAAACAACTCTTTCCTTCAAGGCAAAGAAACTACACAAAACCTTAGTCAAGCACAGAAAAGCCATTAAACGAAACCAGGTGTTTTACTGAAGCTTCTGTTTTCATTAATAATAACGGAATAATTTACAGCCAGACTGCTCTACAGCGATCTCCGTTTATTCCTCCTCTAAATACAGCAAATTCTGTATTCCTACAAACAGAGTCATGATGTGTTTGAGATAACAGATTTGCTGTGTTTGGGATAACAGATTTGCTGTGTTTGGAATAACAGATCTGCTGTGTTTGGAATAACAGATTTGCTGTGTTTGGGTTAACAGATTTGCTGTGTTTGGGTTGACAGATTTGCTGTGTTTGGGTTGACAGATTTGCTGTGTTTGGGTTAACAGATTTGCTGTGTTTGAAATAACAGATCTGCTGTGTTCAGGAATACAGATATGATGTGAAAGAGAATACGGAAAAATGTATAACAGAGACTTCGTGATACGGAGCCTGCTGTTACTCATTTACAGAATGCCTCCGGCAACGATTTACCAGCAGCTTTTGCTGTGTACCGAGACATTTTTTTTACAGTGTAGACGACGAAGGTAGATGAAACGTTTTATAATAATAATCATGAATGCATGTCTTGTACGACATAATTACGTCGCCCCTAACGTTGTGTTAATTTTAGGTGACATATCAACATTCCTCATTCGTGCTTCGCATATCATTGATTCCCACTGTATGCGGGATCTGCTTTTTTTTGACGTTACAAATTGGAGTTTTTTGCTTCTATCATTGCATGGTGCTCGCTGTAATGCAAGCTCTAGTACGCCAGAAAATCACTTGCCGCTTTCTTCTTGGCCATTCTGATGCGGTAGCTGGCGGGTTCCCCACTCAAATCAGTATTTTTTTCACGGACAGCGTCACATAAAAAAATATCTCTCTCATTTTCGATTTATGCAAAAAAAGAAAAAAAAAGACGTGTTTCGCCGACCCCGAATAGTGCTCACATACGGCACACACTCGAGCCATTTAACAGGTGCGAGTGAACCTTCATGGGATGTTTGTGGGAACAGCCCATCTGTTTTGCACGTTGTCTATAAATAACACCACTTCATCCATAAATCATTTTCAATCTCATTGCGTGTGTCAATTGTTCGGCACCATACATAATTTAAAAAAAAAACTACTCCACTTTTTAGGCAACCCTTTGAAATATTTTGTACCTGAAACATTTCTGTTAATTTTACCTCGGTTTTTGTAGTGCCTCTCCATGGACCCAGTTCACCTTGGACTAAGAAATGCTGTCTTGTGACGCCCCCACGCAACGTAACAGTGACGTCATGACGAATTCGGGTATAGCGCGAGAATAAATTAAATGACGACACAGAGACAAGAAGGGCACGAAGGACACGAGCGCTCGTGGTCCTTCGTGTCGTGTCGATTTGGGGATCATCATGCCACGATGACGTCATTGGTGATATCATCACGAATGATTTTTTTTTGGCTCAACTCGTGCTGACGCCGCCAGCAATTATCCATTTGTGAGACATATGAGGCCTTCTACTTAATATATATGTTTGTACTAGACTTAGTGTGCTGAAGTGCATATGCTTGTCCCACAATTAGGCCGCAGCAATTTTGTGGTATTTCTTCCTTACCGTTTGGGAGCATGCGTAAAGGCGTAAAGTGTGTGTGACGGGGATCAGCGAGGTGAGTGAAAAAACGAAATATACTTCTTCACATTCTTGTGCTTTCGTCCTCGCCTTGGTGGTCGAGCGGAAAAATTACTCGATTGCTGACCGCAGGTCGCGGCATCGAATCCCCACTACGGCGGATTCATTCTCGATGAAAGCCAAGATGCTGTAAACCCGTGTGCTCAGATTGGGTGCACGTTAAAGAACCCGGGTGGGTGGAATTTCCGGGCCCGCCACTACGGCGTCTGTAATAATTATATGCGGTTTTCGACGTTAAGCCACACATATCATCAATCTGTGTCTCGGTGGGACACAAGTTGCACCGTAAACTGTGAAAAAAAATGCTAAGCAATCATTATAAGTGCGTGACTTGTTGGTACATTTACCACACAAACTGATATTAGGCAAGCGATAGCGCTAGTAAAGATAAGGACGAAGACGTTGGGGTCAGTTTAGTTAAAGGACCCCTGACAGCGAATTTTTTTTCTTTTTCGAGTTTTTTTTTGCAGTAATTTGTACTTTTGGTTCTGACAATGCCGAAATTATATGATAAAGGGCCTCACGCATGATATAAGTAACGCCAGCGTCGTAAGTTCAGAGTTATATTGCGTTAGTGTTAAACGCCCGCCTAAATAGCATAAAAAGCTAGCGCCCCACAGCGGAGCAGCGCCTGAGACTACGTGCACTCAAGTGTGGCAGCTTGGGCTAGTTGGTATGACATGACGATAGCGCGAGAACAGAACGATGACAAAGACAAGAAGGCGCCGTGTCCTTCGTCTCCTTCTTGTCCCTGGCATCGTTCTGTTACCGCGCTATAACTATCATCGTGCGTCAAGCTTCGTTAACGCTTTAATTCATTGTTTTCAAATTAGAGAACACTGGCGGTAAGTGAAACAATGTGGGTACTTTGCGTGTGTCCCCCTCCGAAAAGAGAAAAGCATTTCTGGCGTAAGGAACCCAACCCACCTAGAGAGCAGCCCGACAACAGAGCGAGAGGGGGACGAACAATGGTCCTCACGGGTCCAAGTACGGCTATTGTGCGCACCCCGCAAATGTCTCTGACCCGGCAATGCGTTCTGACCACTGCAACGCCACAATGGTATCCCCTGTCTACTTGAAATCAAAAAGATTGTTGATTGCACCTGACTACTCATTTGAGCACGCATCTTACTTTAAAACCAATCTAAAAGATCTTCAGGCAACACTCGCAACTAATAATCGGTAAGAGGTGGTCCGCATGCAGGACTTTCGAACAACACAAGCATCCAGAGTTTCAAATATTGGTGTGAGGGGCCCTTTAAGTCTATGCATACAGTAATTTGAAACTTGTCCTTGAAATTCACCGGTCGCCTTCCAGATTTTATTTTTAAAAGAAAATCCAGGGTATATCGGAGCTCATTTCTCGTACATTTCCTGCTCGCCGAAATTCGCTGTTTATTTTAATATTTTAAGATTTTGCCATCGTGTTTTTTAACTTTTGTTGCCAATGAAATGTGTTGCCTTTTTGCTGACAGTACTATTTCTCCTTTCTTTCATTTGTTCACACATTCATTTCGCTTACCTTGCTAGTAGATGGCTGTTATTTGAACAGCTGCAAACTCACGAAAGCGTTCTTTTTTCTGTTTCTCTTTTGGCCTAATGAGACACGCGTAATCAATTGGCTTAGGTATCAAAACTGGTATGGCGAAATCTCCATTTGAAACAGCGTGTTCCTTAATATCACAGCCACTGTAACACGCAATAACAAACTAGCAGCTGTAACCACTAACTTTGGGCACCATTCTGAACATTCAAGTAGCCAAGCCATTCCAAGTCAACTGAATGTCAAAATGGCAGCGGCAGCCCTGTCAGAGAAGGTGCAGTACTAGTGACTAGTGAAAGTTCGTGTCCTTTGTTGTTTGTGTGCATGGTTAAAAGTGAGATATGTGTGAGAGTGTAAGTCGTCGGTGATGGCGGGAGGTAAATTGTCGTGTTCATAGGTGCACTGGGCTGCTCAACGTCCAGACAGATCCTGGATGCATTGTCACCAGCCGCCCGCGGCGAGGTGTGCTTCGAAGCAGCCTGGAACACCAGCCAATCGCGATCAATGTGCTTCGAAGCAGCCTGGTCCCAACGTGAAAGGACTTCTGCATCTGACACATGGCCCCCGACCTCGGGAAGTCAAGACAACGCCCGTGTCGAGTCCCTGATAGACTGTCAGAGCGGAGCCTCTAACACTAATGAGTGCGATGGGCGCGATGCACGTGGCGATGACGTTGTGTCAAACTTTCGAGGAAGATTACAAACGTAGTTGATTGAGCTGTGTTGACTGCCTTGATACTGCTTTTATTTTTTCAGACTATACGTGGACTCGAATGTCTGACAAAGCTGTCAGTTGTGATTGATTACTGTAAAATAAATCCAGTCAGCAAGCTGGTTTTTTTTTGTAATAGTGCAGCACTGTCACACCTCTGTTGATTGATACAGTATATATACTCGAGACCTCGCAGGGTTTTTCTTTTGATGTATGGAAATATCATTATTATGGAAAAGAAGTAAATTCTAAGTAGTATCACTGCCCCACAGTACCGAACCGGCCACGCTATCGTTGTTCGGAAAGATACTGAAAAAGCCCTGAATTGTTGTTTTGAGGTTGTGCTGAGGTTATGGTATGGACAAGGGGACGGGATTAGTGCCACTCTAGTACCAAAAGAGGACATTCTGGGGGCATCATATCGTCCTCACGGAGGCATACTGCGGACGTCCGGTTGTGTTGGTTGTCTGGGGCAATTTAAGCTGAAAGACTACAAACGCTATTCTGTGCTTGTGCAGCGATGTGAAGAGGCATCCCCTCAAATCCGATGCACTGCCGTCTTTGTTCCTTCCCGTTGAAAAGGTAAGTTCACGGTCGATCGGATCGTGCGACACGCACTGAAAATGCGGTTCGCACATGTGCGTTCAGAAAATTCTATGTAACCTCGTTAATTATTACTATAACGACTGTGTCTCTTCAGTGCAAATTTGTCCACTTCGTAATATTATATACACGCTGAAAAATTTCGCCGGTTTCGGATTTGCAGAACCGATTATAAAATGACTGGCTGCCTCTTTTCACTATTGTATACGGCGTAGGGCCAGTTGTAAAAATGCAGGTTCAAACGTACGGCATGCATGTTATACATGATGAGCTCAAAGAAAGCCCTGTAATAGTGCAACATGTGTTCGACGGCGTTGATAGGCTACGGCCCGACTGCTCGTGTTGCATTCATGCCGAATAACAATAGCACAGAGCGCTAGAAAAAAGTCTCGCAGTGCCGGCTATCTGAAGTGCGTTGAAGCTTATGCTTCAACTGTAGCGCATGTGCTTTATTTGTTCATTTATTTGCCGGTGTGAATGCACTTTTATGTATGTGTAAAGGCAGCCTTGCAAGATAAAACGTGCCAATTGATGGGTGGTTTAATTCATCGACTGTGCTTGGGAAAATTCATTCAAAAAGCTTATGGCTGCTTACTTGACAGATTACAAGCATGCAGCTTTATGTTGTGGCATATCATGCGGGAAAACGAAGAAGCCAAGAAATATTTGCACCACAGTTTCTATTAATTAATAAATTAATTGTATAGCTGCAATACTCCATTTGTTTACGTCATAATGCATGATCACCAAATCACAGTAGTGCAACGAAATCATGGCTTCACATCTAGCTAGAACTTGGCAGCTCATCAAAAAAAAAAAACAAATTGCTAATTAGTAGAACTGCATTGCATGCAGAGT